>CM059428.1:41248841-41306341 GCA_030390025.1 Squalus acanthias | reverse complement strand
ATACACGTGTGTGTGTGTACGTGCGTATGTATACACGTGTGTGTGTGTGTACGTGCGTATGTATACACGTGTGTGTGTGTGTACGTGCGTATGTATACACGTGTGTGTGTGTGTACGTGCGTATGTATACACGTGTGTGTGTGTGTGTACGTGCGTATGTATACACGTGTGTGTGTGTACGTGCGTGTGTTTATATGTGCTTGTGTGTGTGTACGTGCGTGTGTTTATATGTGCTTGTGTGTGTGTACGTGCGTGTGTTTATATGTGCTTGTGTGCGTGTACGTGCGTGTGTCTGTGTATATGTGTGCGTGTCTATATGTGCGCGTGTCTGTATATGTGCATGTGTGCGTGTCTGTATATGTGCATGTGTGTGTCTGTATATGTGCATGTGCGTGTCTGTATATGTGCATGTGTGTGTCTGTATATGTGCATGTGTGCGTGTCTGTATATGTGTATGTGTGTGTGTATGTATGTGTGCGTGTCTGTATATGTGTGTGTGTGTGTGTATGTATATGTAAGTGTGTGTATATGTAAATGTGTGTGTGTGTGTGTATATGTAAATGTGTGTGTATGTATATGTAAGTGTGTGTGTATGTATACGTATGTGCGCGTGTGTGTATGTGCATATGTATGTGAGCTTGTGTGTATGTGTGTGTGTGTGTATATATATATATATATATATATATATGTAAACTCGTGTTTGTGTATATATGTGTGTGTGTGTATACATAAACACGTGTGTATATGTATGTGTATGTATGTATATATGCGTATGTATACAGAGGTGCATGTGTGTGTATATGTGTATCTGTATGTGTATATGTATATGTATGCGTATGTATACACGTGTGTGTATGTATGTGCGTGTATGCGTATGTATGTGCGTGTATGCGTATGTATGCGTGTATGCGTATGTGCGTATATGCGTATGTATACACGTGCGTGTGTACGTGTGTATGTATACACGTGTGTGTGTGTGTACGTGCGTGTGTATACACGTGTGTGTGTGTACGTGCGTGTACCTGCGTATGTATACACGTGTGTGTGTGTGTGTACGTGCGTATGTATACACGTGTGTGTACAAGCGTATGTATACATGTGTGTGTACGTGCGTATGTATACGTGTGTGTACGTGCGTATGTATACGTGTGTGTACGTGCATATGTATACGTGTGTGTACGTGCGTATGTATACGTGTGTGTACGTGCGTATGTATACACGTGTGTGTGTACGTGCGTATGTATACACGTGTGTGTGTACGTGCGTATGTATACACGTGTGTGTACGTGCGTATGTATACACGTGTGTGTACGTGCGTATGTATACACGTGTGGGTGTGTGTACGTGCGTATGTATACACGTGTGGGTGTGTGTACGTGCGTATGTATACACGTGTGGGTGTGTGTGTACGTGCGTATGTATACACGTGTGGGTGTGTGTGTACGTGCGTATGTATACACGTGTGGGTGTGTGTGTACGTGCGTATGTATACACGTGTGGGTGTGTGTGTACGTGCGTATGTATACACGTGTGGGTGTGTGTGTACGTGCGTATGTATACACGTGTGGGTGTGTGTGTACGTGCGTATGTATACACGTGTGGGTGTGTGTGTACGTGCGTATGTATACACGTGTGGGTGTGTGTGTACGTGCGTATGTATACACGTGTGGGTGTGTGTGTACGTGCGTATGTATACACGTGTGGGTGTGTGTGTACGTGCGTATGTATACACGTGTGGGTGTGTGTGTACGTGCGTATGTATACACGTGTGGGTGTGTGTGTACGTGCGTATGTATACACGTGTGGGTGTGTGTGTACGTGCGTATGTATACACGTGGGTGTGTGTGTACGTGCGTATGTATACACGTGTGTGTGTGTGTGTGTACGTGCGTATGTATACACGTGGGTGTGTGTGTACGTGCGTATGTATACACGTGTGTGTGTGTACGTGCGTATGTATACACGTGTGTGTGTGTGTGTGTGCGTGCGTATGTATACGTGTATGTGTGTGTGTGCGTATGTATACACGTGTGTGTGTCTGTATACGTACGTGTGTGTATGTATATGTACGTGTGTGTGTATATGTACGTGTGTGTGTATATGTATGGATATGTACGTGCGTGTGTGTGTATGGATATGTACGTGTGTGTGTGTATGGATATGTACGTGTGTGTGTGTATGGATATGTACGTGTGTGTGTATGTATATGTACGTGTGTGTGTACATGTGTCTCTATGTGTGTGTATGTATACATGTAAACTCGTGTGTGTGTATATATGTGTGTATACATAAACGTGTGTGTGTATGTATATGTATGTGTATGTATGTATATATGTGCGTATGTATACACGTGTGTTTGTATATGTATTTGTATGTCTGTGTATATGTGTGCATATGTATACACGTATGTATGTGTATGTGTGTATATGTATGTGTATACGTGTATGTATGTGTGTATACTTGCGTATGTATACACGTTCGTATGTATACGAGTGTGTACATGCGTGCGTATACGTGTGTGTATGTGCGTATGTATACGTGTGTGTGTGTATGTGCGTGCGTATACACGTGTGCGTGTATACGTGTGCATGTGTATACGTGCCTGTGTATACACGTGCGTATGTATGCGTGTGTGTACGTGTGTGTGTACGTGCGTATGTATACACGTGTGTGTATGTGTATATGTATACACGTGTGTGTGTACGTGCGTATGTATACACGTGTGTACGTGCGTATGTATACGTGTGTGTGTACGTGCGTATGTATACGTGTGTGTGTACGTGCGTATGTATACGTGTGTGTGTACGTGCGTATGTATACGTGTGTGTGTACGTGCGTATGTATACGTGTGTGTGTACGTGCGTATGTATACGTGTGTGTGTACGTGCGTATGTATAGACGTGTGTACGTGCGTATGTGTACACGTGTGTGTACGTGCGTATGTGTACACGTGTGTGTGCACGTGTACATGTGCGCACGCACGTGTGTGTACGTGTGCGCGCGCGTGTGTGTACACGCGCATGTGTACACACGTCTACACGCGTGTGTATGTATACGCGTGTGCGCGCGCTCGTGTATGTTTACGGGTGTATACGCGGGTGTGCGCATGTGTATGTATACGCGCGTGTGTGTGCGCGCACGTGTATGTATATGTGCGTGTGTGCACGTGTATGTATACGTGCACGTGTGCGCGCACGTGTATGTATATGCGCGTGTACGTATACACTTTTGCGCACGTGCGTGAGCGCGCGTACTTATACGCGTGCGCGCGCGCACGTGTATGTACACGGGTGTGCTTGCGCACGTGTATGTACACGGGTGTGCTTGCGCACGTGTATGTACACGGGTGTGCTTGCGCATGTGTATGTATACGTGTGTCAGCGCGCACGTATGTAAACATGTGTCTGTGCGCGCACGCGTATGTATACGCACGTGTGTGTACGCACGTGTATGTATACGCACGTGTGTGCGCACGTGTGTATGTATACACGCGTGTATGTATACGCACGTGTGTGCGCACGCGTGTATGTATACGCACGTGTGTGTGCGGCTGTGTATGTATATGCACGGGTGTGCGCACACGTGCGCGTGTGTATGTATAGACATGCGTTTATGTGTATATGTGTACGCGTGTGTGTACACGTGCGTGTGTATGTACGTGTGTGTGTGCGTGTACGCACGCGTGTGTACACATGCATGTATACATGTGTGTGTGTATGTACATGTATGTATGCACGCGCGTGTGTGTACGTGTATATGTATACGTACGTACGTACGTACGTACGTACGTGTGTGTGTGTGTGTGTGTGTGTGTGTGTGTGTGTGTGTGTGTGTGTGTGTGTGTGTGTGTGTGTGTGTGTGTGTGTGTGTGTGTGTGTGTGTGTGTGTGTGTGTGTGTGTGTGTGTGTGTGTGTGTGTGTGTGTGTGTGTGTGTGTGTGTGTGTGTGTGTGTGTGTGTGTGTGTGTGTGTGTGTACAATCAGATCCATGATACAAGTTCAAGAGCAGAGAGCCCTGGTGTGCTTGTGCACAAATCTTTGAAGGTGGCAGGACAGATTAATAAAGCACATGGGACCCTGGGCTTTATAAATATAGGCACAGAGTACAAAAGCCAGGAAGTTATGCTTAACATATATAAAACACTCGTTCGGCCCCAGCTGGAGTATTGTGTCCAATTCTGGGCATCACACATAAGGAAGGACGCGTGTAAGTTTCGGAGAGGGTACAGAAGAGATTCGTGAGAATGGTTCCAGGAATGAGGGAAGCCAATTATGTCGATACACTAAAGAAGCTGGGGTTATTCACCTTACAGTAGAGAAGGCTAAGAGGAGATTTGATAGAGGTGTTTAAAATCATGAAGGATTTAAATAAAGAGAAACTGTTCCCATTGGCTGAAGGGTCGATAACAAGAGAGCACAGATTTAAGGTGATTGGCAAAAGAACCAGAGGCGACATGAGGAAAAACTATTTTATGCAACGAGTGGCTAGAATTTGGAATATCACTGCCTGATAGGGTGGTGGATACAGATTCAATAGTAGCCTTCAAAAGGGAATTGGATAAATACTTGAAGGAGAAAATATTGCAGGGATATGGGAAAAGAGCGGGGGAGTGGGACTAACTGGATTGCTCTTCGAAAGAGCCGGCGCAGACTCAATGGGCCGAATGGCCTCCTTCTGTGCTGTACTATTCTACGATTCTATGACGCACCTGGAGGCCTCATCAAACAGATCACTGGACTCCTCAAGCAACAATTTCACTGCCTGGATAGGTCTAATGGCTTCCTAAAATACAGCCCATGAAGATTGTCCTGTACGATAGTGGTTTGCTGTATTCTACAAAACTTTGCTTGACAATGGGGACAACACATGGAGCCACCATTGGACAAAGACCTTCAGCATAATGAGGGAGACAACCTGATGACGTAGAGAATGGCGAGGAAGTGGGAGGCTCCAACACCTGCCTGCAGCCAGAGCTCTTCAGCAGAAGCCCATTGAAGAGCACTTAATTTAAAATAATCCTTGATCTCCTCCATTAACAGTCATCCCAGTCCTTCCACCCTTGAATACATAAGAACATAAGAATTAGGAACAGGAGTAGGCCATACGGCCCTTCAAGCCTGCTCCGCCATTCAATAAGATCATAGCTGATCTTTGACCTCAACTCCACTTTCCTGCCCGATCCCCATACCCCTTGATTCCCCTAGAGTCCAAAAATCTATCTCAGCCTTGAATATACTCAATGACTCAGCATCCACAGCCCTTTGGGGTAGAGAATTCCAAAGATTCACAACCCTCTGAGTAAAGAAATTCCTCCTCATCTCAGTCTTAAATGGCTGACCCCTATACTGAGACTACTCTCCAGCCAGGGGAAACAACCTCTCGGCGTTTACCCTGTCAATCTCCCTCAGAATCTTATATGTTTCGATGAGATCACTTCTCATTCTGTTAAACTCCAGAGAGTATAGGCCCAATCTACTCAATCTCTCCTCATAGGACAACTCTCTCATCCCTGGGATCAATCTATTGAAACTTCGTTAAGAACATAAGAATTAGGAACAGGAGTAGGCCATACGGCCCCTCGAGCCTGCTCTGCCATTCAATAAGATCATGGCTGATCATCGACCTCAACTCCACTTTCCCGCCCGATTTCCATATCCCTTGATTCCCCTAGAGTCCAAAAATCTATCTATCTCAGCCTTGAATATACTCAAAGACTCAGCATTCACAGCTCTCTGGGGCAGAGAATTCCAAAGATTCACAACCCTCTGAGTGAAGAAATTCATCATCATCTCAGTCTTAAATGGCCTACCCCTTATCCTGAGACTATGCCCCCTAGTTCTAGACACTCCAGCCAGGGGAAACAACCTCTCAGCATCTACCCTGTCAATCCCCTTCAGAATCTTGTATGTTTCAATGAGATCACCTCTCATTCTTCTAAACTCCAGAGAGTATAGGCCCATTCTACTCAATCTCTCATCATAGGACAGCCCTCTCATCCCAGGAATCAATCTAGTGAACCTTCGTTGCACCGCCTCCATGGCAAGTATATCCTTCCTTAGAAAAGGAGACCAAAACTGTGCACAGTACTCCAGGTGTGGTCTCACCAAGGCCCTGTACAATTGTAGCGAGACTTCCTTACTCTTATAGTCCAGCCCCCTTGCAATAAAGGCCAACATGCCATTTGCCTACCTTATTGCTTGCTGTACCTGCATGCTAGCTTTCTGTGTTTCTTGCACGAGGACGCCCAAATCTCTCTGAACACCAACATTTGAAAGTTTCTCACCATTTAAAAAATATTCTGTTCTTCTATTCTTCCTACCAAAGTGAATCACCTCACATTTCCCTACATTATACTCCATCTGCCACCTTACTGCCCACTCACATGGTCTATCTATATCCCTTTGCAGACTCTTTGTGTTCTCCTCACAGCTTACTGTCCCACCTAGCTTTGTATCATCAGCAAACTTGGATACACTACACTTGGTCCCTTCATCTAGATGATTAATATAGATTGTAAATAGCTGAGGCCCCAACACTGATCCTTGCGGCACCCCACTAGTTACAGCCTGCCAACCTGAAAAAGATCTGCTTATCCCTACTCTCTGTTCTCTGTCCGTTAACCAATCCTCTATCCATGCTATTATATTACCCACAACCCCATGAGCCCTAATCTTGTGTAATAACCTTTTATGTGGCACCTTATCGAATGCCTTTTGGAAATCCAAATATACTACATCCACTGGTTCCCCTTTATCTACCCTGCTAGTTACATCCTCAAAAAACTATAATAAATTTGTCAAACACGATTTCCCTTTCATAAAACCATATTGACTCTGCCTAATCATGTCATGATTTTCTAACTGCCCTGATACCACTTCCTTAACAATGGATTCCAGCATTTTCCCGACAACTGATGTCAGGCTAACTGGGCTGTAGTTCCCTGTTTTTTCTCTCCCTCCTTTCTTGAAAACAGGGTTACATTTGCTACCTTCCAATCTGCTGGGACCATTCTAGAATCTAGAGAATTTGGAAGATCAAAACCAATGCATCCACTATCTATTCAGCCACCTCTTTTAGAACCCTAGGATGTAGGCCGTCAGGGCCAGGGGATTTGTCGGCTTTTAGTCCCATTAGTTTCTCTCGTACTTTTTCTCTACTGATATTAATTACTTTAAGTTCCTTACTCTTATTAGCCCCTTAGTTCCCCACTATTTTTGGTATGATTTTTGATTCTTCTACTGTGAAGACAGATACAAAATACTTTTTTAAAGTCTCTGCCATTTCCTTATTCCCCATTATAATTTCACCTGTCTCAGCCTCTAAGGGACCAACGCTTACTTTTGCTACTCTCTTCCTTGTAGAAGCTCTTACAATCTGTTTTTATATTTCTTGCTAGTTTACTCTCATTCTATTTTCTCTCTTTTTATCAATTTTTTAGTCATCCTTTGCTGGTTTCTAAAGCTCTCCCAATCCTCAGACTTACTATTATTCTTTGCAACATTATAAGCCTCTTCTTTTCATCTAATACTATCCTTAACTTCTTTAGATAGCCACGGATGGATCATTTTTCCCATAGCGTTTTTATTTCTCAATGGAATGTATATTCGCTGAGAATTTTGTAATATTTCTTTAAAAGTTTGCCACTAAATTGCATGCACTCAAAAGACCAATATTAATATTCATGTCAACTAACATTGCAGGTTCACCAGCTACTGCACACAGATTTTGAAAATGTTTATTATTTTACTTACTTATACACATTAATTATCACCCTATTATGAATCCATAGTGCCTGTTATAAGTGCTCTCTTTATCTACTCTAGTGTTTCTACAAGGTGCTTCCCTAGTGGCTTCAGTATAGGAGGTAGAAGGCTGCTGTGGGTCAATTAAGGGCTCTTGAGATACTTGTGGTCAGCGACCTCTAAGAGTTCGGACCTGAGAGTGCCTGACTGCAGACTGCAGCAACTCAATAGCTGTTGATGCAGTCTGGCCCAGCTGGCTTTCTGGCACCAGGATGGGCATTGGTTAAGGGGGTGGTGAGGGTCCAGACATGCTGTCATTCCGATTGCACGACTGCCCTTGCAGCTGCAGAGAAATATGAAGGGGAATCTTACCTTTGCAGTCCTGGTGAGGTGGTTACATTTCTTCCTGCACTGCAGCCAGATCCTTGGAACTATGTTTACTGGTATTGACCTGCTTAGCTAACTCTCTCCATTGTTGCTGGTTAATTTGATGGAACACCCATTGCTCAATTGGGAGTCTCTGCAGCTGCAGGGCCCGAGTCAGCTGAAGGACCTAGAACAAGAGCAGAGGGCAAGGGTTTGCATGTATTGGGAAGGGTAAGCAATAACAGATGAGCAGTGGTACAGTATAGCACCAGGTTGTCATACTGATTGTGTGAAAAAGAGAGTTATAGTATCCTACCGCACAGAAAGAGGCCACTCGGCCCATCGTGTCTGTGCCGGCTCTTTGAAAGAGCTATCCAATTAGTCCCACTCCCCTGCTCTGTCCCCATAGCCCTGTAATTTTTTCCCCTTCAAATATTTATCCAATTTCCTTTTGAAAGTTATGATTGAATCTGCTTTCACTTTGAGGCAGTACATTCCAGACCATCATAATTTGTTGCGTAAAAACATTTCTCCTCATCTCCCCTCTGGTTCTTTGCCCAATCACCTTAAATCTGTGTCCTCTGGTTACCGACCTTCCTGCCAGTGGAAACAATACCTCCTTATTTACTCTATCAAAACCCCATATAATTTTGGACACCTCTATTAAATCTCCCCTTAACCTTCTCTACTCTAAGGAGAACAATCCTAGCTTCTCTAGTCTCTTTTCTAGTTAAGTGGAAAGAGAAAAGGAAAGGAAAATGCGGAAACGCCCTGCTGTGCAGAGCATCCAGCCTTTCCATCTCCAATGTTGTGTGTCTTCTCTCTGCAAATATTGTCGATGGCCGGCTCCGTCATTAGTGTCAGAATTTGCAGTGTAATGGGGCCTTCTCCTGTTCTTGAAGTCTCCCTTCAGTTCTCTCCTGCAAGGAAAATGGCAGTAGGTTAGTGCGTGTCCTGTTGAAGTATTTTAAAGATGTGTGAGGCAGCTTAGCCTAATGTGCATGTTGGTGGGAGAAAGAGGCAACAAGTGTGGCCAAGAGCGGGATATAGCTGTGAGGGCAGTAGCAGGTGTCGAGTGTGTGACTGCAAGCGGAAGGAGGTGTAGCAATGTGTCCCCTTGTGATTGGAAGAGAGGCATGGGAAGTGGGGAAAGGAAGGATTAATACTGTTGGGGGTAAAGTAAGGTGGTGCAGGGTGGTACAGAGAGTAAGCAAGATATGAAGGGAGAGTCTTGCCTTGGCAGTCCTGGTGAGGTTGTTAAATTTCTTCCTGCACTGCAGCCAGGTCCTTGAAACTATGCTTACTGGCATTGACCTGCTCAGCCACCTCTTTCCATTGCTGCTAGGTACATTGCCAGGAGACCCATTGCTCATTGTTAGGAAAGAGTGCCTCCTTCTTGTTCTGTGAACACCTCCACAGCTGTGTCGCGGAATTGGGGGGATCCCGGATGATGTCGTGCTGCCCATTCTCCACTGACCACCTTTGGAAAAGTGTACCTCCCCTTTAAGGGTTGCATGTCTGCTTTTATGGGTGTCAGCCGTGGCTCAGTTGAGAGAGTGCTGCACTGTTGGAGGTGCTGTCTTTCGGATGAGATGTTAAACCGAGGCCTCGTCTGCCCTCTCAGGTGGACATAAAAGACCCCAGGGGACTATTTCGAAGAAGAGCAGGGGAGTTCTCCCCGGTGTCCTGGCCAATATTTATCCCTCAACCAACATCACTAAAACAGATTATCTGGTCATCATCACATTGCTGTTTGTGGGATCTTGCTGTGTGCAAATTGGCTGCTGTGTTTCCTACATTACAATAGTGACTACACTTCAAAAGTTCTTAATTGGCTATAAAGCGCTTTGGGATGTCCTGAGGTCATGAAAGGCGCTATATAAATGCAAGTTCTTTCTTTCTATATGTGGCAACCACCACACAGGATTCCCCACCCTTCCAATCAGCGAGCTGCCTAGAAAGAGCGCCATTAGCGTTGGCAAACTCGCCTGCTGTGTTCAAATGAGGAACGACCACAAACGTTGCTCGGGCCTCCCACCGACATCATCATGGTCGGGCGGAACGGATGGTCTGCTCACTGCCTACCCAATGCACGAAAATCTACATCAATAGTGCGGTGTCGAAAGAAATATTTCCTCTTGTAGGAAAGACTGCAATGTTGTTGCCTCATTAAAAGCTTAATGCAGCTGCATCTCTCCATGAATAGTAAAATAAACTGCTATCAAAGGAGTACTGCCTTCATTGAAAAATATTTATTTTTCCTGGCTAATGTAAATCAAAATGCATTATTGTGCTAGTGGTATTTGTGATCAAAATGGCACGTGTTTCTTCTCCCTCCACAAACAAAGGTTTCCCAAATCCCTTTTTCATGAAGAGGTTGCTGTTTTGAATCTGTAACAGATCCACCTTATCTTTACAAGTATAACAAGGTATTTGATAGTTAGATGTTATTTAAAATCATTGCTGTGATTTAGACCTATCTTCTGGTTGTTTATATCTATTGTGCAACTTGCGTAATTCAGTGCTGTAGATGTAAATTTTGTTTTTCCCTTTTTTTAATTACTGCAACAAACTATTAACACAAGAAGATCATTTGCTATTTGTGAGATCTTGCTATGTTCAAATTGACTGAGAAGCACTTGGGGATGTTCTGATGGTCTGATATTAACCAAAGTTCGTTCTTTCTTGCTTGCCTTCACCCTAACCCAGATGAGGAAAAGAAAAAACAAGAAAGACTTCACAACCTCAGGACGCCCCAAAGCGCATTACACCCAATGAAGTCCTTTTGAAGTGTAGTCACTGTTGTAATGTAGGAAACACGGCAGCCAATTTGTGCACAGCAAGCTCCCACAAACAGCAATGTGATAACTGACCAGATATTCTGTTTAATGATGTTGGTTGAGGGATAAATGTTGGCCAGGACACTTAATAGTCCCATGGGATCTTCTTCGTCCACCTGAGAGGTCAGACAGGGCCTCAGTTTAACGTCTCATCTGAAAGACGCCTCATCTGAAAGACGGCACCTCTGACAGTGCGGCACTCCCTCAGTACTACACTGGAGTGTCAGCCTAGATTTTGTGGTCAAGTCTCTGGAGTTGGTCTTGAACCCACAACCTTCTGACTCGGAGGTGAGAGTGCTACCCACTAAGCCACGGGTGACACAGGAGGTGGTCCAATGGTGGTGTAGTGGTGGTAATTTCCAGGCTAATACCTAGAGATAGCACAGTGCATCTTGATTGGCATTGAAACTGCCTTACAACTTCTAGAACAAGTCTGATGCCTCAGGTCAGGTCAGTAGCCTTGCAGTGTTAGGTGCGTATGATGTGCATGGCAAGGTAATATGGGCAGCATACACACTAGATACTCCAGTGTTCGTTGAGATTTGGAGTGCCGCTGCACATGCATGATGCATCATGAATGTGACTGGACATGCTCAGTAAGGGCTCTGAGTTTCAGAGTAAACCTTGTGCATGCAGGGTGTGTAACTGGGCCAGTGAAAGCAAGACATTGTTATTTAATGTACTCATATATGAGAGCTAGGTAATCATGACAACACTATTATTCAATTTAAAAAATAGTACACTCTACTGTAATTTACTTTAACCACGGTTTTGCAGTTTTCCCCCCAACAATATATTGCAGCAGCCATTTCATTCTCAGTCACTCCTGTGTACACTTCTGTTTTGAGATGTTTACATTGGAAAAATTCCACCCTCAATGTGCACATACCTATGTATACACATACAGGCACACACATACATATACACATATTCATACACACACACACACACGCATACAGACACACATACTTTTTTCTCTGACCCACTTTAAGATCTTGTAGCAATGTACTAATTTTGGTGATTTCCCTTTAGGGCATTAGTTGGTTTGATTTCATTTATAGCATTGACCTGAAATTGGAAAGTAGGTTTCATGAGGAACAAAGTTGTAGCAAGCTGTAAATTTATGACTCATTATTTGAGCAATCTGAATTATTCAGTGGCTCCGGTATGCAAAACTAATTGATACTGGAAGTTTAATTGGACTGTTAGTAGGGAGATTCAATTTTAATTGCATTCCTATTACTCCAAAACCCTAGTTAACCAGCCTGGATTGATTCCTCCAACAACAAAACCAACTTTCTTTACTTCAGTCGCTGGCTTTATATTTGTTTTGAAATCCATGTGGAAAGAAGTCTATGACCTTTGGGAGTGGGCTGGTGAATGGAGATAGTCATTAGGAGGTCTGCCTGTTTTAATATTCTCGGATAGAAGAGACGATAGGGGAGTGTGACTAATTGGATAGCTCTTTCAAAGAGCCGGCACAGGCATGATGGGCCGAATGGCCTCCTTCTGTGCTGTGCCATTCTATGATTCTAAGTTTAAAAATCCGATGGCATAATTCAAAGAAGAAGTGTCCCGGCCAAAATTCCTCTCTCAACCAAAAACACTTTAACTGTCATTCATCTCATTTGCTGTGTGTGAGATCTTGCTGTGTGTAACTTAGCTGCTGCATTTGCCCACATAACTGTGCTTGCACTACAAAAAAGATTCATTGGATGTGAAGCACTTTGGCACTTCCTGAGGATGTGATAAGGCCCTATATAAATGCAAGTTATTTCTTTCTATCTATCCTATGTTCCTAAGGAAATTGGGACATATGGGGGTGAGAGGGGGCAGGTATTTGTTCTTGGGATGTGGGACACACTGGTAAGGCCACTTTTATTACCTATCCCTAGTTAACCCTGAGAAGGTGGTGGTGGGCCTTCTCCTTGAACTCTTGCAATACCTGTCGGGTGCTCCCACGATGATGTTAAGTAGGGAATTCCAGGGTATTGACCTAGCGATGATGGAGGAACGGTGGTGATATGTGTCCCAAGTCAGAATGGTGTGTTAGTTGAAGGGGAACTTGAGGGTGATGGTGTTCTCACAACACTGCTGGTCTTGTCCTTCTCAGTGGCAGAGGCCGAAGGGGAGAGAGCAGTTGCCATAGTAACCTTGATGAGTTGCTGCATTCTGTAGATCGTACATACTGCAGCCACAGTGTGGCGATTGAGTCCAGTGGCAATGCTAGCATAAGGGTGGCATGGGTCACCATGGCATCCTGAGCTTGTTTGATGTAACAAGTGGGGTGCCGCAAGGATCAGTGCTTGGGCCTCAGCTATTTACAATCTATAATAATGACTTAGATTAGATGAAGGGACCGAGTGCAATGTATCCAAGTTTTCTGATGATACAAAGCTAGATGGGAACCAGGGGTCACAGTCTAAGGATAAAGGGGAAGCCATTTAAGACTGAGATGAGGAGGAACTTCTTCACCCAGAGAGTGGTGAATCTGTGGAATTCTCTACCACAGAAGGTTGTTGAGGCCAGTTCGCTAAATATATTCAAAAGGGAGTTAGATATAATACTCACAACTAGGGGGATCAAGGGGTATGGCGAGAAAGCAGGAATGGGGTACTGAGGTAGCATGTTCAGCCATGAACGCATTAAATGGCGGTGCAGGCTCGAAGGACCGAATGGTCTACTCCTGCACCTATTTTCTATGTTTTCTATGTAAGCTGTGAGGAGGACACAAAGGGCCTGCAAAGGGATATAGACAGGTTAAGTGAGTGGGCAATAAGGTGGCAGATGGAGTATAATGTGAGGAAATGTGAGGTTATTCACTTTGGTAGGAAGAATAATAAAACAGAATATTTTTTAAATGGTGAGAAACTATTAAATTTAGGTGTCCTCATACAGGAAACACAGGTTAGCATGCAGGTACAGCAAGCAATTAGGAAGGCAAATGGCATGTTGGCCTTTATTGCAAGGGGATTGGAGTACAAGAGTAAGGAAGTCTTGCTACAATTGCACAGGGCTTTGGTGAGACCACACCTGGAGTACTGTGCACAGATTTGGTCTCCTTATCTGAGAAAGGACATACTTGCCTTAGAGGCAGTGCAACAAAGGTTCACTAGATTGATTCCTGGGATGAGAGGGTTGTCCTATGAGGAAAGATTAAGAAGATTGGGCCTATACTCTCTGGAGTTTAGAAGAATGAGAGGTAATCTCATTGAAACATATAAGATACTGAGGGGGATTGACAGGGTAGATGCTGAGAAGTTGTTTCCCCTGGCTGGAGAGTCTAGAACCAGGGGTCACAGTCTCAGGGTAAGGGGTCAGCCATTTAAGACTGAGATGAGGATGAATTTCTTCACTCAGAGGGTTGTGAATCTTTGGAATTCTCTACTCCAAAGGGCTGTGGATACGCAGTCGTTGAGCTTATTCAAGACTGAGATCGATAGATTTTTGGACTCTAGGGGAATCAAGGGATATGGCGATTGGGCGGGAAAGTGGAGTTGAGGTCGATGATCAGCCATGATCTTATTGAATGGCAGAGCAGGCTCGAAGGGCCGTATGGCCAACTCCTGCTCCGAATTCTTATGTTCTTACGTTCTTATGATTGCTTTTGGGAGTCGGGGAGTAGCTTCCAGTGCTTTTCCTGAAGTTGGCCCTGGTTTGTTTTCTCTGTTTTTCCCTCTGAAGCCATCAGCATTAATAGTGGTTGGGGAGGGAGGTGCACGAGGTTCCACCGTCTAATGGACAGGGTGGGGAGGAGGGGTGGGTGGCGTTCTTAACTAACCTCAGCCGGATGGAACAGAGCAGCTGTGCAGTTAAAATCGTCTCCGAACACTTACCGCCCTGCTCCCCCCGCCGCCACCTTTACTGGTCCCTTTTTTAGGCATCCGAGGCACCCACCTGATTGAGAAGAGAGCCTCATTAATGTATGCAAATCTGGGTCCTATGATGTCTTTAGTAGCCCAATGTCATTTTAATCCCTGCTGCGGCTGCCCTGCTCCAGGAAACCTGATCTGCAGATAGAAGAGCTCCTCTTGCAAGTGTTCCTCCTGGAACCCACAAGGAAAATCTGGGCCTTTGTTGTCTTGGGGCCCCAACTTGCGAGACTCTGCCAAAGTCTCCCCCCTCGCACCCCCGCCCCGCCTGCCCCACTCCCCGTGACTTAGCTGAGTGCCTCCGGGCCACCCACTCCTCATCTGCCACCAGCTGCCTCTTTCCGCCCATTTAGGGTATGCAGCTGGCTGGCGTAGTGTAAATCAGACCCGGGAGTTAAAATAACCCCGGCCTCAAGCTGATTACGTCAGAAAAGTGGGGAGGGGTTGTTTGGCGTTCGCCCCACACCTCGCCTGCTTGAAACGCACTCGCAGCTAAAATCCCCCTCCCCTCCCTCCCCTCCCCGATGAGTATGGATGTGTCTAATGGTCTATTTTCGTAAGGAAACATTTTGCTATATATGGAACTGATTACAAAACTAAAGTGGTGTAAGTAAGTAAATATAGGAGTTGACAGAGCAAAGTAGAGCAAATAGCATCAGAGCTCGACATACAACACTTCAATCACAAATGGATTAACTGAAACAAAATCTTTTATTTCCCCTTTTAGATTAAAAACAATAGGAAAAGCAGCAAATTAAATGTCATTGACGATTCACCTAGATCCAAAGTGTCAGAGGAGGATTTAATAACATTGCCGGGAGCAGTGCAGCAGTCCTTGCCACCTTTAAGGAAACCAAATGGGACGTTACTACAAAATGGATTTAATGATGGTATGCAGTGAATAGAAAGTATTGTACATCCAGCACTGCGATCCGCTTGTTCATACATAATTGAGATAGACCGAATGTCCAGGTCATCAAGGCCTTGCCTTCGAGTATAAATGTGCATATGTTACATGAGTTGCATTGTGGGATAGCTAATTGTGCCCATCCATTAAATAATGCATCTATTATACTAGGATTTTCATTCTAAATTTATGGTGTTTCTGGCATGAATTTAATCAAAGGGATGAACAGAATAGGCACATGATTACTATTGGACACTGAGATTTCTAAAAAGTGACACCAATAATTGGAAAGGTGTGCCATTGGCCAATCAGATTACTCTAAAGGGACACATACTTTTTTTATTGTTATTGTGGATCGATGTGCCTCATTTGCGCTGGGACCATAGCGTAACAAGAGAAGAATAGTAACAACTATGAGGTTTTGCGATTTATCTGAACATATTGGCCTAGAAATTCGATTCGGAGGCTTGCCGCGGGGGTAAGGATCGCGCGCGATATCACCTACGGCGTCTGCCGTTCTTGTTTGCCCCCGCAGGAACTTCGGGTCCTGGGCCCCTCCCTAGTGCCGGCGTGCAGTGCTTGCGTGTTCCAGGGGCGCAGTTAGTGCGATGCGACCCCTGGGATCACGTGGGCCATGGAGAGCCAATGGCAGCAGACCATCTTTCATTCATAGATTTGACAGGAGACCTGTCAAATCTGTGAATTGAAATCGGCCCCAAAAGAACAGCTAAACCTCAAATAAATTTTTTTAAAACCCATCACATTAATAAAATAACTATAGTTAAATAAATTAACCACTTTAAACAAAAATTTAAATTTTTGAAAAAATTAAAATACTTTTTAAAAGTTATAAAAATAAACTTACCTTTCTTTAAAGTCTCTAAAAAAGATAAACCTGTTGAATTTTTTTTAAAATTATACTTAATTAACTACTTACCTTGTTCAAAAGGGGTCTTACGCCTCCTTTTTACTAGCGTAGAATCTTCAATACTTACCCTCGCGTTGAAACCTGAAAAAAAACCTAAGTGTGCTGCGTGCGCGCAGCCTCTAGTGCGCACGCGGTTCACCTAGGAACCGCCCCCTTCGCCATACCGGAAGTGCCGGTTTCCCGCGCATGCACAGTGCATGCAGGAAACCAGCACTTCGGGAATGAATACGGGTGAGTACGCACTGAGTACTCACCCGAGAACGGCCGAATTTTTGGGCCATTCAAATTTTTGCATGCCCAGATCAATGTTGAAGTAGGCTGGGCAGCGTAATACTGTCATTTCCATCTTTTTACAGTTCATTTTACCTGGCGAGTTGATGAGTAAATAAGTATATGGGACAAAATTAATAAATCACTGTCAAGACAATTGGCAGCCAACGTCTGGATACCATTATGTACCTCAGCAGAAAATAGCGACAGGCGTAGGCCTTTCAGCCCCTTTAGGTTGTTCTGCCATTCAATCTATACCTCAACTCCATTTACCCGTCTTTGCTACATATCCATTGATACCCCTACCTAACTAAAAGCTATCAATCTCAGTCTTGAAAGCTTCATTTGACCCCCAGCATCCACTACCTTTTGGGAGAGGGAATTCCAGATTTTCCCTCCCCTTTGTATGAAAAAGTGCTGCCTGATTTCACTCCTGAATGGCCTAGTTCTAATTTTAAAATTAATACCCTTGTTCTGGATTCTACCACCAGAAAGTAACTACACTCCAGAAACTTGAGCACACAAATCTAGGCTGATGCTCCAGTGCAGTACTGAGGGAGTGCTGCACTGTCAGAGGTGTCGTCTTTCAGCTGAGACATTAAACCGAGGCCTCGTCTGCTCTCTCAGGTAGACATACATAAAAGATCCAATGGCACTATTTCAAAGAAGAGCAGGGGAATTATCCCTGGCTTCCTGGCCAATATTTATCCCTCAATCAACATCACTAAAAAATCTGCTTATCTGGTCATTATCATATTGCTGTTTGTGGGAGCTTGGTGTGCACAAATTGGCTGCCACGTTTCCTACAGTACAACAGTGACTACACTTCAAAAGTACTTCATTGGCTGTAAAACACTTTGGGACATCCTGTGGTCGTGAAAGGCGCTACATAAAGGCAAGTCATTTTTTTAATCTTATTGAATCCTTTTATCATTTAAAGCACCTCATTTATAGCACCCTTCAGTCCTCTATATTCAAGGGAATACAAGCCAAGCTTATGCAACCTGTCTTCGTAATTTAACCCTTTAAGCCCCGGTATCATTCTGGTGAATCTGCGCTGCACCCTCTCCAAGGCCAATATATCTTTCCTGAGGAGTGGTGCTCAGAACTGAACACAGTGCGCTAGATGGGGTCTAACCAAGGCTCTATGCAACTGAAGCATCACTTCCTCCCCTTTGTAATCCAGCCCCCAAGCAGGTAATCATTTTACTCATGTATTGCTCATTTTTAAGCATACAAGGTAATTGGTGCTTTTTTCCCCCTTTGATTTGGTGTCTTCCATTTTCAACAGAAGCTGCACATTGTAGTGTCATAATGGTATTCAGTGCTTATGATATGCAGCATAGAAGGGTACACAAGGAGTTCTGCATTAAAACTGATTGACAAATAAGTTAATGCACGGTTGTTAAGAATACATTGACAATACACAGATGATCCACAATGCCAGGGGCAAGTTGAAAATCTACTCCAGTGACTCTTATGCTGCCTTAGCTGGTGGAAGGATTGTTGTATCATTGAATTTTGTTTGACATCTTTCGGGGTCTTTATGCAAAACGTTCCCTCAAGAGATTAATTAGATGAGGTAGAGTCCATGTCTGTGGAAGGAGCAGACTTGATTGGCTGAATGGCCTTTTCCTGGCCCTTGATTTGTATTTTCTTATGTATTCTATTTATTCCATGAGTGATTTATACTTTAAAAAAATATTTTGTTCCCATCAAGGTGATAGCTATGAGTGCTGAGGAATGAAAAAGTGTTGTACCCAATATCTACATAAGCACTTCCAGGGTGTAGAATAAACCTCCCTATCTATACCCTTCCCCCCCCCCCCCCACCACCCCCTTAACATCATCCCTTAACCTGAGAAAAACACGACCTACTACACCGTATGCTACTAACATTTCCTGTACCATCTATGTTAGCAGCCTCTCTGAATGGGCTTGCCTAATTAGTGCCAAATTTTGGGCAGCTTTGTAGAATGGGCTTAGGCTGGGTGGAGACTGTCCAAGAGCCTTTCCCTTTAAGACCTTTATAGCTGAAGAAAGAGGAAAGTTAATTCCTTCAGTCCAGAAGACTGGATTTGAATGCCGGTTCCAGGCACAAAAGGGTAACATTCTATTGCACTTTGTCACCTAGAATCTCACTGTAACATTTCAAATACAGCCTGAATTGGGGCAGTTCAGTATTAATTCATCAAAACTGCGCTGATTCTGAAGTGATCAGAATTGAGCAAGTTTGGTTTAATTTGATGAGCATCAGAATTTAGCCAATTTGGCCTATTTTGTACAGGCCAGTGGGCAGATTCCACCAAAACAATTCCTTCCCTCTACCCCATCTCCCGAAGAAAAGGGATGCCACTAATAAATACCTGGTAACCTGCCCAAGCTAAATGTGAATATCTGTGAGTAACTTCTTACATAACAATTGCAATATTGGAGTTGACGAAACATTCAACATCCTGCAATGTCCGATGGTCGCAGACAGCTTCCAGTAAACCCATGTACACCACATGTTCCTATTCCATGGTCACCCAGGAGATTGAAATGTGGCCAATCAGTCACAGGGACCCTCCCCAGCAATCTTGCACAACCTGCGTCTTTAGTGAATTTGGATAGCCGTCATTCAGCCTCAATCCCATTCCAAAAACATGTTGGCCTATGCAAAGAGACAGAATGAAGTCTGAGTGATGAGAGACTGTTACTCGCTGCTCTTGAATAAGTTGACCTCTAATTGTTCTTAATTATATTATTATTTCATTTCTCCATCCAGATTTAGCACTTACTGCAAGCAGCTTGCTGAAAAAGAATGGACCAATACAAGACATCAGGGAGAGACCAAGGTCTGCTGACATTCTGCAAGAACTTTTAGTTCAGGGAATCTTAAACCAGGCCCACAATGAAGAATGGCAAGAGGTTCACAGTCCTCTGGTACGTGCTAACTTCCATCTTCTGCACATCTGGGAACATGAAAATCAAACTTGGTTTTCACATCAGCATTAAACCAAAAATTAATATAATGATTTGTTTTAACATAATATAAGGAGTAATCGAGAAACACCTGGAAATTAGCAATCTTGCACAAGTACAGTTGTTCAAAACTTCTGATCATGACTTATTTCATTTTGTGGCTGTAAATCTTTCTCAATGCCCTCAGAAGCACCACCAGCATTGTTCCTTTGAAGGAGTTCCAAGTATTCTATGATGCTATGAATTACCCCAGTCAATTTTCTTTAGTTTTTCTGTCATTTCTTTGAATTTAACTTTCTTTGACTCCTGGTCTTGGATATTTCTGATTCCCTGATCACATTAAAATTGATCATTCTGTGGTCACTGTTCCCCAGGGATGCTGCAACTACCATATCTTGTACATTGTCTGGGTCATCAGTGAATTACCGGGTCAAGGTGAGCATCGCCTCTCGTGGCTTCTTTGACATACTTAGTCATGAAGCACTCATACATTAGTGTACCAACTGAGACTCTAAACCAGTTAGTTTTTCCAGGTTACATTTGGTTGATTGAAGTTGGCCATTAAAATAATTCTTCATATGCTTCCTATCTCTTCATGGAGCAAACTGTCCTACTTCTTATGCTGACCTGGTGTCTGCTGCATTCTCCGAGTGTTAGCTTGGGGTATTTTTTTCACATTAAAGAAGCCTAACTAGAGCAATTCATGTTGTAGCTTTTCATCTCCCACAGGACCAAGTCACAGGTGTCCCTGACACATTGGGCTTACGTCACCTCCTATTCTGTCCACTCTGTCTTGTCGGGACACTGAATATTATATTTATTTCTATCCCTGATTTAGCCATGCTTCTGAGTTTTCCATTACATTGTAGTTCCCCACTGCCACAACAGCCACCAGTTGTGCCATCTTATTTCTAGTGCTTCTAGCATTCACGTATACACATCTTACTATAGATTTACCTCCTACCATATACCCAGTGCCTGCCTATTCCTAGTGTGATGGCCTGTAACACATTGGTTTATGGGCTATTATTTTGCCTCCAGCTAGGCAGTGCTCCAGCACTGAAACACGTGTCCAGGTGTCTTCACTGAAAGCAGAAGGAAGTGTGTTTTGGTTGCTCCATGCTAGGATTTTCACTGTGAAAATCCCAGCATAATATACATTAAAAATGTTTTAAATTAGGAACTGTTCCATGGTTTTAATATTGTATTTTTGAACTGTTTACTTCGAGTTTTTTTAAACATGTCGATTTCTCTTGAATGCTTTAACAGTCTTTGAAATTCATTTTTAATGACATTTTTGTTTATTATCATGTTAGTTTGACGTGAAATCAACTGAGGGAATCTTAAAGAAGCTTCCATCAAGACTCGATAAGCTAAGGAATGAATCAACGAAACAAAAGAGTGTGACAATAGAAGAAATTGAAAATAAAATGATAGCAGCAGAGGAAAGGAGGAAGGTATTTTGTAGTACTAACCTACACATGAATCTAATTATTTTTGCACACCAAATTGTATTAAAACAATGACAATTTACAGTGTGTTAATTTTTCACACATGCAGATTGGGTGCAGGCGATCCCACTGCTAAATTGGTGTGCTTTGCTCCCGTTTTATGCTCGAAAAACAGGCGCACACATACCAATTTCCACCCGCAGAACTTTTTGTTGCCATGTGAAATATTTGTCCATCTATCTCACCCTGTGCCAGCACTGAGAACTCACATGTTAGATATGAGACAAACCTCCTTGTACTCTTTTCCCAATTATGTGCCTTAATTACCTTCGGAGGAACACCATTTTCCACTACACTAGTGTGGCACTTCCATTTCCCACAACATCCACCCATGCGGGCTGCTTTAGTGAAGCTGCCAAATTAGTGACAAATCGTGGCTCATTTTATGTTGTGGCCTCATGCCTGCTAGGAACTTTGATGTGGAGATGCCTGGACTGGGGTGGACAAAAGTGAGAAGTCGCACAACACCAGGTTATAGTCCAACAGCTTTATTTGAAATCACAAGCTTTCGGAGCGCTGCTCCTTCGTCAGGTGAAGTGAAGAAATGCATATAGGCACAGCATATATAGACAGAGAACACTGCCAGATGATTACAGTTAATCTTTCTAACTGCCCTTTATCACACCTCGAGCAGAAACTGATAGCCAAGTTCCGCACCCATGAGGACGGCCTCAACCGGGATCTTGGGTTCATGTCACGCTACATGTAAGCCCACCTGACGTAGAGTCATCCAGACTCGAGTCGTCGTTGGCTTGTTCTCTCTACACAGATGCGGCCGGACCTGCTGTGATTTCCAGCAAAAAAAGTAAAAAGTTTTTTTTTTCCATACAGACCCCAGCATCTGCCACATTTGACCCCTTGTGACCCCACCTCATTGTCTTTGATGTAATGTCTTCCTGACTGACCTGTTTGGACACCATCCACACCTTTGATTGCCGTGATTGTCTCTCTGCTGAGGTGTGATAAAGGGCAGTTAGAAAGATTAACTGTAATCATCTGGCAGTGTTCTCTGACTATATATGCTGTGCCTATATGCATTTCTTCACTTCACCTGACGAAGGAGCAGCGCTCCGAAAGCTTGTGATTTCAAATAAAGCTGTTGGACTATAACCTGGTGTTGTGCGACTTCTCACTTTTGCTAGGAACTTGGTTGAGACTGTCCCAGCCCAATTCATTGGCACCCATCCAGCTGGCAGAGGAAGGAAAATTTTATTTAATGAGTCTAGGTTGGTTCGAAACCCAGATCCTAGAGATGAAAGAACAGCATGCAAACCCACCATCTACTCAGACCTCACCAAACATCCTTCATCTGACCTGCTCCTCTTTGAACTGCGGAAACAGCCATTACATGATTCGCGAAATGGGCAGAGACGACCAAGAGTCACACAGGCTTTTCCTGATCTCCTGCCGTGACTTCGGCAGGAGATTGCGCAGCCCTCGGACAAACAGCATAAAGGGTTTCACCAATCTCCTGCCAGAGAAACTCCCCCCATGAATCATAGAATAGCACAGCACAGAAGGAGGCCATTCGGCCACATGAGTCTGCCCCATGGGAAAATCCAGTCGAATGTTTCTTATTTTTAATGAGTCCTGAGGCAGCATTTTCCACTTTTGTTTTTAAAAGCAGTAACAAAGTTATACTTTCTAAAATGCAGACGTTATAGGGATAATTTTACAACATCGTGCTCCGAGCGGAGAACTTCCCCTACTGAGAGCATGTATGGGAGAATTCAGGTGCACACTTCTCATGATTTTTCCAGAAATTCATGGGGAACTCACGCATGCACTTGTGCTATGCGCTCCCAGCAGGCCAAGGTCTGTCCCGGGAGTGTCATTTTGTAAAATTGTCCCTTATGTGAGTTGGTCATTATCAGATGTCAGATATGATTTGGGGATACATCAAAACCACTGCTTGGACTGGGAAATAGCGAAGAACTGTTGAAAATAAGTAGGCCAGAGGGAGTTAAAGGTTTCCTATTTTAAAAAAAATAACTTGCATTTATATAGCACCTTAAATGTGCTCAGCATGCCCCAAAGCACTTCACACCCAGTGAGTTATTTTTAATCTGTTTTTGGTGGTGTCAATTAAAGGAGTCCAAGAATAATTGGAAATTGCAATGAACAAAACTGGCAATTATTAAATAAAAAAGTGATGTTTATTCTCAGATGAAAGAAGTCAAGTTAAAGGAAAGACTGAATAAGTTTAATTCTTCGGTGTTGATAATCCAAGACCAACCTACTAGGAAGCCTCCAGTACCTGACCATGCAAAATTGGAGGAAATTGTTGAGAAAATAACCATCAAACAGAGAGAAATCCAGCAAGAGCAGCAGGAGATGGCAAAGGAGAAAGATGAAAGCAACGACCTGGTTGGCAAGACTGGAGAAAACCAACAGGAGAGCAAGGTTAATGCTGAGGACTGTTGTGAGGTTGTAGAATTAGATGATGGCCAGTATTTGACAACAAAAACAGCCGAAGAAATAATTGTGAACAAAGTTTGAATCAATTCTGCAAACCATACATCAATTGCCTAATGACTTGCAAATACTGTCTTGGGGAAAATGTTCCTCTTAACACCGTTGCGTTGTCTTGAACCAAGAATTGCCAAAGTCTACCAAGCCATTGTGAAGAAAATTATTCTGTGTCAATAAAGGTTGTCCATGATGATTTTGCTTCTTCCAGAAACTCCTGCTTTTTAAAAAAAATGATGTTTGGCTTGTACAAAGATAAATCAGATGAGAGGTGGAAATGTTCCAACACATTGCCGCATAGAGTGGTGGAGCATGAGTTCGCATTCTGTGATCTCAGAAGTGCCGTATAGAGGATAGAAAAGTTCCCCACAAGTGGAAAGGGGTGGTTGAAGAGACTTTGGAGGGAGAGTCAACCTGCACTCTCCCAGGACTAGTATCAGGGTGAAGGCCTGGGAGCAAGTTATTTCCCATTCTTCTAATCCAGGGATGGTGTGTACTGTGGGAGGACCCAAACAAGAGGAAGGGGAGTAAAAAAAATTACCTTTCAATTGACTTAAGTGCCTGAAATAGAAACATAGGAAGAGGAGTAGACCATTCAGCCCCTCGAGCCTACTCCGCCATTCAATTAGATCATGGCTCATTTGTACCTCAACTCCATTTACCCGTCTTAGCTCCATATCCCTCAATACCCTTACCTAACAAAGATAAATAAGCACTCTTCATAGTTTTTTTAATGGACCGGTAACTTCTTGATAGATACTTGTCAGAATCCTAGTAGTACTGAGCTTGGTATGTGTGAATCATAATATTCCACAGAGTAGAATTACATTTGCAACACTGCTAAGTAAATTGAGTAGCATAATATGTCAATCAAATACTTTAGCAACGCCACAAGCATTAAAGTCATTCTAGCCTCCCGCTAGCTGCCGGCACCAATTAATGACAGTGCAAGATTTCTACAAGCCACAATTAGATGGGGTAGGATTGGCAGTTCTGTATTCTTCTGGAGTTCAAGGGCTTCCATCAGAATTGTGATTTTTAAAATTCCTTTTGAATTATGTGGTTCTTTTCATGGCATCGACGATAATGTAGAACTGGCACCATATCTATTTGTGCAACGTAAAATGAACCGTGAAATGATTTCAGCACCTGATAGAATAATCCGAGCTTTATTTCAAAGCTTTGACATTCTCTGCACTGACATCATGAACAATAGGTACGGCATAAAGATTTACAGCTTACCACAACCTTTCAGATCCATGGAAAGGTACTAGCCACCCTACTGCTCTCTCTTCTTGCTGTATCCTGCACTTCTGCAACACTTGTGTTGTCTCCTTGAATTTTGATTCTGTGCATTTGTGTCTCAAATTATCCTGCGTTCATTTTTTTCCTCACTGTAAAGGAAGTTTCATCTGTTGTAGAATCTTCCTTCTTACAAATTCCTTCTTACAAAGTTCTACTCCAACTACCAGTTCAAAGGAGCTGCATGTTCTTGTATTCATTCTGACATTCCTCCAACTCATTGTGGCTCTGTTGCATCACCTGACTTCAATCAAAACACAGACCGCACCCCGCCCTTCCCCAATTCCAGGCCCCATTCCCCAACACCAAGTACAACCGGACTCCAGACCACCTCCTGACTGTTCCCAGGCTCCAACCCCCTTCTGAGCACACCCGGGCCCCAGTCCCAAAGCCTCGCATATCTTACCCCCCCCCCCCTCTTAAATGATTCCAGGCCCCAGCAGTGACCCAGCTGGCTGCTCCCTAACACGAGGTCCCGCCTGTGATCCCAGGATCAAATCAACCTCAATGCTCCTAGACCTCAGCTCTCACTCTCTCATTCAAGCGTACCAGGGCCCCAGTAGCCTCACAGTGTCTCCATGGCTCAGTCTCTTCTATAGGTGCTCCCACGTCCCAACAACAGCAACTTACATTTATATAGAGCCTTTAACGTAGTAAAACATCCCAAAGCATTTCAAAAGAGCCTTATCAAACAAAGAAGAAGACATTAAGACAGGTGACCAAATGCTGGTCAAATATGTAGCTATTATGTAATGGCCCAGAAATTAAACATCGATGGTTGCCGCGGGGGTAAGGATTCCCCGCGATATCGCACTCCGCGCCTACCTTTTTGTTTCGGGCCCACACAACCTTCAGTTTGAGGGCCTCTCCCTGTTGCCGGCGTGCAGTGCTTGCGTGTCCCAGAGGCGCAATTAGTTCGTGCGAGCTCTGGGATCATGTGGGACAGTTAGAGCCAATGGCAGCACACCATCTTTCATTCATAGTTTTGACAGCAAGGGCTGTCCAAGCTATGAATACTACAAGCCCCCAAAAGAACAGCTAAACCTCAATTAAATTTTTTAAAAAAGCCATCACATTAATAAAATAACTATAGTTAAATAAATTAACCATTTTAAACAAAAAATTAAATTTTTGAAAAAATTTAAATTCTTTTTAAAAGTTATAAAAATAAACTTACCTTTCTTTAAAGTCTCTAAAAAAGATAAACCTGTTGAAATTTTTTTTAAATAACACTTAATTAACTACTTACCTTGTTAAAAAGGGGGTCCTACGCCTGCTTTCTTTATGTGTAAAATCTTCACCACTTACCTGCGCGTTCAAACCTGAAAAAAAAACTAAGTGCACTGCGTGCGCGCAACCTATAGTGCGCACGTGGTTCACTTAGGAACCGCCCCCTTTGCAATACACGAAGTGCCGGTTTCCCACGCATGCGCAGTGCATGCAGGAAACCGGCAATTCGGGATCTAATACGCGAGAGTACATAGTACGTACTCTCGCGTATTAGGTCTAATTTTCGGGCCATTATCTTAAAGGAAGAGAGAGATGTGGAGAGGTTTAGGGAGGGATTTCCAGAGCTTAGGGCCTAGACTGTTGAAGGCACGCTGCCAATGGTGGGATGAAGGAAGTGTCTCTCTCCCAGTCTGAGGCCTTGTTCAGTCCTAGGTTCAGGCCCCCAGTTTCACGACCAGTGCTTGCTTTCAAATCATTTTGTGTTACGAGATTCCTTAGAGCGTTCAGTGAGGGAAGCATTTGGACCGAGATCAGGATGGGATCCCTCCCAAGCACTTACAAGTCAGACTTTCAACAGAGACACAGGCTTAGAAATTGGATATGGCCCGAAAATGGGTGGTGTCATGGCCCAGCGCTATTTAGCTGCGCCAAGTCAAAGTAGTCCTGGTAGCACGCAAAATTCGTGCTCAGTGCTCATTCACATAATTATAGTGCTGATCTCAGCGCTAAAACCGCTGCTCATTGGCTTACCGCTCAACAGGTGGGCCAATATCGCGTGTAGTCTAATTCCAAGTCATGTTTGGCCTAGGCTTTCTCCACTACTTAAAGGGAAGGTGCTTTGATGCAACAGCACCTCATTGTT
Source organism: Squalus acanthias (assembly GCA_030390025.1). NCBI lineage: Eukaryota > Metazoa > Chordata > Chondrichthyes > Squaliformes > Squalidae > Squalus > Squalus acanthias. The sequence continues at coordinate 41,279,079 of CM059428.1, read as the reverse complement.
ATTCCATTTGGAGCGCCACTTGGAAGCAGAACTGACTAGGAAGAGATGGCTGAGCGGCAGCAGAGGGAGAGAGCAACACGGTTCTCAGGTACAACTCTGGAGGCACTGGTGGTGGCTGTGGAGAGTTGGCGGGCTGTTCCCTTCCCACAAGCCGGCAGGAAGCTATCGGCCCATACGTGTAGAAGGCAGTGGCGGGAGATATCTGCTTACATGACGGCCACCAGTGTGGTCCCCAGGTCCTCCATCCAATGCCACAAGAAGTCTAATGACCTCACACAGCAGGCCAAGGTGAGTGACGGCTTCAGCAAATGCCATATCCCACCAACTGCACCACTAGCCTCACGCACTGCTCAATGTACCACACCCCCATCACTCACCTACCAACAATCTCTACCTTTCACCACTCAGACCTCACAATCAGAGCTTCACTTCACTCTCACAACCTTACCACTGCTGCAGCACGCACACTCACATCTCACACCTTGCACAGACTGACAGCGATTCAGCTATGGCAGGCACATCACCCAAACGTATTGCGCCACACTCACTCACACACTTCCCTTTCTCTTGCAGGCTAAGGTCACACACAATCACCGGGAGCAACGGCAGACAGGTGGGGGGCAAGCCGTGATACAGGCCTTGAGCCAACTGGAGGAGACGGTGCTCGATATCATTGGACGGGAAGTCACCGAGGCCGTGGCAACGGGTAAAGTTGAAGCCCTTGAGGACAATAACGGTCTGGGTCATTCCTAATCCTTCTTCTCACATCCCACATCCCCCTCATCCCATAATCTCTTCTCACTTACAAGCTGCTGATGCTGTATGCATGCATATCCTGCTCTCCCCTGCTTCCCCTCACCACAACCTGTGCCTTTCTGCTTTCCAATAACCAAGAACAAGCAGCTGCAGAGCCTGTCCCCAAGGTGATGGATGATGTGTGTAATTTAGAGGCTGGTGTAGAAGCGGGATCTGCACAGGGTGAGGCACCAGGCACGAGTGGCCTGCAGCAAGGCCCAGGGGAAAGGGTAGCTCGGGGGCCAGCTCCCCGGAGGAAGAGTTTGTGCGCAAGTTCTTCTGCACAGGACTCAGATGAGGACCTTGACGGGGCAGCCTTCAGAAGAAGGGTGATGGCCATACACACTGAATTGCTAGGTGCAATGGCAAGCCTCCCAGAGCCTCTTGGCAATGTCAAGGAGCATGGAGGAGTCTGCCTCCAACATTGGCCGGGGCTCTGCACAGAGCTTGGAGACCATGATTTCCAGGCTGGAACTGATGGAAAACTCTAGGAGAGACTGTGTCGACCCAGACGTGATGGTGCGTGCGATGGTCAATATCACGGCTGCCATTGCAGCACAGGCGGAAGCGACCCAACGTCTTAGTGCTGCATAGGAAGCACAGACCACTGTCCTGCAGGCTCAGCTTGCTGCCACACAAGCTCAGACGGCTGCCATCATGGCTGGGTTTACCAGTGTCTAACGGGGCTTGCAGGGTGTCGCGGCAGGCCAGCAATCTGTCCTCCAACAGATTGCTAGGAATGCTGAGGTGCCGCCCCAGGGCAGTGGCAATGGGTCTTTGGAGCAGGAACCTGCTGTCCTCTCTCACACTTTCAGCATTCCTGCTCCCACCACTGCCACTCCACCATTGCCCTTGCTGTTGCCTGTCAGCCAGCCGCCCAGGCCGAGGTGGTGCAATCTACAGCCAGATCTTCTCAGTCCACAGCTGCTCGAGGTCATCCTGCAAGGCCATCTGAAGTCTCCCCACAGAAACTCAGCAGCCTTCCACCAGCCTGCTGCAGCTAATGGAGGAGCACTTCGTAGGAGCACTAAGAGTCAGAAAGGGCACCCGAATGACAGGCACTAAGGGATTGCACAAGGGTAATTAGTTTTTAAAGTATTTGTGAATTCATTATTGATAAATTTATTAATTTTATTTGGAATAGAGTCATATGGGGGAAAAATTCAGTATCGCCCCGTTTGGGGCGCCATTATCGGCCGTGCGCAAAGTTTAGCGCCTGGCACTAATTATCGCCACCGACTGCAAACTTGACTTTTATCGCCCCTGGAGGTGATTGGAGCGCTAAATCAGGCGCTACACACCTGTCTTAAGGCGCAAAGGCCGAGGAGCGAGGCGCTATCTCAGAGCTCTGGCGAAGCTCATGTGATGTCAGTCAGCAATGGAACACAGACACAATGGCACGGGCCAGATCTTAAAGGGGAGGGTCGATCTTGCTCTATATCCACACCCTGCTCATTGCAGCCTTGAATCGCGGCCTGGAGAGACCTGTACATCAAATCTGTTGGAAAGAACAATGGAGAGGCCCAGGGAAATAGCTCAGAGTGCAGCCCCCACAGTCTCTTCTAAATCGATGCAAGAAAGAACCTGCAAAGTGCTGCTCATTACCCAAAACTCCTCAGCACAGCTTTGAATATCTCCTGCAGTCTCTCTCTCTCACTCAGAATGCATGGTGCAAAAATGTCACCAACAAAAAAAGGCAGGAAGCGGTCGCCTTTAAATAGCACTCCCCCAGTCGCTTCCTGACTGCAAAACGCTCCCCTCAACCTGTCATTGCTAGCGGCAGGCGGTAAGACAAGGGGCGCCACTCAATATCCGGTCCGGGGCGCTACCGGGGCATTGCACTCTTGACTGACGTCACGATCGGCCAGCACAGGAGATCATGGCGGTAGTGTTTAGCGCCGCCGCAAAATGTCTAGTTAATTTCATGAGCGGCGCAAAGATCGCCGCGCACGGGCGCTAGTTGCTTTGCGCCCCATTAACGCCCTCTTAAGGCGCTAATGGGAGGCGCAATCCAACTGAATTTTTCCCCCATAGAGTTATACAGCACGGAAAGAGGCCCTTCGGCCCATCGTGTCTGCGCCGGCCATCAAGCCCTATCTATTCTAATCCCATTTTCCAGCACTTGGTCTGTAGCCTTGTATGCTATGGCGTTTCAAGTGCTCATCTAAATGCTTCTTGAATGTTGTGAGGGTTCCTGCCTCTACCACCCTTTCAGGCAGTGAGTTCCAGATTCCAACCACCCTCTGGGTGAAAAAGTTTTTCCTCAAATCCCCTGTAAACCTCCTGCCCCTTACCTTGAAACTATGCCCCCTGGTTACTGACCCCTCTACTAAGGGGAAAAGTTCCTTTCCATCTACCCTATCTATGCCCCTCATAATTTTGTACACCTCAATCAGATCCCCCCTCAGCCTTCTCTGCTCTAAGGAAACAACCCCAGCCTGTCCAGTCTCTCTTCATAGCTGAAACGTTCCAGCCCAGGTAACATCCTGGTGAATCTCCTCTGCACCCTCTCCAATGCAATCACACCCATGTCTCTGTGATAGCAACAATATCATACACCCATGTGTTCATCAACACCTTCAATTCATCTGCCTTACTCGCAGGACTCCTTGCATTAAAATAAATGCCATCCAGCCTTGCCATACTCCCTTGTGCCGTTACATATTTGCTCTGCCTTCCAGACTGACTTGTTTTTTCCTCTATATTTGGCTGTGCATCACCCCCTACTATAGCTCCACTCCGTATCCCATCCCCCAGCCAAGTTAGTTTAAACCCCCCCCCACCCCCCAACAGCACTAGCAAACCTCCCCGCAAGGATGTTGGTCCCGTTCCGGTTCAGGTGCAACCCGTCCGACTTGTACAGGTCCCACCTTCCCCAGAAACAGACCCAGTGATCCAGGAAACTAAAGCCCTCCCTCTGCATCAACTCTTTAGCCACGCATTCATCTGCTCTATCCTTCTATTTCTATACTCACTAGCACGTGGCACCAGGAGTAATTCAGAGATTACAACCTTTGAGGTCCTGCTTTTTAATCTGCTACCTAGCTCCCTAAATTCTTGTTGCAGGACCTCATCCCTCTTTCTACCTATGTTGTTGGTACCAATGTGAACCACGACCTCTGACTGTTTGCCCTCCCCCTTCAGAATGCCCTACAGCCGTTCATTGACATCCTTGACCCTGGCACCAGGGAGGCAACATACCATACTGGAGTCACGTCTGCGGCCACAGAAATGCCTGTCTGCACCCCTCACTATTGAGTTTCCGACCACTATTGCCCTTCCACTCTTACTCCTCCCCCCTTGTGCAGCTGAGCCACCCACAGTGCCATGAACTTGGCTCTGGCTGCACTCCCCAGAGGAACCGTCACTTTCACCGTTTTCCAACACAGAAATACGGTTGTTGAGTGAGATGCACTCTGGGGCTTTCCTGACTACCTGCCTGCCCCCCTTCTTCTGACTGGTGGTCTCCCATTCCGTCTCTGACTGCACTTTCTTAAGCTGCAGGGTGACCACGTCTAAAAACGTGCTATCCACGTAACTCTCAGCCTCACGGATACACCGCAGTGCCTCCAGCTGACGCTCGAGCTCCGAAAACCAGATCTCAAGTTGGCCAAACCATTGGCACTCACTGCACATGAATTCATCCTGACAGCAAGAAGCGTCTAGGAATTCCCACATGAGGTCCCCTGCCATACTTTTAATTAAAAAACTCTTACCTCTGTTGGTGAAAAATGAATTCACTCGAGTCTGTTTTAAAGCAGAAGATCACAGTTTATTTAACAGAGCGTTCTGGGAGAAGAATTCACAGATCTCGCTATCTGGTGAACTTCTTCTCGTCTTTACAGTGGTATCAATTTCTTTTATACATTACATCATCCAATCACGTTCCCTTAGCAACAACGAATAATTAGAACACAGGTTTTTTTTGGTTTCCTCACCGAAACTATAAACATCGGAATGTGGTCAGTGTGTCTGTCTGGTTCAGTCCGAAACTATAAACATCGGAATGTGGTCAGTGTGTCTGTCTGGTTCAGTCCGAAACTATAAACATCGGAATGTTACTATGTTAGATGAACTGTTTTACATTCTTGCTTTTACATTTTTTAATTTACTTACACTCCCTCCTATTGGTCCCTGATCAAAACTCCTTTTGTGACAGGGAACCAGCTTCAAATGGATTTCAGGTAATGTAAGTATGTTTACATTTCAGGGGCTCACAGTCTGTTAGTCAGACTGTGGCATCCTTGTATAGGGACTCATATCCACACATCTCTCTCTCCAGGTGTCACTTGATTAACCATCATGACACTTGCAGCAGGCCGTGACATTTGAGCGCAACAACATTTTAACAATTGGGCCAGACTATATATTACTAATATTACAACAAAGAACAAAATCAATCCCTGTATTACTGATGTCCCGAGTGATCCCAACCATCCAGTTGCCCAACCCCAAAGGGTGGATGCCGGAGGTTGTTTTAATTTATTTACTTCTTCCTGTATGTGTTCTGCCAAGTTAGTTATTGCTTCCGAGTTATCTGGTATATAGGTATAACATTCTGTACCTATTAGGGCACAAGTTCCCCCTTTTTCTGCCAACACATAGTCAAGGGCCATCCGATTTTGTATACTTATTTATTTCTGGGGGTTCCCATTGTACTGAGAAGTCACCGCTTCTGTTTAGTGATGGGAGTTTCACACTACCCGTCTCACCAGGCAAGGCAATGTTATATGTGCAGTTACTGTAGCCCACAATAGGATCTGTCGGTCGTCCCCTCTTTACGAGACATAGTCTCCCCCCTTGTCCGTTGTTACTCTTTGTTCTCAGGAACGGTGGTAGATAGGAATCGTTATATGTTGACCGTGTCCACCCACTACAATATTCTGGGTTGTACCCATGATGTTGGAGTTTTGCTATAATTCTGCCGTTTGTCTTGGCTTCATAACAGCCCACACTTGTGCATCCTGCTCTAACTCCAAACATCCAACTGACTGTCTCATCAGCACTAAGTGGGATTGGTTGTAGGGAGACTCCTTCCTCTGAGTGTGTGGGGACATGGGCGCAGACCCAACAGCTGGCAACATCAACTCTCTTGGCATATGAATGAATACTTTTCGTCAGTGTTCACTGAGGAGAGGGGCCATGTTCTTGAGGATGAGAGTGTGATAAAGGTGGATAGGCTGGAGGAGGTAGATGTTCTGAGGGAAGATGTTTTAGCAATTTTGAAGAACCTGAGGGTCGATAAGTCCCCTGGGCCAGATGGGATATATCCTAGGATTCTTTGGGAGGCAAGGGAGGAGATTGCAGAGCCTTTGGCTTTGATCTTTGGGTCCTCACTGTCCACGGGGATGGTGCCAGAGGACTGGAGAGTGGCGAATGTTGTTCCTCTCTTCAAGAAAGGAAATAGGAATGACCCTGGTAATTATAGGCCGGTTAGTCTTACTTCGGTGGTTGGTAAGATAATGGAAAAGGTCCTGAGGGATAGGATTTATGACCATTTGGAAAGAGGCAACTTAATCAGGGATAGTCAACACGGATTCGTGAAGGGTAAGTCTTGCCTAACAAATTTGATTGAATTCTTTGAGGAGGTAACTAAGTGTGTAGATGAAGGTAGAGCAGTTGATGTCGTATACATGGATTTTAGTAAGGTGTTTGATAAGGTTCCCTATGGTCGGCTCATGAAGAAAGTAAGGAGTTGTGGGATAGAGGGAAATTTGGCCGATTGGATAGGTAACTGGCTATCTCATAGAAGGCAGAGGGTGGTGGTGGATGGAAAATTTTCGGACTGGAGACCAGTTGCCAGCGGTGTGCCACAGGGGTCGGTGCTGGGTCCTCTGCTGTTTGTGATTTTTATCAATGACTTGGAGGAGGGGACTGAAGGGTGGATCAGTAAATTTGCTGATGACACCAAGATTGGTGGAGTAGTGGATGAGGTGGAGGGCTGTTGTAGGCTGCAAAGAGACATTGATAGGATGCAGAGCTGGGCCGAAAAATGGCAGATGGAATTTAACCCTGATAAGTGCGAGGTGATTCATTTTGGTAGGGCAAATTTGAATAAGGATTACAGGGTCAACGGCAGGGTTCTGAGGAACGTGGAGGAACAGAGGGATCTGGGGGTTCATATCCACAGATCTCTGAAGGTTGCCACTCAAGTGGATAGAGCAGTAAAGAAGGCCTATGGTGTGTTGCCGTTTATTAACAGGGGGTTTGAGTTTAAGAACCGTGAGGTTATGCTGCAACTGTACAGGACCTTGGTGAGACCACATTTGGAATATTGTGTGCAGTTCTGGTCACCTCACTATAGGAAGGACGTGGAAGCATTGGAAAGAGTGCAGAGGAGATTTACCAGGATGCTGCCTGGTTTGGGGGGGAGGTCTTATGAGGAAAGATTGAGGGAGTTAGGGCTTTTCTCTTTAGAGCGGAGGAGGATGAGAGGCGACTTAATAGAGGTTTATAAGATGATGAGGGGGATAGATAGAGTGGATGTTCAGAGACTATTTCCTCGGGTAGAGGCAGCTGTTACAAGGGGGCATAACTATAAGGTGCATGGGGGGAGATATAGAAGGGATGTCCGAGGTAGATTCTTTACTCAGAGAGTGGTTGGGGTGTGGAATGGACTGCCTGCTGTGATAGTGGAGTCGGACACTTTAGGAACTTTCAAGCGGTTATTGGATAAGCACATGGAGCACACCAGAGTGATAGGGAGTGTGATAGCTTGATCTTGGTTTCGGACAATGCTCGGCACAACATCGAGGGCCGAAGGGCCTCTACTGTGCTGTACTGTTCTAATCTAATCTAATATGTGTATGACATATATAAAAAGGTGTTCACCCGTAACCCTCTTTTGGCCCGTGGAAGTACTCTAGCCCGAGTCCTCCCAAGGCTACATATTATAATTATACAAACTAGCAAACTACACACGATATTACGTAACACGTTCATCTTATACTTTATGTTAACAATGTCCCAAAGGCTATATCGCCAACCGAACCGCTTTGTTGCCTGTAGATTCTATGGTGTAGCCATCCTTAAGTTGGCGAAGGGTCATAGACTTTTAGTTGTGTCCAGTGCTTCCATCGACCCATGTCCTTCATATCAATGCAAGCACACGTATCTCCACTAATTAGAATCTGATATGGTCCTGACCATTTTGGGGCAAACCTGTATGTGTTCTGTTTAAGAGCCCAAGGGGTTAATTTATCAAATCTTAATTTTCCTTCCATCACTGTGGGGAAATACTAACTTAAAATTAAGACACTTAAATTTAATAATGTCCAATATCTTATCTTTAAATTTTGTTCAGCCATACTAAAGTTGTTGCTTACAACTGGAGAAAAATTAGTTTTCTACATTTAAACAAATTGCTTCGGAGGATTCCACCATAGCAACCGCGACTCCAAGGTTAAATCTTAGACTGAAACTTAATCTTTTGTTAAACAAACTTTTTGTTTTTCTTCTCAGTTTTTACACACCAGCTTAACTTAAATTGTAGTTTGAAGTTTTGTTTCAATTCTGGGTGCACAATCTTATTCAATGCGGTCTACACAAATTTACACCAACCAGAATTTCACCGTGGCCACAATGAAAGTCTGGTTTTAATAGGTTAATTAACCTCAATAATTCCAATTCAATCCAGATCAATTTTTTTTCAACTAACCAATATCACTTGGAAAAGAAAGAAACCACATTAACAAAGAAACAATGGCCCAGAAATTAAACACTGAGGGGTAAAAATTCACTTGGTTGCGCCACCCGTTAGCGCCTTAAAAGGGCGATAATGGGGCGCAAAGCCGCTAACGCCCGGGCGCAGCGATGTTTGCGCCGCTCGAGAACTTAACTTGAGATTGTGCGGTGGCGCTAAAACTTACCGCTGCGACCACCTGCGCGCGCAGATTGTGACGTCATTCCATGGTGCAACGCCCTTGGGGCGCCCCGGAGCGGAAATTGAGTGGCGCCCCCTGCCTTACCGCCTGGCGCTTCCAACGACCAGAAGACTGGAACGCTATCAATCGCTGTGGGGCTGGGGGGGGCGCTATTTAAAGGGGGCCTCTTCCTGTCTTTTATTGTTGGTGGCATTTTTGAACTAGGCATTCTGAGAGAGAGAGGGAGAGACTTCTGGAGAGATTCAACGTTGTGTGAAGGAGTTTTGGGTACTGAGCAGCACTTTGCAGGTTCATTTTGATTTGCCATTCCTTGTATCGATTTAGCAGAGACCGTGGGAGCTGCACTCTGAGCTCTTTGCCTGGTGCTCTCCATTGTTCTTTCCAGCACATTTGATGTGCAAGTCTCTCCAGGCCGAGATTCAAGGCAGCAATGAACAGGATGTGGATGGAAAGCAAGATTAACCATCCCCTTTAAGAACTGGCCCGTGCCATTGTGTGTGTGTTCCATTGCTGACTGACATAACATGAGCTTCGCCAGCGCTCCGAGTTAGCGCCTCACTGCTCGGCCTTTGCGCCTTAAGAGAGGTGTGCAGCGCCTGCTTTAGCGCTCCACTCACCTCCCGGGGCGGTAAAAGTGAAGTTTCCCGTCAGTGCCGATAATTAGCGCCAGGCGCTAATATTTGCGTCCGGACGATATTTGCGCCCCAAATGGGGCGCGACCTAATTTCTACCCCTGAGTGTTCACGCGGGGGTACGGCTTCCCCGCGATATCTCACTCCATGCCTACCTTTTTCCTTCGGGCCCACACGAGCTTTAGTTTCAAGGCTGCAGCTGTGCAGTGCTTGCGTGACCCAGAGACGCAATTAGTTCGTGCGCGCTCTGGGATCACGTGATTCAGTTAGAGCCAATGGCAGCACACCATCTTTCATTCATAGTTTTGACAGCAAGGGCTGTCAAAGCTATGGATACTATACCCCCCCAAAAGAACAGCTAAACCTCAATTAAATTTAAAAAAAAGCCATCACATTAATAAAATAAGTATAGTTAAATAAATTAACCACTTTAAACAAAAAATTAAATTTTTGAAAAAATTTTAAATCTTTTTAAAAGTTATAAAAATAAACTTACCTTTCTTTAAAGTCTCTAAAAAAGATAAACCTGTTGAAAAAAATTTAAAATAATACTTAATTAACTACTTACCTTGTTAAAAGAGGGTCTTACGCCTCCTTTCTTTATGTGTAAAATCTTCCATGCTTACCTGCGCGTTCAAAGCACTAAGTGCACTGCATGCGCGCAGCCTGTAGCGCGCACGCGGTTCACTTAGGAACCGCCCCCTTTTGAATTCACGAAGTGCCGGTTTCCCGCGCATGCGCAGTGCATGCTGGAAACCGGCAATTGGAGACCTAAAATGCGAGAGTACACAGTACGTACTCTCGCGTATTAGGTCTAATTTTCGGGCCATTTACTCATGCCTTGTAAACATTCCAGGCACATTGGCAACTGTGACTTCAAGGCTGAAGCTTATCTTTTGTAAAACAATTAACAAACTTAAAACAACACACACTTGTCCATCATTCAAAACAGGTCTTCAAAGGGTTAAACAGCTTTTAGCTCTCTGTACAAAAGGGTGGGTGGAGCTAAAACAAAAATGACTTCTGCTTTTTTAAAGACCGACTTTCAGACTGTAACTTCTTAAACATTCACAGTCAGGAAAACTTTCACTCTTTTAAATGTACGTAAACGCTCCCCTCCCAACCCCACTATGTCTTTGTTGAGGGGACGGGATAAATCGGTAATGGATACAAAAGCTCCCATGTCTACGAACATATCGCACTGCCGGCCCCTAACAGTGCCGGTACATAGACTCTGGGATCTTCCTTTTCCCTCTTAACGGGGGCTGCTGCTAGTCAGTGGCCGCCATCCTGTTCCTTTACATACTTCAGGAACTTTTGATACATTTCAATAGTCCCGGTCTGGTTTGGCTCTTCCTTTTTTGTCCAACACCTCTCGGTTGAATGTCCCGGTTTTGCGCAATTACCACATACCGGTCGGTTTTGTTTGGGGGCCCTACATTGTTTTGCTAGATGACCCAACTTCCCACAGTTAAAACAGGGTGCTTTTTTCCTTTGGGACAGTTGTCGTATTCCTGCGGCCATTACTGATGTTTGTTCCGCCTCTTTGGCATCTATGTGACACACCCACTGGACCGCCGCATCATATGTATACACCGCCACTATTCCCATTTTTAATATCGCTTGGTGGGATTGGGACAACCCGTCCTTAAACATTTGAATAAAGGGCTGGTCTGTCATCTGGGAGTTTACTTGTCCCGATAATTCCTCGTATGCGACAAACAATCGTTCGCCATAATCACTACTGTTTTCCCCTTTCCGTTGTTTTATCATCGTTATACGTCTCCAGTTTGGTGAGGATCCTCCTAAGGCCGCCTGGACCGCTGTTTTAAAGGGGTTATAGGCCGCGAGTTGGGCCGCCTTGTCCGTAATTAAGGCGATACGGCCGGTCCAGCCACCGTCTTGGTGGCCGTTTTGGTTATCCACCTCCCTCCATTTCTCAGCCGGGCATTTAGCCCGTACTAACTGGTGGATGTCCCGAGGATGGAGGTCGTGGATATCCCACATCTTCTCGAGATTTCTCCAAAATTCCCCATTTGTGCTACGGGGCTTCAATGTTCCCAAATCTTTCAATATTGTTTGTTTTTCTAAGGGGCTAAAAGCTTGGTACTTGGCTGTGGGATTTTGTACTGTTCCCCCTATTTTTAAAGGGACTGCCTTGACTACGTTTGGATTCTTTTTCCCTTCTTCAAAATTTTCGTCATCACTGTCTTCCATGGAAGGGGCTGATGCCTCTTGGGCGTAAGGAGGTGGTATCTCGTCCTCATTTTCGGAGCCCTGGATTTTTACCCAGGCGCACAAATGTGCCCGCCTTTCGTTCCATAACTCCGTTTTGTCCAGTCGGTACCCGTCAAGGACTGTCTGGCCTCCTTTGAATAATAATAAGTCTTGTTCTAATTCCAGAATTCTTTCATTTTTACTTGCAAGTCTAGTGTGGAGTCGTTCTACCTTACTGGTTAATGTGACTAATTGGTTTACTGGTATTACCCTCGCCTTTTTCGTCTTTTCTGTTTTTGACCCTCTACCACTCTCTCTTACCTTCGGATTCTGGAGCGGGTCCCACCCCTCCTTCATCATCTTATCAACTAAACCCGTCTGGTCATCTATATAGAACCTAGTAAGGGCACCATTCGTCCCTATTCTATTTCTTTCCCCAACGCCAAATATAGTCCAACTTACAGTCTTATCAAATGCTGAGTTCCTCTACCTGGACTTTTGTTGATACTTTAAAGACTTTCAAGCGGTTACATAGTCACATTACACACACACATATATTAATTGACTTCACGATCCCAGGGTACTTTGGTTCTCGACGCCTACTTGATCCTGGCCATTATGTGGGGCCCAATCGCCCTCTTAATTCCGGCTCAGGCTAGGTGTGTGAGACAGGCGCCCTCCTTGTCTGTGTCGATCAGTCAATTACTCATACTTTCACGACATTTATCGCTACACAGTGTTCCCTTAATACACACAAACGATCCACAATCACACAACTGTGGTCTCATACCTCTCACAGACTTTCGCCGATTCGTGATGCTACACAACTGGCCCTCCGCCATTCCAAGTGACTCAATTTCTGGACGGTCAAAATTTGACTTCTCGTCCGGCTTCACTGGTACAGGCGGTCTTTCAGTCTCGGAGCATCCTGCCGACTACGCCAATTGTTGGTGAAAAATGAATTCACTCGAGTCTGTTTTAAAGCAGAAGATCACAGTTTATTTAACAGAGCGTTCTGGGAGAAGAATTCACAGATCTCGCTATCTGGTGAACTTCTTCTCGTCTTTACAGTGGTATCAATTTCTTTTATACATTACATCATCCAATCACGTTCCCTTAGCAACAACGAATAATTAGAACACAGGGGTTTTTTGGCTTCCTCACCGAAACTATAAACATCGGAATGTGGTCAGTGAGTCTGTCTGGTTCAGTCCGAAACTATAAACATCGGAATGTTACTATGTCAGATGAACTGTTTTACATTCTTGCTTTTACATTTTATAATTTACTTACACCTCAAATTTAAACTCTTGGATTCTCGCTCTCCCGAACTACCTTAACTATGAACTACCTTAAAAGAAATAAACTTAAAATTGAAGGAAAAAAAAGCACTCACCTACTACTCACCAATCAGCTTCTTCCCCTGCGCCGGCATCACTTTCTTTACTGTGACATCGCTCTCGAATTCTGCTGCCGCTCCCGCGGCTGCTGCTGCTCTGTTTACTCACAGAATCTCCCGCTCTGTTTACTCACAGAATCTCCCGCTCTGTTTACTCTAAGAATCTCCCGCTCTTTATATTCACAGAATTGCCCGCTCTGTTTATTCTCAGAATCTCCCGCCCTGTTTACTCACAGAATCTCCTGCTCTGTTTACTCTAAGAATCTCCCGCTCTGGGTGGAGCAACAGCGGCGAGGCGGCGGCGGTAAAAGGCGGCAGCGACCAGGTAGGCTTTCACCAAGCCGAGAGCAGGAGAGAGGTAAAAATAATCGAAGTGTGACATCACCAGAAAGCAGGTAAGTGATTGGTTGGTGAGTATTTCTCTTTTTTTTATACAAAACTTCAATTCCATAGTTTATAGTTTCTCGGGTATCTGTGGTGTAGCGGAGACTGCTGGCATAAATTAACTGAAGGGTAAATAATACATTTTTAATTAATTACATAGAATGGGAGAGCAGGTGATGTGTTACTGCTGCAATATGTGGGAGCTGGTGGACACCATTGATGTTCACGGTGAACACATTTGCAGTAAGTGTTGGCTGCTCGAGGAACTCCGGCTCCGTGTTGATGAGCTGGAGTCCGAGCTTCAAACACTGCGACACATCAGGGAGGGGGAGAGTTACCTGGACTCCGTGTTTCAGGAGGTAGTCACACCAATTAGAGTAACTAATTCAGAAGTAGCCCGTGGTCAGGGACAGGAAGGTGTGACTACGAGTGAGGCAAGTACAGGGATCCAGGAGGTAGTGTTGGAGGAGCCGCAGCCCTTGCTCTTGTCCAACAGGTTCGAGGCTCTTACTCCCTGTGTGGATAGGAGCGGGGACTGCAGGGAGGATGAGCAACCTGGCCACAGCACCGTGGTAAGGGGGGCCATTCAAGTGGGGGGAGTAAAAAGAAATGTTGTAGTGGTAGGGGATAGTATCATTAGGGGGATAGATAGGGTTCTTTGCAGCCAAGAGCGAGAGTCCCGAAGGCTGTGTTGCCTGCCCGGTGCCAGGGTTAAGGACATCTCCTCTGGGCTGGAGAGAAACTTGGAGTGGGAGGGGGAGGATCCAGTTGTCGTGGTCCATGTTGGTACCAATGACTTAGATAGGACAAGGAAAGAGGTTCTGCTGAGGGAGTTTGAGCAGCTAGGGGCCAAATTAAAAAGCAGAACCTCGAGGGTAATAATCTCTGGATTACTACCTGAGCCACGAGCAAATTTGGCTAGGGTAAATAAAATCAGGGAGTTGAATGCGTGGCTCAAAGACTGGTGTGGGAAAAATGGGTTTTGCTTCTTGGGACACTGGCACCAGTACTGGGGCAGGAGAGAGCTGTTCCGTCGGGACGGACTTCACTTGGCCAGTGCTGGGACTAGTGTCCTGGCGAATCGAATAACTAGGGCTGTGGAGAGAGCTTTAAACTAATTAGTGGGGGGGAGGTTTCAAGAGAGCAAAAAATAAAAATGACAACAGAGAGGGTCATAGACATAGGTAGCAGTAGCGGAATCACAAATCAGAGCGTGGCAGGAAGGGACAGAGTGTGTGGAGTAAAAGGTAAAGTGGTAAAAAGTGAAAAAGCAGGAACTAAGTGCCACAAAGCATATTTGAAAGTTCTCTATCTGAATGCACGTAGCATTCGTAACAAAATAGACGAGTTAATGGCACAAATAACTACATATGGTTATGATATTGTGGCCATTACAGAAACATGGCTGCAGGGTGACAATGCCTGGGAATTAAACATACCAGGTTATTTAACGATCAGGAAGGACAGGCAGGAAGGAAGGGGAGGTGGGGTGGCTATGTTAATAAAGGAAGGAATCACTGTAATACAGAGTAATGATATTGGGTCAAAAAATCATGATAATGAAACAGTTTGGGTGGAGATAAGGAATAATAAGGGGAAAAAAACACTAGTGGGCGTAGTCTATCGGCCTCCGAACAGTTGCAACTCTGTTGGACGGAGTATCAATCAGGAAATAGTTGAGGCATGTAATAAGGGAACATCTATAATTATGGGGGATTTTAACTATCATATTAATTGGACAAATCAAATGGGGCAGGGCTGCCTTGAGGATGAGTTCATTGAGTGTATTAGGGATGGGTTTCTTGAGCAGTATGTAACTGAACCGACCAGGGGGCAAGCAACCTTAGATCTGGTCCTGTGAAACGAGACAGGATTAATTAAAAATGTCCTAGTAAAGGATCCCCTTGGAATGAGTGACCATAACATGGTTGAATTCCATATTCAATTAGAGGGTGAGAAGGTTGGATCTCAAACAAGCGTGCTAAGCTTGAATAAAGGAGACTATGAAGGTATGCGAGCGGAATTGAGTAGAGTGGATTGGGAAAATAGATTAAAGGGTAAGACGACACATGATCAGTGGTGTACATTCACGGAGTTATTTTACAACTTCCAAAAAAAATATATTCCACTGAAAAGAAAAGGGTGTAAAAGAAAGGACAGTCATCCGTGGCTAAGTAAAGAAATTAAGGATAGTATTCGACTAAAAACAAGGGCATATAAGGTAGCGAAATCTAGTGGGAGGACAGAGGATTGGGAAAACTTTAAAAGGCAGCAAAAAATAACAAAAAGATTGATTAAGAAAGGGAAGATAGATTATGAAAGTAAATTAGCAAAAAATATAAAAACAGATAGTAAGAGTTTTTATAGTTATATAAAAAGAAAAAAGGTGGCTAAAGTAAATGTTGGTCCCTTAGAGGATGAGACCGGGAAATTAATGGTGGGAAATATGGAGATGGCAAAAACACTGAATGAATATTTTGTATCAGTCTTTACAGTAGAGGACACTAAGAATATCCCAACACTGGACAAACAGGGGGCTATAGGGGGAGAGGAGCTAAACACGATCAAAATCACTAAGGAAGTGGTACTCGGTAAAATAATGGGACTCAAGGCGGATAAATCACCTGGACCTGATGGCTTACATCCTAGAGTCTTGAAGGAAGTGGCGGTAGGGATTGTAGATGCATTGGTAATAATTTTTCAAAACTCCCTGGATTCCGCTAAGGCCCCGGCAGACTGGAAAACTGCTAATGTAACACCCTTATTTAAAAAGGGCAGTCGACAGAAGGCTGGTAACTATAGACCGGTTAGCCTAACATCTGTGGTAGGTAAAATTTTGGAGTCCATTATTAAGGAAACAGTAACAGGACATTTGGATAATCATAATTTAATAGGACAAAGTCAGCATGGTTTTACGAAGGGGAAGTCATGTTTGACAAATTTGCTGGAGTTCTTTGAGGAAGTAACACATAGAGTGGATAAAGGGGAACCAGTGGACGTAGTGTATTTAGACTTCCAAAAGGCATTTGACAAGGTACCACACAAAAGATTATTGCTTAAGGTAAAAAATCACGGGATTGGGGGTAATATTCTGGCATGGATAGAGGATTGGCTATCTAACAGAAAGCAAAGAGTTGGGATAAATGGTTCATTCTCAGACTGGCAATCAGTAACTAGTGGTGTTCCACAGGGGTCAGTGCTGGGTCCCCAACTCTTTACAATCTATATTAACGATTTCGAGGAAGGGACCAAGTGTAACATATCAAAATTTGCAGATGATACAAAGATGGGAGGGAAAGTAGTGAGTGAGGAGGACATAAAAAACCTGCAAGGGGACATAGACAGGCTAAGTAAGTGGGCAGAGATTTGGCAGATGGAATACAACACTGGAAAGTGTGAGGTGATGCACTTTGGCAGGAAAAATCCTAGAGCAATTTATTATCTTAATGGCAAGAAACTGGAGAGTACTGAAGTGCAAAGGGATCTGGGGGTCCTGGTGCACGAAACTCAAAAGGTTAGTATGCAGGTGCAGCAAGTGATTAAGAAGGCAAATGGAATGTTGGCTTTCATTGCTAGGGGGATAGAATATAAAAATAGGGAGGTATTGCTTCAGTTGTACAAGGTATTGGTGAGACCGCACCTGGAATACTGCATATAGTTTTGGTGTCCTTACTTAAGGAAAGACATCCTTGCTCTCGAGGCAGTGCAAAAAAGGTTCACTCGGTTAATCCCGGGGATGAGGGGGTGGTCATATGAGGAGAGGTTGGGTAGATTGGGACTCTACTCATTGGAGTTCAGAAGAATGAGAGGCGATCTTATTGAAACATATAAGATTGTGAAGGGGTTGGATCGGGTGGATGCGGGGAGGATGTTCCCGATGACGGGTGAGACGAGAACTAGGGGACATAGTCTTAGAATAAGGGGCTGCTCTTTCAAAACTGAGATGAGGAGGAACTACTTCACTCAGAGGGTGGTAGGTCCATGGAATATGCTGCCACAAAAAGCTGTAGAAGCTACATCATCAAACAAATTTAAAACAGAAATAGACAGTTTCCTAGAAGTAAAGGGCATTAAGGGTTACGGGGAGCGGGCAGGAATTTGGACATGAGTCTAGGTTCGGATCCGGTCATGGCCCTGTGGGTAGTGGAGCGGGCCCAGGGACCGTGTAGCCTGATTTTGCTCCTATTTCATGTGTGCAAATCTCTTAGATGCAGGAGATGGTTCTGTGATAGATAGTAGATTGGCGGTTAGGATCAGATCAGCCATGATCTTATTGAATGGCGGAGCAGGCTCGAGGGGCCGATTGGCCTACTCCTGCTCCTATTTCTTATGTTCTTATGTTCTTTATACTCACAGAATCTCCCGCTCTGTTTACTCTCAGAATCTCCCGCTCTGTTTACTCACAGAATCTCCCGCTTTGTTTACTCTCAGAATCTCCCGCTCTGTTTACTCACAGAATCTCCCGCTCTGTTTACTCACAGAATCTCCCGCTCTGTTTAATCACAGAATCTCCCGCTCTGTTTACTCACAGAATCTCCCGCTCTGTTTACTCTCAGAATCTCCCGCTCTGTTTACTCACAGAATCTCCCGCTTTGTTTACTCTCAGAATCTCCCGCTCTCTTTACTCACAGAATCTCCCGCTCTGTTTAATCACAGAATCTCCAGATCTTTATAATCACATAATCTCCCGCTCTTTTTACTCACAGAATCTCCCGCTCTGTTTAATCACAGAATCTCCCGCCCTGTTTACTCACAGAATCTCCCACTCTTTTTACTCACAGAATCGCCCGCTCTGTTTACTCACAGAATCTCCCGCTCTGTTTACTCACAGAATCTCCTGCTCTGTTTACTCACAGAATCTCCCGCTCTGTTTACTCACAGAATCTCCTGCTCTGTTTAATCACAGAATCTCCTGCTCTGTTTACTCACAGAATCGCCTGCTCTGTTTACTCACAGAATCTTCCGCTCTTTATACTCACAGAATCGCCCGCTCTGTTTACTCACAGAATCTTCCGCTCTGTTTACTCACAGAATCTCCCGCTCTGTTTAATCACAGAATCTCCTGCTCTGTTTACTCACAGAATCACCTGCTCTGTTTACTCACAGAATCTTCCGCTCTTTATACTCACAGAATCGCCCGCTCTGTTTACTCACAGAATCTTCCGCTCTGTTTACTCACAGAATCTCCAGTTCTTTATACTCACAGAATCGCCCGCTCTGTTTACTCACAGAATCTTCCGCTCTGTTTAATCACAGAATCTCCCGCTCTGTTTACTCACAGAATCTCCCGCTCTTTTTACTCACAGAATCTCCAGCTCTTTATAATCACAGAATCTCCCGCTCTGTTTACTCACAGAATCTCCCGCTCCGTTTACTCACAGAATCTCCCACCCTGTTTACTCACAGAATCTCCCGCTCTGTTTACTCACAGAATCTCTCGCTCTGTTTACTCACAGAATCTCCCGCTCTGTTTACTCACAGAATCTCCCGCTCTGTTTACTCACAGAATCTCCCGCCCTGTTTACTCACAGAATCTCCAGCTCTGTTTACTCACAGAATCTCTCGCTCTGTTTACTCACAGAATCTCCCGCTTTGTTTACTCACAGAATCTCCCACTCTTTATACTCACAGAATCTCCCGCTCTGTTTACTCACAGAAACTACCACTTTTTATACTCACAGAGTCGCCCGGTCTGTTTACTCACAGAATCTCCTGCTCTGTTTACTCACAGAATCGCCCGCTCTGTTTACTCACAAAATCGCCCGCTCTGTTTACTCACAGAATCGCCCGCTCTGTTTACTCACAGAATCTCCCGCTCTGTTTACTCACAGAATCTCCCGCTCTTTTTACTCACAGAATCTCCCGCTCTGTTTAATCACAGAATCTCCCGTTCTTTTTACTCACAGAATCTCCCGCCCTGTTTACTCACAGAATCTCCCGCCCTGTTTACTCACAGAATCTCCCGCTCTGTTTACTCACAGAATCTCCCGCTTTGTTTACTCAGTGAATCTCCCGCTCTGTTTACTCACAGAATCCCCCGCTCTGTTTACTCACAGAATCGCCCGCTCTGTTTACTCACAAAATTGCCCGCTCTGTTTACTCAAAGAATCGCCCGCTCTGTTTACTCACAGAATCTCCCGCCCTGTTTACTCACAGAATCTCCCGCTCTGTTTACTCACAGAATCTCCCGCTCTGTTTACTCACAGAATCTCCCGCTCTGTTTACTCACAGAATCTCCCGCTTTGTTTACTCACAGAATCTCTCGCTCTGTTTACTCAGTGAATCTCCCGCTCTGTTAATCACAAAATTGCCCGCTCTGTTTACTCACAGAATCTCCCGCTCTGTTTACTCACAGAATCTCCCGCTCTGTTTACTCACAAAATTGCCCGCTCTGTTTACTCACAGAATCTCCCGCTCTGTTTACTCACAGAATCTCCCGCTCTCTTTACTCACAAAATTGCCCGCTCTGTTTACTCACAGAATCTCCCGCTCTGTTTACTCACAGAATCACCCGCTCTGTTTACTCACAGAATCTCCCGCTCTGTTTACTCACAGAATCCCCCGCTCTGTTTACTCACAGAATCGCCCGCTCTGTTTACTCACAAATTGCCCGCTCTGTTTACTCAAAGAATCGCCCGCTCTGTTTACTCACAGAATCTCTCGCCCTGTTTACTCACAGAATCTCCCGCTCTGTTTACTCACAGAAACTACCACTCTTTATACGCACAGAATCTCCCGCTCTGTTGACTCACAAAATTGCCCGCTCTGTTTACTCACAGAATCGCCCGCTCTGTTTACTCACAAAATCGCCCGCTCTGTTTACTCACAGAATCGCCCGCTCTGTTTACTCACAGAATCTCCCGCTCTGTTTAATCACAGAATCTCCCGCTCTGTTTACTCACAGAATCTCCCGCTCTGTTTACTCACAGAATCTCCCGATCTGTTTACTCACAGAATCTCCCGCTCTGTTTACTCACAGAATCTCCCGCTCTGTTTACTCAGTGAATCTCCCGCTCTGTTCACTCACAGAATCCCCCGCTCTGTTTACTCACAGAATCTCCCGCTCTGTTTACTCACAGAATCGCCCGCTCTGTTTACTCACAGAATCTCCCACTCTTTATACTCACAGAATCTCCCACTCTTTATACTCACAGAATCTCCCGCTCTGTTTACTCTCAGAATCTCCCGCTCTTTATACTCACAGAATCTCCTGCTCTGTTTACTCACAGAA
Organism: Squalus acanthias; assembly: GCA_030390025.1. Taxonomy (NCBI): domain Eukaryota; kingdom Metazoa; phylum Chordata; class Chondrichthyes; order Squaliformes; family Squalidae; genus Squalus; species Squalus acanthias. Next base: position 41,258,538 of record CM059428.1, on the reverse strand, counting down.
TCTCCCGCTTTGTTTACTCTCAGAATCTCCCGCTCTGTTTACTCTCAGAATCTCCTGCTCTGTTTACTCACAGAATCTCCCGCTCTGTTTACTCACAGAATCTCCCGCTCTGTTTACTCACAGAATCTCCCGCTCTGTTTACTCACAGAATCTCCCGCTCTGTTTACTCACAGAATCTCCCGCTCTGTTTACTCTCAGAATCTCCCGCTCTGTTTACTCACAGAATCTCCCGCTTTGTTTACTCTCAGAATCTCCCGCTCTCTTTACTCACAGAATCTCCCGCTCTGTTTAATCACAGAATCTCCAGATCTTTATAATCACATAATCTCCCGCTCTTTTTACTCACAGAATCTCCCGCTCTGTTTAATCACAGAATCTCCCGCCCTGTTTACTCACAGAATCTCCCACTCTTTTTACTCACAGAATCGCCCGCTCTGTTTACTCACAGAATCTCCCGCTCTGTTTACTCACAGAATCTCCTGCTCTGTTTACTCACAGAATCTCCCGCTCTGTTTACTCACAGAATCTCCTGCTCTGTTTAATCACAGAATCTCCTGCTCTGTTTACTCACAGAATCGCCTGCTCTGTTTACTCACAGAATCTTCCGCTCTTTATACTCACAGAATCGCCCGCTCTGTTTACTCACAGAATCTTCCGCTCTGTTTACTCACAGAATCTCCCGCTCTGTTTAATCACAGAATCTCCTGCTCTGTTTACTCACAGAATCGCCTGCTCTGTTTACTCACAGAATCTTCCGCTCTTTATACTCACAGAATCGCCCGCTCTGTTTACTCACAGAATCTTCCGCTCTGTTTACTCACAGAATCTCCCGCTCTGTTTACTCACAGAATCTCCAGTTCTTTATACTCACAGAATCGCCCGCTCTGTTTACTCACAGAATCTTCCGCTCTGTTTAATCACAGAATCTCCCGCTCTGTTTACTCACAGAATCTCCCGCTCTTTTTACTCACAGAATCTCCAGCTCTTTATAATCACAGAATCTCCCGCTCTGTTTACTCACAGAATCTCCCGCTCGTTTACTCACAGAATCTCCCACCCTGTTTACTCACAGAATCTCCCGCTCTGTTTACTCACAGAATCTCTCGCTCTGTTTACTCACAGAATCTCCCGCTCTGTTTACTCACAGAATCTCCCGCTCTGTTTACTCACAGAATCTCACGCCCTGTTTACTCACAGAATCTCCAGCTCTGTTTACTCACAGAATCTCTCGCTCTGTTTACTCACAGAATCTCCCGCTTGTTTACTCACAGAATCTCCCACTCTTTATACTCACAGAATCTCCCGCTCTGTTTACTCACAGAAACTACCACTTTTATACTCACAGAGTCGCCCGGTCTGTTTACTCACAGAATCTCCTGCTCTGTTTACTCACAGAATCGCCCGCTCTGTTTACTCACAGAATCGCCCGCTCTGTTTACTCACAGAATCGCCCGCTCTGTTTACTCACAGAATCTCCCGCTCTGTTTACTCACAGAATCTCCCGCTCTTTTTACGCACAGAATCTCCCGCTCTGTTTAATCACAGAATCTCCCGTTCTTTTTACTCACAGAATCTCCCGCCCTGTTTACTCACAGAATCTCCCGCCCTGTTTACTCACAGAATCTCCCGCTCTGTTTACTCACAGAATCTCCCGCTCTGTTTACTCAGTGAATCTCCCGCTCTGTTTACTCACATAATCTCCCGCTCTTTTTACTCACAGAATCTCCCGCTCTGTTTACTCACAGAATCTCCCGCTCTGTTTACTCACAGAATCCCCCGCTCTGTTTACTCACAGAATCGCCCGCTCTGTTTACTCACAAAATTGCCCGCTCTGTTCACTCAAAGAATCGCCCGCTCTGTTTACTCACAGAATCTCCCGCCCTGTTTACTCACAGAATCTCCCGCTCTGTTTACTCACAGAATCTCCCGCTCTGTTTACTCACAGAATCTCCCGCTCTGTTTACTCACAGAATCTCCCGCTCTGTTTACTCACAAAATTGCCCGCTCTGTTTACTCACAGAATCTCCCGCTTTGTTTACTCACAGAATCTCTCGCTCTGTTTACTCAGTGAATCTCCCGCTCTGTTAATCACAAAATTGCCCGCTCTGTTTACTCACAGAATCTCCCGCTCTGTTTACTCACAGAATCTCCCGCTCTGTTTACTCACAAAATTGCCCGCTCTGTTTACTCACAGAATCTCCCGCTCTGTTTACTCACAGTATCTCCCGCTCTGTTTACTCACAGAATCTCCCGCTCTGTTTACTCACAGAATCTCCCGCTCTGTTTACTCACAGAATCTCCCGCTCTGTTTACTCACAGAATCTCCCGCTCTGTTTACTCACAAAATTGCCCGCTCTGTTTACTCACAGAATCTCCCGCTCTGTTTACTCACAGAATCTCCCGCTCTGTTTACTCACAGAATCTCCCGCTCTGTTTACTCACAGAATCTCCCGCTCTGTTTACTCACAGAATCTCCCGCTCTGTTTACTCACAGTATCTCCCGCTCTGTTTACTCACAGAATCTCCCGCTCTGTTTACTCACAGAATCTGCCCGCTCTGTTTACTCACAGAATCTCCCGCTCTGTTTACTCACAGAATCTCCCGCTCTGTTTACTCACAGAATCTCCCGCTCTGTTTACTCACAGTATCTCCCGCTCTGTTTACTCACAGAATCTCCCGCTCTGTTTACTCACAGAATCTCCCGCTCTGTTTACTCACAGAATCTCCCGCTCTCTTTACTCACAAAATTGCCCGCTCTGTTTACTCACAGAATCTCCCGCTCTGTTTACTCACAGAATCTCCCGCTCTGTTTACTCACAGAATCTCCCGCTCTGTTTACTCACAGAATCCCCCGCTCTGTTTACTCACAGAATCGCCCGCTCTGTTTACTCACAAAATTGCCCGCTCTGTTTACTCAAAGAATCGCCCGCTCTGTTTACTCACAGAATCTCTCGCCCTGTTTACTCACAGAATCTCCCGCTCTGTTTACTCACAGAAACTACCACTCTTTATACGCACAGAATCTCCCGCCCTGTTTACTCACAGAATCTCCCACTCTTTATACGCACAGAATCTCCCGCTCTGTTTACTCACAAAATTGCCCGCTCTGTTTACTCACAAAATCGCCCGCTCTGTTTACTCACAGAATCGCCCGCTCTGTTTACTCACAGAATCTCCCGTTCTTTATACTCACAGAATCGCCCGCTCTGTTTACTCACAGAATCTCCCGCTCTGTTTACTCACAGAATCTCCCGCTCTGTTTACTCACAGAATCGCCCGCTCTGTTTACTCACAGAATCTCCCGCTCTGTTTACTCACAGAATCGCCCGCTCTGTTTACTCACAGAATCTCCCGCTCTTTATACTCACAGAATCTCCCGCTCTGTTTACTCACAGAATCTCCCGCTCTGTTTACTCACAGAATCTCCTGCTCTGTTTACTCACAGAATCGCCCGCTCTGTTTACTCACAGAATCTCCCGCTCTTTATACTCACAGAATCTCCCGCTCTGTTTACTCACAGAATCTCCCGCTCTTTATACTCACAGAATCTCCCGCTCTGTTTACTCACAGAATCTCCCGCTCTGTTTACTCACAGAATCTCCCGCTCTGTTTACTCACAGAATCTCCCGCTCTGTTTACTCACAGAATCTCCCGCTCTGTTTACTCACAGAATCTCCCGCTCTGTTTACTCACAGAATCTCCCGCTCTGTTTACTCACAGAATCCCCCGCTCTGTTTACTCACAGAATCTCCCGCTCTGTTTACTCACAGAATCGCCCGCTCTGTTTACTCACAGAATCTCCCGCTCTTTATACTCACAGAATCTCCCACTCTTTATACTCACATAATCTCCTGCTCTGTTTACTCGCACAATCTCCCGCCCTGTTTACTCACAGAATCTCCCGCTCTGTTTACTCACAGAATCTCCCGCTCTGTTTACTCACAGAATCTCCCGCTCTGTTTACTCACAGAATCGCCCGCTCTGTTTACTCACAGAATCTCCCGCTCTGCTTACTCACAGAATCAACCACTCCTTTAACTCACAGAATCTCCCACTTTTTATACTCACAGAATCTCCCGATGTGTTTACTCACAGAATCTCCCGCTCTTTATACTCACAGAATCGCCCGCTCTGTTTACTCACAGAATCTCCCGCTCTGTTTACTCACAGAATCACCCACTCTGTTTACTCACAGAAACTACCACTTTTTATACTCACAGAATCGCCCGCTCGTTTACTCACAGAATCTCCCGCTTGTCTTTACTATCAGAATCTCCCGCTCTGTTTACTCACAGAATCTCTCCGCTCTGTTTACTCACAGAATCGCCCGCTCTGTTTACTCACAGAATCTCCGCTCTGTTTACTCACAGATCTCCCACTCTGTTTACTCACAGAATCCCCGCCTCTGTTTACTCACAGAATCTCCTGCCTCTGTTTACTCACAGAATCGCCCGCTCTGTTTACTCACAGATCGCTCGCTCTGTTTACTCACAGAATCCTCCGCTCTGTTTACTCACAGAATCTCCCGCACTGTTTACTCACAGAATCTCCCGCTCTGTTTACTCACAGAATCTCCGCTCTGTTTACTCACAGAATCTCCCGCTCTGTTTACTCACAGAATCTCTCCCCACTCTGTTTACTCACGGAATATCCCAGCTCTGTTTACTCACAGAATCTCCCGCCTCTGTTTACCTCACAGAATCTCCCGCTCTGTTTACTCACAGAATCGCCCGCTCTGTTTACTCACAGAATCTCCCACTCTTTATACTCACAGAATCGCCCGCTCTGTTTACTCACAGAATCTCCTGCTCTGTTTACTCACAGAATCGCCCGCTCTGTTTACTCACAGAATCTCCCACTCTTTATACTCACAGAATCGCCCGCTCTGTTTACTCACAGAATCTCCCACTCTTTATACTCACAGAATATCCCGCTCTGTTTACTCACAGAATCTCCCGCCCTGTTTACTCACAGAATCTCCTGCTCTGTTTACTCACAGAATCGCCCGCTCTGTTTACTCACAGAATCTCCCGCTCTTTATACTCACAGAATCTCCTGCTCTGTTTACCCACAGAATCTCCCGCTCTTTCTACTCACTGAATCTCCCGCTCTGTTTACTCACAGAATCGCTCGCTCTGTTTACTCACAGAATCTCCCGCTCTGTTTACTCACAGAATCTCCCGCTCTGTTTACTCACAGAATCTCCCGTTCTGTTTACTCACAAAATCTCCCGCGCTTTCTACTCACTGAATCTCCCGCTCTGTTTACTTACAGAATCGCTCGCTCTGTTTACCCACAGAATCTCCTGCTTTGTTTACTCACAGAATCTCCCGCTCTGTTTTTTCACAGAATCTCCCGCTCTGTTTACTCACAGAATCTCCCGCTCTGTTTACTCACAGAATCTCCCGCTCTGTTTACTCACAGAATCACCCAATTTTTATACTCACAGAATCTCCCGCTCTGTTTACTCACAGAATCGCCGCGCTTTATACTCACTGAATCTCCCGCTCTGTTTACTCACAGAAACTCCCGCACTGTTTACTCACAGAATCTCCCGTTCTGTTTACTCACAGAATCGCCCGCTCTGTTTACTCACAGAATCTCCCGCTCTGTTTACTCACAGAATCTCCCGCTCTGTTTTCTCTCAGAATCGCCTGCTCTGTTTACTCACAGAATCTCTCGCTCTGTTTACTCACAGAATCTCCCGCTCTGTTTACTCACAGAATCGCCTGCTCTGTTTACTCACAGAATCTCCCGCTCTGTTTACTCACCGAATATCCCGCACTTTATACTCACAGAATCGCTCGCTCTGTTTACTCACAGAATCTCCCACTCTGTTTACTCACAGAATCTCCCACTCTGTTTACTCACAGAATCGCTCGCTCTGTTTACTCACAGAATCGCCCGCTCTGTTTACTCACAGAATATCCCGCACTTTATACTCACAGAATCGCTCGCTCTGTTTACTCACAGAATATCCCGCACTTTATACTCACAGAATCTCACGCTCTGTTTACTCACAGAATCTCCCGCTCTGTTTACTCACAGAATCTCTCGCTCTGTTTACTCACAGAATCTCCCGCTCTGTTTACTCAAAGAATCTCCCGCTCTGTTTACTCACAGAATCGCCCACTTTTATACTAACAGAATCTCCCGCTCTGTTTACTCACAGAATCTCCCGCTCTGTTTACTCACAGAATCGCCCACTTTTTATACTAACAGGATCTCCCGCTCTGTTTACTCACAGAATCTCCCGTTCTGTTTACTCTCAGTATCTCCCGCTCTGTTTATTCTCAGAATCGCCCGCTCTGTTTACTCACAGAATCTCCCGCTCTGTTTACTCACAGAATCTCCTGCTCTGTTTACTCACAGAATCTCCCGCTCTGTTTACTCACAGAATCTCCCACTCTTTATACTCACAGAATCGCCCACTCTGTTTACTCACAGAATCTCCCGCTCTGTTTACTCACAGAATCTCCCGCTCTGTTTACTCACAGAATCTCCCACTCTTTATACTCACAGAATCTCCCGCTCTGTTTACTCACAGAATCTCCCGCTCTTTATACTCACAGAATCTCCCGCTCTGTTTACTCACAGAATCTCCCGCTCTGTATACTCACAGAATCTCCCGCTCTGTTTACTCACAGAATCTCCCACTCTTTATACTCACAGAATCTCCCGCTCTGTTTACTCACAGAATCTCCCGCTCTTTATACTCGCAGAATCTCCCGCTCTGTTTACTCACAGAATCTCCCGCTCTGTTTACTCACAGAATCTCCCGCTCTGTTTACTCACAGAAACTCCCGATCTGTTTACTCACAGAATCGCCCGATCTGTTTACTTACAGAATCTCCCGATCTGTTTACTCACAGAATCGCCCACTTTTTATACTAACAGAATCTCCAGCTCTGTTTTCTCAGAGAATCTCCCGCTCTGTTTACTCACAGAATCGCCCGCTCTGTTCAATCTCATAATCACCCACTTTTTATACTCACAGAATCTCCCGCTCTGTTTACTCACAGAATCGCCCAATCTGTTTCCTCTCAGAATCGCCCGCTCTGTTTACTCACAGAATCTCCCACTCTGTTTACTCACTGAATCTCCCGCTCTGTTAACTTACAGAATCGCTCGCTCTGTTTACTCACAGAATCTCCTGCTCTGTTTACTCACAGAATCTCCCACTCTGTTTACTCACAGAATCTCCCACTCTTTATACTCACAGAATCTCCCGCTCTGTTTACTCACAGAATCTCCCGCTCTGTTTACTCACAGAATCTCCCGCTCTGTTTACTCACAGAATCTCCCGCTCTGTTTACTCACAGAATCTCCCGCTCTGTTTACTCACAGAATTGCCCGCTCTGTTTACTCACAGAATCTCCCGCTCTGTTTACTCACAGAATCGCCCGCTCTGTTTACTCACAGAATCTCCAGCTCTGTTTACTCACAGAATCTCCCGCTCTGTTTACTCACAGAATCTCCCGCACTTTATACTCACAGAATCGCTCGCTCTGTTTACTCACAGAATCTCCCGCTCTGTTTACTCACAGAATCTCCCGCTCTGTTTACTCACAGAATCTCCCGCTCTTTATACTCACAGAATCTCCCGCTCTGTTTACTCACAGAATCTCCCGCTCTGTTTACTCACAGAATCGCCCGCTCTGTTTACTCACAGAATCTCCCGCTCTGTTTACTCACAGAATCTCCCGCTCTGTTTACTCACAGAATCTCCCGCTCTGTTTACTCACAGAATCTCCCGCTCTGTTTACTCACAGAATCTCCCACTCTGTTTACTCACAGAATCTCCCGCTCTGTTTACTCACAGAATCTCCCGCTCTGTTTACTCACAGAATCTCCCGCTCTGTTTACTCACAGAATCGCCGCTCTGTTTACTCACAGAATCTCCCGCTCTGTTTACTCACAGAATCTCCCGCTCTGTTTACTCACAGAATCTCCCGCTCTGTTTACTCACAGAATCGCCCGCTCTGTTTACTCACAGAATCTCCCACTCTGTTTACTCACAGAATCTCCCGCTCTTTTTACTCACAGAATCTCCCGCTCTGTTTACTCACAGAATCTCCCGCTCTGTTTACTCACAGAATCTCCCGCTCTGTTTACTCACAGAATCTCCCGCTCTGTTTACTCACAGAATCTCCCGCTCTGTTTACTCACAGAATCTCCCGCTCTGTTTACTCACAGAATCTCCCGCTCTGTTTACTCACAGAATCTCCCGCTCTTTATACTCACAGAATCGCTCACTCTGTTTACTCACAGAATCTCCCGCTGTGTTTACTCACAGAATATCCCGCACTTTATACTCACAGAATCGCCCACTCTTTATACTCACAGAATATCCCGCACTTTATACTCACAGAATCTCCCGCTCTGTTTACTCACAGAATCTCCCGCTCTTTATACTCTCAGAATCGCCCGCTCTGTTTACTCACAGAATCGCCTGCTCTGTTTACTCACAGAATCTCCCGCTCTTTATACTCTCAGAATCGCCCGATCTGTTTACTCTCAGAATCGCCTGCTCTGTTTACTCACAGAATCTCTCGCTCTGTTTACTCACAGAATCTCCCGCTCTGTTTACTCTCAGAATCGCCTGCTCTGTTTACTGACAGAATCTCTCGCTCTGTTTACTCACAGAATCTCCTGCTCTGTTTACTTACCGAATATCCCACACTTTATACTCACAGAATCTCCCGCTCTGTTTACTCACAGAATATCCCGCACTTTATACTCACAGAATCGCTCACTCTGTTTACTCACAGAATCTCCCGCTCTGTTTACTCACAGAATCTCCCGCTGTGTTTACTCACAAAATTGCCCGCTCTTTATACTCAGAGAATCGCCCGCTCTGTTTACTCACAGAATCTCCCGCTCTTTATACTCACAGAATCTCCCACTCTGTTTACTCACAAAATTGCCCGCTCTGTTTACTCACAGAATCTCCCGCTCTGTTTACTCTCAGAATCTCCCGCTCTGTTTACTCACAGAATCTCCCGCTCTTTATACTCACAGAATCGCCCGCTCTGTTTACTCACAGAATCTCCCGCTCTTTATACTCACAGAATCTACCACTCTGTTTACTCACAGAATCTCCCGCTCTTTATACTCACAGAATCGCCGCGCTTTATACTCACTGAATCTCCCGCTCTGTTTACTCACAGAAACTCCTGCACTGTTTACTCACAGAATCTCCCGCTCTGTTTACTCACAGAATCGCCCGCTCTGTTTACTCACAGAATCGCCCGCTCTGTTTACTCACAGAATCTCCCGCTCTGTTTACTCACAGAATCTCCCGCTCTGTTTACTCACAGAATCTCCCGCTCTGTTTACTCACAGAATCTCCCGCTCTGTTTACTCACAGAATCTCCCGCTCTGTTTACTCACAGAATCGCCCGCTCTGTTTACTCACAGAATCTCCCGCTCTGTTTACTCACAGAATCTCCCGCTCTGTTTACTCACAGAATCGCCTGCTCTGTTTACTCACAGAATCTCCCGCTCAATTTACTCACCGAATATCCCACACTTTATACTCACAGAATCGCTCACTCTGTTTACTCACAGAATCTCCCACTCTGTTTACTCACAGAATATCCCGCACTTTATACTCACAGAATCGCTCGCTCTGTTTACTCACAGAATATCCCGCACTTTATACTCACAGAATCTCACGCTCTGTTTACTCACAGAA
>CM059428.1:40832507-41248641 GCA_030390025.1 Squalus acanthias | reverse complement strand
CTGTTTACTCACAGAATCTCCCGCTCTGTTTACTCACAGAATCTCCCGCTCTGTTTACTCACAGAATCTCCCGCTCTGTTTACTCACAGAATCTCCCGCTCTGTTTACTCACAGAATCTCCCGCTCTGTTTACTCACAGAATCTCCGCTCTGTTTACTCACAGAATCTCCCGCTCTGTTTACTCACAGAATCTCCCGCTCTGTTTACTCACAGAATCGCCCTCTCTGTTTACTCACAGAATCTCCCGCTCTGTTTACTCACAGAATCTCCCGCTCTGTTTACTCACAGAATCGCCCTTTCTGTTTACTCACAGAATCTCCCGCTCTGTTTACTCACAGAATCTCCCACTCTGTTTACACACAGAATCTCCCGTCCTGTTTACTCACAGAATCTCCCGCTCTGCTTACTTACAGGATCTCCCGCTCTGTTTACTCTCAAAATCTCCCACTCTGTTTACTCTCAAAATCTCCCGCTCTGTTTACTCACAGAATCACTCGCTCTGTTTACTCACAGAATCGCCCGCTCTGTTTACTCACAGAATCGCCCGCTCTGTTTACTCACAGAATCTCCCGCTCTGTTTACTCACAGAATCTCCCGCTCTGTTTACTCACAGAATCGCCCGCTCTGTTTACTCACAGAATCTCCCGCCCTGTTTACTCACAGAATCTCCCGCTCTGTTTACTCACAGAATCTCCCGCTCTGTTTACTCACAGAATCTCCCGCTCTGTTTACTCACAGAATCTCCCGCTCTGTTGACTCTCAAAATCTCCCGCTCTATTTACTCACAGGATCTCCCACTCTGTTTACTCTCAAAATCTCCCGCTCTGTTTACTCACAAAATCTCCTGCTCTGTTGACTCACAGAATCTCCCTCTCTATTTACTCACAGAATCTCCCGCTCTGTTTACTCTCAGAATCTCCCGCTCTGTTTACTCACAGAATCTCCCGCTCTGTTTACTCACAGAATCTCGCACTCTGTTTACTCACAGAATCTCCCTCTCTGTTTACTCACAGAATCGCCCGCTCTGTTTACTCACAGAATCGCCCGATCTGTTTACTCTCAGAATCTCCCGCTCTGTTTACTCACAGAATCTCCCGCTCTGTTTACTCACAGAATCTCCCTCTCTATTTACTCACAGAATCGCCCGCTCTGTTTACTCGCAGAATCGCCCGTCCTGTTTACTCACAGAATCTCCCGCTCTGTTTACTCACAGGATCTCCCGCTCTGTTTACTCTCAAAATCTCCCACTCTGTTTACTCTCAAAATCTCCCGCTCTGTTTACTCACAGAATCGCTCGCTCTGTTTACTCTCAAAATCTCCCGCTCTGTTTACTCACAGAATCGCTTGCTCTGTTTACTCTCAAAATCTCCCGCTCTGTTTACTCACAGAATCTCCCGCTCTGTTTACTCACAGAATCTCCCGCTCTTTATACTCACAGAGTCACCCGCCCTGTTTACTCACAGAATCTCTCGCTCTGTTTACTCGCAGAATCTCCCGCTCTTTATACTCACAGAATCGCCCGCCCTGTTTACTCACAGAATCTCTCGCTCTGTTTACTCGCAGAATCTCCCGCTCTGTTTACTCACAGAGTCTCCTGCTCTGTTTACTCACAGAATCGCCCGCTCTGTTTACTCACAGAATCTCCCGTTCTGTTTACTCACAGAATCTCTCGCTCTGTTTACTCACAGAATCTCCCGCTCTGTTTACTCACAGAATCTCCCGCTCTGTTTACTCACAGAATCGCCCTTTCTGTTTACTCACAGATTCTCCCGCTCTGTTTACTCACAGAATCTCCCGCTCTGTTTACTCACAGAATCGCCCTTTCTGTTTACTCACAGAATCTCCTGCTCTGTTTACTCACAGAATCTCCCGCTCTGTTTACTCACAGAATCGCCCTTTCTGTTTACTCACAGAATCTCCCGCTCTGTTTACTCACAGAATCTCCCGCTCTGTTTACTCACAGAATCACCCACTCTGTTTACAAACAGAATCTCCCGCTCTGTTTACACACAGAATCTCCCGCCCTGTTTACTCACAGAATCTCCCGCTCTGTTTACTCACAGAATCTCCCGCTCTGTTTACTCACAGAATCTCCTGCTCTTTATACTCACAGAATCTCCCGCTCTGTTTACTCACAGAATCTCCCGCTCTGTTTACTCACAGAATCGACCGCTCTGTTTACTCACAGTATCTCCCGCCCTGTTTACTTACAGAATCTCCCGCTCTGTTTACTCACAGAATCTCCCGCTCTGTTTACTCACAGAATCTCCCTCTCTATTTACTCACAGAATCGCCCGCTCTGTTTACTCGCAGAATCGCCCGTCCTGTTTACTCACAGAATCTCCCGCTCTGTTTACTCACAGGATCTCCCGCTCTGTTTACTCTCAAAATCTCCCACTCTGTTTACTCTCAAAATCTCCCGCTCTGTTTACTCACAGAATCGCTCGCTCTGTTTACTCTCAAAATCTCCCGCTCTGTTTACTCACAGAATCGCTTGCTCTGTTTACTCTCAAAATCTCCCGCTCTGTTTACTCACAGAATCTCCCGCTCTGTTTACTCACAGAATCTCCCGCTCTTTATACTCACAGAGTCACCCGCCCTGTTTACTCACAGAATCTCTCGCTCTGTTTACTCGCAGAATCTCCCGCTCTTTATACTCACAGAATCGCCCGCCCTGTTTACTCACAGAATCTCTCGCTCTGTTTACTCGCAGAATCTCCCGCTCTGTTTACTCACAGAGTCTCCTGCTCTGTTTACTCACAGAATCGCCCGCTCTGTTTACTCACAGAATCTCCCGTTCTGTTTACTCACAGAATCTCTCGCTCTGTTTACTCACAGAATCTCCCGCTCTGTTTACTCACAGAATCTCCCGCTCTGTTTACTCACAGAATCGCCCTTTCTGTTTACTCACAGATTCTCCCGCTCTGTTTACTCACAGAATCTCCCGCTCTGTTTACTCACAGAATCGCCCTTTCTGTTTACTCACAGAATCTCCTGCTCTGTTTACTCACAGAATCTCCCGCTCTGTTTACTCACAGAATCGCCCTTTCTGTTTACTCACAGAATCTCCCGCTCTGTTTACTCACAGAATCTCCCGCTCTGTTTACTCACAGAATCACCCACTCTGTTTACAAACAGAATCTCCCGCTCTGTTTACACACAGAATCTCCCGCCCTGTTTACTCACAGAATCTCCCGCTCTGTTTACTCACAGAATCTCCCGCTCTGTTTACTCACAGAATCTCCTGCTCTTTATACTCACAGAATCTCCCGCTCTGTTTACTCACAGAATCTCCCGCTCTGTTTACTCACAGAATCGACCGCTCTGTTTACTCACAGTATCTCCCGCCCTGTTTACTTACAGAATCTCCCGCTCTGTTTACTCACAGAATCTCCCGCTCTGTTTACTCACAGAATCTCCCGCTCTGTTTACTTACAGAATCTCCCGCTCTGTTGACTCTCAAAATCTCCCGCTCTATTTACTCAAAGGATCTCCCACTCTGTTTACTCTCAAAATCTCCCGCTCTGTTTACTCACAAAATCTCCTGCTCTGTTTACTCACAGAATCTCCCGCTTTGTTTACTCACATAATCGCACGCTCTGTTTACTCTCAGAATCTCCCGCTCTATTTACTCACAGAATCTCCCGCTCTGTTTACTCTCAAAATCTCCCGCTCTGTTTACTCTCAGAATCTCCCGCTCTGTTTACTCACAGAATCTCCCGCTCTGTTTACTCACAGATTCGCCCACTCTTTATACTCACAGAATCGCTCGCTCTGTTTACTCACAGAATCTCCCGCTCTGCTTACTCTCAGAATCTCTCCCTCTGTTTACTCACAGAATCTCCCGCTCTGTTTACTCTCAGAATCTCCCCCTCTGTTTACTCACAGAATCTCCCGCTCTGTTTACTCACAGAATCTCCCGCTCTGTTTACTCTCAGAATCTCCCGCTCTGTTTACTCACAGAATCTCCCGCTGTTTACTCTCAGAATCTCCCGCTCTGTTTACTCACAGAATCTCCCGCTCTGTTTACTCACAGAATCTCGCACTCTGTTTACTCACAGAATCTCCCTCTCTGTTTACTCACAGAATCGCCCGCTCTGTTTACTCACAGAATCGCCCGATCTGTTTACTCTCAGAATCTCCCGCTCTGTTTACTCACAGAATCTCCCGCTCTGTTTACTCACAGAATCTCCCTCTCTATTTACTCACAGAATCGCCCGCTCTGTTTACTCGCAGAATCGCCCGCTCTGTTTCCTCACGGAATCGCCCGCTCTGTTTACTCACAGAATCGCCCGCTCTGTTTACTCACAGAATCTCCCGCTCTGTTTACTCACAGAATCTCCCGCTCTGTTTACTCACAGAATCGACCGCTCTGTTTACTCACAGTATCTCCCGCCCTGTTTACTTACAGAATCTCCCGCTCTGTTTACTCACAGAATCTCCCGCTCTGTTTACTCACAGAATCTCCCGCTCTGTTTACTTACAGAATCTCCCGCTCTGTTGACTCTCAAAATCTCCCGCTCTATTTACTCACAGGATCTCCCACTCTGTTTACTCTCAAAATCTCCCGCTCTGTTTACTCACAAAATCTCCTGCTCTGTTTACTCACAGAATCTCCCGCTTTGTTTACTCACATAATCGCACGCTCTGTTTACTCTCAGAATCTCCCGCTCTATTTACTCACAGAATCTCCCGCTCTGTTTACTCTCAAAATCTCCCGCTCTGTTTACTCTCAGAATCTCCCGCTCTGTTTACTCACAGAATCTCCCGCTCTGTTTACTCACAGATTCGCCCACTCTTTATACTCAGAGAATCGCTCGCTCTGTTTACTCACAGAATCTCCCGCTCTGTTTACTCACAGAATCTCCCGCTCTGTTTACTCACAGAATCTCCCGCTCTGTTTACTCTCAGAATCTCCCACTCTGTTTACTCACAGAATCTCCCGCTCTGTTTACTCACAGAATCTCCCGCTCTGTTTACTCTCAGAATCTCCCGCTCTGTTTACTCACAGAATCTCCCGCTCTGTTTACTCTCAGAATCTCCCGCTCTGTTTACTCACAGAATCTCCCGCTCTGTTTACTCACAGAATCTCGCACTCTGTTTACTCACAGAATCTCCCTCTCTGTTTACTCACAGAATCGCCCGCTCTGTTTACTCACAGAATCGCCCGATCTGTTTACTCTCAGAATCTCCCGCTCTGTTTACTCACAGAATCTCCCGCTCTGTTTACTCACAGAATCTCCCTCTCTATTTACTCACAGAATCGCCCGCTCTGTTTACTCGCAGAATCTCCCGTCCTGTTTACTCACAGAATCTCCCGCTCTGTTTACTCACAGGATCTCCCGCTCTGTTTACTCTCAAAATCTCCCACTCTGTTTACTCTCAAAATCTCCCGCTCTGTTTACTCACAGAATCGCTCGCTCTGTTTACTCTCAAAATCTCCCGCTCTGTTTACTCACAGAATCGCTTGCTCTGTTTACTCTCAAAATCTCCCGCTCTGTTTACTCACAGAATCTCCCGCTCTGTTTACTCACAGAATCTCCCGCTCTTTATACTCACAGAGTCACCCGCCCTGTTTACTCACAGAATCTCTCGCTCTGTTTACTCGCAGAATCTCCCGCTCTGTTTACTCACAGAGTCTCCTGCTCTGTTTACTCACAGAATCGCCCGCTCTGTTTACTCACAGAATCTCCCGTTCTGTTTACTCACAGATTCTCCCGCTCTGTTTACTCACAGAATCTCCCGCTCTGTTTACTCACAGAATCTCCCGCTCTGTTTACTCACAGAATCTCCCGCTCTGTTTACTCTCAGAATCTCCCGCTCTGTTTACTCATAGAATCGTCCGTTCTGTTTACTCACAGAATCTCCTGTTCTGTTTACTCACAGAATCTCCCGCTCTGTTTACTCGCAGAATCACCCACTCTGTTTACTCACAGAATCTCCCGCTCTGTTTACTCACAGAATCTCCCGCTCTGTTTACTAACAGAATCTCCCGCTCTGTTTACTCACAGAATCTCCCGCTCTGTTTACTCACAGAATCGCCCTTCTGTTTACTCACAGAATCTCCCGCTCTGTTTACTCACAGAATCTCCCGCTCTGTTTACTCACAGAATCTCCTGCTCTTTATACTCACAGAATCTCCCGCATTGTTTACTCACAGAATCTCCCGCTCTGTTTACTCACAGAATCGACCGCTCTGTTTACTCACAGTATCTCCCGCTCTGTTTACTTACAGAATCTCCCGCTCTGTTTACTCACAGAATCTCCCGCTCTGTTTACTCACAGAATCTCCCGCTCTGTTTACTCACAGAATCTCCCGCTCTGTTTACTCTCAGAATCTCCCCTCTGTTTACTCACAGAATCTCCCGCTCTGTTTACTCACAGAATCTCCCGCTCTGTTTACTCTCAGAATCTCCCGCTCTGTTTACTCACAGAATCTCCCGCTCTGTTTACTCTCAGAATCTCCCGCTCTGTTTACTCACAGAATCTCCCGCTCTGTTTACTCACAGAATCTCGCACTCTGTTTACTCACAGAATCTCCCTCTCTGTTTACTCACAGAATCGCCCGCTCTGTTTACTCTCAGAATCTCCCGCTCTGTTTACTCACAGAATCTCCCGCTCTGTTTACTCACAGAATCTCCCTCTCTGTTTACTCACAGAATCGCCCGCTCTGTTTACTCACAGAATCGCCCGCTCTGTTTACTCACAGAATCGCCCGCTCTGTTTACTCACAGAATCGCCCGCTCTGTTTACTCACAGAATCTCCCGCTCTGTTTACTCACAGAATCTCCCGCTCTGTTTACTCACAGAATCGACCGCTCTGTTTACTCACAGTATCTCCCGCCCTGTTTACTTACAGAATCTCCCGCTCTGTTTACTCACAGAATCTCCCGCTCTGTTTACTCACAGAATCTCCCGCTCTGTTTACTCACAGAATCTCCCGCTCTGTTTACTTACAGAATCTCCCGCTCTGTTGACTCTCAAAATCTCCCGCTCTATTTACTCACAGGATCTCCCACTCTGTTTACTCTCAAAATCTCCCGCTCTGTTTACTCACAAAATCTCCTGCTCTGTTGACTCACAGAATCTCCCGCTTTGTTTACTCACATAATCGCACGCTCTGTTTACTCTCAGAATCTCCCGCTCTATTTACTCACAGAATCTCCCGCTCTGTTTACTCTCAAAATCTCCCGCTCTGTTTACTCTCAGAATCTCCCGCTCTGTTTACTCACAGAATCTCCCGCTCTGTTTACTCACAGATTCGCCCACTCTTTATACTCACAGAATCGCTCGCTCTGTTTACTCACAGAATCTCCCGCTCTGTTTACTCTCAGAATCTCCCCCTCTGTTTACTCACAGAATCTCCCGCTCTGTTTACTCTCAGAATCTCCCCCTCTGTTTACTCATAGAATCTCCCGCTCTGTTTACTCACAGAATCTCCCGCTCTGTTTACTCTCAGAATCTCCCGCTCTGTTTACTCACAGAATCTCCCGCTCTGTTTACTCTCAGAATCTCCCGCTCTGTTTACTCACAGAATCTCCCGCTCTGTTTACTCACAGAATCTCGCACTCTGTTTACTCACAGAATCTCCCTCTCTGTTTACTCACAGAATCGCCCGCTCTGTTTACTCACAGAATCGCCCGATCTGTTTACTCTCAGAATCTCCCGCTCTGTTTACTCACAGAATCTCCCGCTCTGTTTACTCACAGAATCTCCCTCTCTATTTACTCACAGAATCGCCCGCTCTGTTTACTCGCAGAATCGCCCGTCCTGTTTACTCACAGAATCTCCCGCTCTGTTTACTCACAGGATCTCCCGCTCTGTTTACTCTCAAAATCTCCCACTCTGTTTACTCTCAAAATCTCCCGCTCTGTTTACTCACAGAATCGCTCGCTCTGTTTACTCTCAAAATCTCCCGCTCTGTTTACTCACAGAATCGCTTGCTCTGTTTACTCTCAAAATCTCCCGCTCTGTTTACTCACAGAATCTCCCGCTCTGTTTACTCACAGAATCTCCCGCTCTTTATACTCACAGAGTCACCCGCCCTGTTTACTCACAGAATCTCTCGCTCTGTTTACTCGCAGAATCTCCCGCTCTTTATACTCACAGAATCGCCCGCCCTGTTTACTCACAGAATCTCTCGCTCTGTTTACTCGCAGAATCTCCCGCTCTGTTTACTCACAGAGTCTCCTGCTCTGTTTACTCACAGAATCGCCCGCTCTGTTTACTCACAGAATCTCCCGTTCTGTTTACTCACAGAATCCCTCGCTCTGTTTACTCACAGAATCTCCCGCTCTGTTTACTCACAGAATCTCCCGCTCTGTTTACTCACAGAATCGCCCTTTCTGTTTACTCACAGATTCTCCCGCTCTGTTTACTCACAGAATCTCCCGCTCTGTTTACTCACAGAATCGCCCTTTCTGTTTACTCACAGAATCTCCTGCTCTGTTTACTCACAGAATCTCCCGCTCTGTTTACTCACAGAATCGCCCTTTCTGTTTACTCACAGAATCTCCCGCTCTGTTTACTCACAGAATCTCCCGCTCTGTTTACTCACAGAATCACCCACTCTGTTTACAAACAGAATCTCCCGCTCTGTTTACACACAGAATCTCCCGCCCTGTTTACTCACAGAATCTCCCGCTCTGTTTACTCACAGAATCTCCCGCTCTGTTTACTCACAGAATCTCCTGCTCTTTATACTCACAGAATCTCCCGCTCTGTTTACTCACAGAATCTCCCGCTCTGTTTACTCACAGAATCGACCGCTCTGTTTACTCACAGTATCTCCCGCCCTGTTTACTTACAGAATCTCCCGCTCTGTTTACTCACAGAATCTCCCGCTCTGTTTACTCACAGAATCTCCCGCTCTGTTTACTTACAGAATCTCCCGCTCTGTTGACTCTCAAAATCTCCCGCTCTATTTACTCACAGGATCTCCCACTCTGTTTACTCTCAAAATCTCCCGCTCTGTTTACTCACAAAATCTCCTGCTCTGTTTACTCACAGAATCTCCCGCTTTGTTTACTCACATAATCGCACGCTCTGTTTACTCTCAGAATCTCCCGCTCTATTTACTCACAGAATCTCCCGCTCTGTTTATTCTCAAAATCTCCCGCTCTGTTTACTCTCAGAATCTCCCGCTCTGTTTACTCACAGAATCTCCCGCTCTGTTTACTCACAGATTCGCCCACTCTTTATACTCACAGAATCGCTCGCTCTGTTTACTCACAGAATCTCCCGCTCTGTTTACTCTCAGAATCTCTCCCTCTGTTTACTCACAGAATCTCCCGCTCTGTTTACTCTCAGAATCTCCCGCTCTGTTTACTCTCAGAATCTCCCGCTCTGTTTACTCACAGAATCTCCCGCTGTTTACTCTCAGAATCTCCCGCTCTGTTTACTCACAGAATCTCCCGCTCTGTTTACTCACAGAATCTCGCACTCTGTTTACTCACAGAATCTCCCTCGCTGTTTACTCACAGAATCGCCCGCTCTGTTTACTCACAGAATCGCCCGATCTGTTTACTCTCAGAATCTCCCGCTCTGTTTACTCACAGAATCTCCCGCTCTGTTTACTCACAGAATCTCCCTCTCTATTTACTCACAGAATCGCCCGCTCTGTTTACTCACAGAATCTCCCGCTCTGTTTCCTCACGGAATCGCCCGCTCTGTTTACTCACAGAATCGCCCGCTCTGTTTACTCACAGAATCTCCCGCTCTGTTTACTCACAGAATCTCCCGCTCTGTTTACTCACAGAATCGACCGCTCTGTTTACTCACAGTATCTCCCGCCCTGTTTACTTACAGAATCTCCCGCTCTGTTTACTCACAGAATCTCCCGCTCTGTTTACTCTCAAAATCTCCCGCTCTGTTTACTCACAAAATCTCCTGCTCTGTTTACTCACAGAATCTCCCGCTTTGTTTACTCACATAATCGCACGCTCTGTTTACTCTCAGAATCTCCCGCTCTATTTACTCACAGAATCTCCCACTCTGTTTACTCTCAAAATCTCCCGCTCTGTTTACTCTCAGAATCTCCCGCTCTGTTTACTCACAGAATCTCCCGCTCTGTTTACTCACAGATTCGCCCACTCTTTATACTCACAGAATCGCTCGCTCTGTTTACTCACAGAATCTCCCGCTCTGTTTACTCTCAGAATCTCCCCCTCTGTTTACTCACAGAATCTCCCGCTCTGTTTACTCTCAGAATCTCCCCCTCTGTTTACTCACAGAATCTCCCGCTCTGTTTACTCACAGAATCTCCCGCTCTGTTTACTCTCAGAATCTCCCGCTCTGTTTACTCACAGAATCTCCCGCTCTGTTTACTCTCAGAATCTCCCGCTCTGTTTACTCACAGAATCTCCCGCTCTGTTTACTCACAGAATCTCGCACTCTGTTTACTCACAGAATCTCCCTCTCTGTTTACTCACAGAATCGCCCGCTCTGTTTACTCACAGAATCTCCCGATCTGTTTACTCTCAGAATCTCCCGCTCTGTTTACTCACAGAATCTCCCGCTCTGTTTACTCACAGAATCTCCCGCTCTGTTTACTCACAGAATCTCCCTCTCTATTTACTCACAGAATCGCCCGCTCTGTTTACTCGCAGAATCGCCCGTCCTGTTTACTCACAGAATCTCCCGCTCTGTTTACTCACAAGATCTCCCGCTCTGTTTACTCTCAAAATCTCCCACTCTGTTTACTCTCAAAATCTCCCGCTCTGTTTACTCACAGAATCGCTCGCTCTGTTTACTCTCAAAATCTCCCGCTCTGTTTACTCACAGAATCGCTTGCTCTGTTTACTCTCAAAATCTCCCGCTCTGTTTACTCACAGAATCTCCCGCTCTGTTTACTCACAGAATCTCCCGCTCTTTATACTCACAGAGTCACCCGCCCTGTTTACTCACAGAATCTCTCGCTCTGTTTACTCGCAGAATCTCCCGCTCTGTTTACTCACAGAGTCTCCTGCTCTGTTTACTCACAGAATCGCCCGCTCTGTTTACTCACAGAATCTCCCGTTCTGTTTACTCACAGATTCTCCCGCTCTGTTTACTCACAGAATCTCCCGCTCTGTTTACTCACAGAATCTCCCGCTCTGTTTACTCACAGAATCTCCCGCTCTGTTTACTCTCAGAATCTCCCGCTCTGTTTACTCATAGAATCGTCCGTTTTGTTTACTCACAGAATCTCCCGCTCTGTTTACTCACAGAATCTCCCGCTCTGTTTACTCGCAGAATCACCCACTCTGTTTACTCACAGAATCTCCCGCTCTGTTTACTCACAGAATCTCCCGCTCTGTTTACTAACAGAATCTCCCGCTCTGTTTACTCACAGAATCTCCCACTCTGTTTACACACAGAATCTCCCGTCCTGTTTACTCACAGAATCTCCCGCTCTGCTTACTCACAGGATCTCCCGCTCTGTTTACTCTCAAAATCTCCCACTCTGTTTACTCTCAAAATCTCCCGCTCTGTTTACTCACAGAATCGCTCGCTCTGTTTACTCTCAAAATCTCCCGCTCTTTATACTCACAGAATCGCCCGCCCTGTTTACTCACAGAATCTCTCGCTCTGTTTACTCGCAGAATCTCCCGCTCTGTTTACTCACAGAGTCTCCTGCTCTGTTTACTCACAGAATCGCCCGCTCTGTTTACTCACAGAATCTCCCGTTCTGTTTACTCACAGAATCTCTCGCTCTGTTTACTCACAGAATCTCCCGCCCTGTTTACTCACAGAATCTCCCGCTCTGTTTACTCACAGAATCGCCCTTTCTGTTTACTCACAGAATCTCCTGCTCTGTTTACTCACAGAATCTCCCGCTCTGTTTACTCACAGAATCGCCCTTTCTGTTTACTCACAGAATCTCCCGCTCTGTTTACTCACAGAATCTCCCGCTCTGTTTACTCACAGAATCACCCACTCTGTTTACAAACAGAATCTCCCGCTCTGTTTACACACTGAATCTCCCGCCCTGTTTACTCACAGAATCTCCCGCTCTGTTTACTCACAGAATCTCCCGCTCTGTTTACACACAGAATCTCCCGCCCTGTTTACTCACAGAATCTCCCGCTCTGTTTACTCACAGAATCTCCCGCTCTGTTTACTCACAGAATCTCCCGCTCTTTATACTCACAGAATCTCCCGCTCTGTTTACTCACAGAATCTCCCGCTCTGTTTACTCACAGAATCGACCGCTCTGTTTACTCACAGTATCTCCCGCCCTGTTTACTTACAGAATCTCCCGCTCTGTTTACTCACAGAATCTCCCGCTCTGTTTACTCACAGAATCTCCCGCTCTGTTTACTTACAGAATCTCCCGCTCTGTTGACTCTCAAAATCTCCCGCTCTATTTACTCACAGGATCTCCCACTCTGTTTACTCTCAAAATCTCCCGCTCTGTTTACTCACAGAATCTCCCGCTCTGTTTACTCTCAAAATCTCCCGCTCTGTTTACTCACAAAATCTCCTGCTCTGTTTACTCACAGAATCTCCCGCTTTGTTTACTCACATAATCGCACGCTCTGTTTACTCTCAGAATCTCCCGCTCTATTTACTCACAGAATCTCCCGCTCTGTTTACTCTCAAAATCTCCCGCTCTGTTTACTCTCAGAATCTCCCGCTCTGTTTACTCACAGAATCTCCCGCTCTGTTTACTCACAGATTCGCCCACTCTTTATACTCACAGAATCGCTCGCTCTGTTTACTCACATAATCTCCCGCTCTGTTTACTCTCAGAATCTCCCCCTCTGTTTACTCACAGAATCTCCCGCTCTGTTTACTCTCAGAATCTCCCCCTCTGTTTACTCACAGAATCTCCCGCTCTGTTTACTCACAGAATCTCCCGCTCTGTTTACTCTCAGAATCTCCCGCTCTGTTTACTCACAGAATCTCCCGCTCTGTTTACTCTCAGAATCTCCCGCTCTGTTTACTCACAGAATCTCCCGCTCTGTTTACTCACAGAATCTCGCACTCTGTTTACTCACAGAATCTCCCTCTCTGTTTACTCACAGAATCGCCCGCTCTGTTTACTCACAGAATCGCCCGATCTGTTTACTCTCAGAATCTCCCGCTCTGTTTACTCACAGAATCTCCCGCTCTGTTTACTCACAGAATCTCCCTCTCTATTTACTCACAGAATCTCCCGCTCTGTTTACTCACAGAATCTCGCACTCTGTTTACTCACAGAATCTCCCTCTCTGTTTACTCGCAGAATCGCTCGCTCTGTTTCCTCACGGAATCGCCCGCTCTGTTTACTCACAGAATCGCCCGCTCTGTTTACTCACAGAATCTCTCGCTCTGTTTACTCACAGAATCTCCCGCTCTGTTTACTCACAGAATCTCCCGCTCTGTTTACTCACAGAATCTCCCGCTCTGTTTACTCACAGAATCTCCCGCTCTGTTTACTCACAGAATCTCCCGCTCTGTTTACTCACAGAATCTCCCGCTCTGTTTACTCACAGAATCTCCCGCTCCTATCTTTGTTTTGTGCTGGCTCCCATTTCAGCTTTGTACCCAGGAGGACGCTGTGATATTCCGTGACAGAGGGATGGAGTGATGGGGAAATAGTGAGCAACGGGGATCTGGGGTTTCATTTACTGGAATCAGAGTCTGATGAGACATTCACGGACAGCCCGTGCCACTGGGGGATTGCTGCCTGCCTCCTCCCTTTCTGCTCGTCCTCCTCCTCCTCCTCCTCATTCTCCTCTGCCTCTTCCTCCTCCTCTCCCTCATCCTATTCCTGAGGTAGTCCCGCAAAACCTGGCGGCAAGGGCTACGCCCTCATGATGGCCAAGTTGTGAAGCCTGCAGCAGACCACCACGAAATGGGACACCCGCTCCGGCGAGTACTGGACAGTTTCTGCCGAGCGGTCAAGGCAGATGAACCGTTGCTTCAGCAGCCCGATAGTCTGCTCAATGATGTTCTTGCTGGCAGCATGGTTCTCATTATCGGAGTGCTGGGCACGAGTGTTGGGGTTGCGGAGGGGAGTCATGAGCCAGGTGTAGAGCGGATAGCCCTTGTCTCCAAGCAGCCACCCTCGAGTTTGATGTGGTGGCTGGAAGATTGCTGGCAGGATGAAGGCATCATGGCTGCTGCCAGGATAGTGGGCATTGACCATCAGGAAGCGCTGGGCGAGGTCACACGCCAACTGCACATTAAGTGAGTGGTAGCCTTTGTGGTCATGGAAGATCTGATCATTGTTATGCGGCGTCCACAAAGCCACGTGTGTGCAGTCGATGGCGCCCTGCACCATGGGGAAGCCCGCTATCCTGGCAAAGCCACAAGCATGCTCCTCCTGCTTCTCTCTGCTCAGAGAGAAGAAAACTAAGTCCCTTCTCCTGGTGCAGAGAGCCTCAGCGACCTCCCGGATGCAGCGATGGACAGTGAACTGGGAGATGTTAGCTATGTCTCCTGCTGCAGACTGGAAGGATCTGCTGGCAAAGAAATTGAGGGCCACGGTGACCTTGACTGCCACTGGGAGAGCCGTGGTCACCCTGCTCTGAGGCTGCAGGTCTGGTTGCAGGAGGTGGCAGAGTTCTGTGACCACCTCCTTGCTGAAGCAGAGCCTCCTAATACACTGCTCCTCGCTTAAGTGGCTATAAGAGAAGTGCTCTCAGAAGACCCTAGGTGGGTAAGGCCTCCTGTTGAGAGCCCTCCTGGCCCTCCTCATCCTCTCTCTGTGCGCATCGTCTCTTCTTCGCTGCCTCTGCTCCCTCCCCCTAAGATACTCGAGCGTGAGGGGACTGCCAGTGGAGTCCCCATGACTGTGAGCAAGTGTTGTGAGCAGAAGCCTTTAAATAAGAATGAAGACATTCTTCACTTGCCCCACCGCCCCCTGTCACCTTAGGGCCTTGATAGAAGTTTATAAAGCCGCTAGAGTTGCAGAAAGTTCCACAGAGCCATTCAAACAGAAGAATCATGTCAGCTGCAAGTAGTTGCTGATGATCCCTTTGAATAACGCTGCTGGAGCCTCCTTCCTGCTCGTCAACGCTTGCTCAGCTGGTCGCACTGAAGACAGTAAGTGGAGCAGTGGACTCCGACATGGCAGATTGGGCGTCAAGTGAGCATTGCACACCCAGTGATGTCACGATCTGCATAATCTCCATAATAATAGCGAGCGCACACATCGGCAGCGCTGCCGCCCAGCTGAAAATGGCGGCTGCCACGGGAGCCGCCAGCAGTGGGCAGAAGGGCAGCAGCCGCTATTTTTTTCCCCAGAATCGGGCCTTAACGGCCGGCACTAAACTCCTGAATTTCTAGGCTAAACAGTATTATATAACCTCAAAATGTAATAAGTGTGAGACACATACAGAGAAAATGTAAGGCATGCACAATAAAGATAGAGGAATGGAGAGACTTAGGGCAAGGGAGAGAGAATAAATAAGAAGGAGTCACAGACAGAGAGTACAATGAGAGGACGTTCATGAGAGATATTTTCGGCCGTGCCTTCGGCTGACCAGGCCCGAAGCTCTGGGACTCCCTCCCTAAATCTCCCCACCTCTCTCTTCCTTTACGACGTTCCTTAAAACCTACTTCTTTGACCAAGCTTTTGGTCATCTGTCTTAATATCACTTGTGTGCCGCGGCGTCAAATTTTGGTTGCTAACGCTCCTGCTTTGGGATGTTAAAGGCGCTATATAAATACTTGTTGTTGTTGTTGTTGTTGATACATCAGAAAAAGAGAGACAGAAAGAATGAAAAAACAATGACAACTTGCATTTACATAGCACCTTTAACATAGAAAACAGAAGTGTAATCAGACAATAATTGACGCTGAACCAAAGAAGGAGATATTAGGAGGGGTGATTAAAAGCTTGACCAATGAAATGGGATTTCAAATGTGTCATAAAGGAGGAGAGGGAGGTGGAGAGGTGGAGAGGTTTAGGGAGAGAGTTTCAGAGCTTCGGGTCATTAAAGAGAAAAGAAAGACTTGCGTTTATGTAGCGCCTTTCACGTCCACAGGGCGTCCCAAAGCGCTTTACAGCCAATGAAGCACTTTTGAAGTGTAGTCATTGTTGTAATGTAGGAAACGCGGCAGCCAATTTGCACACAGCAAGGTCCCACAAACAGCAATGAAATAAATGACCAGATCATCTGTTTCAGGTGGTCGCTAGACCTAGATGGCTGAAGGCACAATTGGCAATGGTGAGCGACGGGGGCAGGTAGGTGGGGTGATGCACAAGAGGCCACAGTTGGAGGAGCGCAGTCCTCTCGGAGGGATGTAGGGCTGGAGAAGTTTACAGAGTTAGAGAGGGGTGAGGCCGTGAAGGGATTTCAAAATGAGAATGAGAATTTTTAGACAAGCAGAAAAACAGAGAGAAGGAGACAAAAACAGATAGACTGGGGAAGACAAGCAGAGAGAAAATGACAGGAAGAGAGACATAGGAGCAGGACTGGGCCATTCAGCCCCTCGAACCTGTTCTGCCATTCATTTAGATCATTGCTGATCTGCACCTCACCTCCATTTACCCACCTTTGCTCCATATCCCTCGATAACCTTACCTAATAAAAATCTATCGCACATACATTTTATTTTTTATTTTTGTCTGTAAACAATGCCATGGTTATATCAACTAGTAAATTATAAATAACATAAGAAAAAAAGTGAAGGGTGACTCAGTTACAGCCTCTGACAGCTAGATGGCACTCTGTTGTTACAATATCTTCAGATCTGCAGTACTTTATTCAGCTTTTGTTCTCGTTCCTGCAAAACATTTTTAAACCACCTAAGGTGTTTTCTTTTTAATTCTTGCAAAACAACATTTTCAGTTTGATGAACTTTAAGTTGCAGAGCAGGAGATGCAGAATGACCATGACGATGCCATTAAATTGAATGCAAGCAAAATGAGCACAATGAATAACTAATGGAGCAAAATACAAGTAGTTACCAATCCATAATATAAAACACCAAAGGTTGTATTTTCCTCTATTTAAAAAAAAGGGGAGAATTGTGAATTTTCCTTAATAATTCATAGCCCACTATGCATGGTTTTGAAATGGGCGATTCTTGAGAATGAAAAATAGCAGCCAATCAACACATTTGCAATCAATAATGCTCCTTTTAACACTTCTCGAGTAGCTAATGAGCCCCTTTGACCAGTAATGTTGAAACATTTGTTCGTCCAGTTGTCTTGAGCATGCAAAATTTGTGTGGAATGGCTCAATACCAAACTTGTACAGCCTGGGTTTTTTTGGAGGTTTTGTGATGGAAAAATGTAAGGGCATTTTCGGTGGGAAAGAATGGCAACAAGCTTAGCAACTTGTCCCACAAAGAATCAGAGTCTTGGAGAACTTGGCAAGAAGCTTGGAAGGATTTGCACCATTTAAGAAGTAGCACAGAGACACAGGCCGTGAATATTCTTGCAAAATAACAGCAAGATTACATGCACGTGAGGAAAATAAAAAACTGCAGATGCTGGAAATCTGAAGCTAAAATAGAAAATGCTGAAGAAGAGTCTACTCCTGAAACGTTAACTCATCTGTTCTCCCAACAGATGTTGACTGGCCTTCTGAGCGTTTTCAGCGGTTACTGGAAAAAAGAAAAATAATAGTTGTTAAAGATATGTGCAAAAATAATTCTGTAGTGACACGGGGAAATGTTAGTAAGTATTTAGAAATGAGAATATTGGGGTTATGTATAAAACGTCTATGGGCCCTGCCTCAATCCCCACTGCACTTATGCTTAGAGACAAAGGTGGCACATAATGGGACATAATGGGAGGACACAAGATCCAACAGGAGGTGCACCATGAAAGCAATCACAATTTATGAGGAAAGAATTGTCGAATTTCTTTGAGGGAGAGCTCAGAAGGCACAGACTATCCCCAGAGATTGGAGGAACGCTGGGAAATTGTGGTATGTAGAATCATAGAACCATGAAGCACAGAAGGAGGCCCTTTGGCTCATCGTGCCTGTGAAAGAGTTGTCCAATTAGTCCCATTCTCCTGCTCTTTTCCCTGTAGCCCTTGTCTTCTCCAGTCTAATTGTTTTGTCTGCTTCTCTCTGTTTTTCTGCCTGTCTTAAAATTCTCATTCTCATTTTTAAATCCATTCACGGCCTCACCCTTCCTTATCTCTGTAAACTTCTCCTTTTAAAGTATATGTTAAATTCTCTTTTGAAAGTTACTATTGAATAATATGTACCGTATTATTCAGATGTTCTATGTTATATCAATGCATTCGCACACAGTGATTGTGCACCAGTGAATAGTGAATTTAAAGACAATACAGTACCCTGAACGCATAGATTTTATCTACTCATTCTCCAGCTGCAAATGAGGAGCACCATTTAGCAGAGCACCACTGGCCCCATAAAGAAAAAAGAAAGAACTTGAAAGCCAATGAAGTACTTTTGAAGTGTTATCACTGTTGTAATGTAGGAAACACGGCAGCCAAATTATGCACAGCAAGATCCCACAAACAGCAATGAGATACAGGTTGCAGACCTTCTGTATCCCATGCAGCTTGCCAGCTAGCTACGGAAACAGCCACTTTGCTACTTCTTAAAATATAGGAGCATTTAATTATAAGGCACATGCACAACCAGCAGAAAGTAGTTCACAAAACAACAACAAGAGACAAATGCACCAGCGCAACAGATTAAACAATTACGCCACCCCATAACTGTATCAAATTAGCTCACTTTCAATAAATCATGCAGTCTGATTCTTTCATTGTGTGGAATAGAAAGCATCAGTTTTCCAAAAGATTGAATCCTGACCTGTCTCCTGTGGGTGCCTGTATGTATGCCCTCTGACATACAACCTGCAGTCAGCGGCAGTGTAAACTGCCATTGTGTGGAATAAACTTCCAGATAGAGTAGTGAAGGCAAAAACCGTGGAATCAATTAAGAATGAATTGGATGCTGCAATGGAGGGATGTTAGGATCTGTCTGGATGGTTGAATTAAGATGGCTGAATGGCCTTCTTCATCCATAATTATCTTGTGATAGCATAGTGTAGGTAGCTGCTTGACTTTGCAGGTCTCCATGGTCCATGTGGCACATCTGAGTCACAGTTTCTCTGCTGAGCTTGAGCCTCCCAATGCAATGATAGATTTGTGGTCGATCTGCTGTCAAGGGTACTACTCACTGCAAGTCTTGAGCATCCTCTGTGGTTCTAGGCAGACTTCTCCTTCTCCTGCTCCACTGCGTACCAATGGCCATTGCATTTATGCTAACAAAAACTGCTAAATATGTGTCACTGCCATGGTGATACTTTTCATCAAACTCTGATGCTTGGCTTAGAATAAAATACTCACTTTACGATTTAATTCTGCAGCTGCCGAATGCTGCATGAGTCCCTCACTAATCGTCTTTAACAAAGCCTTAACAAGTAAAATCAATGGCCCGGAATTTGCGGTCGAGATGACGGCGAACTGGCAGCGTTCGCCACCATTCTGCCTTTGGAAACTGACCGCAACTTCGGGATTTGGCGCAGGCGCATGCAGAAATCTCGAAGTTGCAGTCTGTCGATGACAGCTCCGAAACAGGCCGTGCTGTGCCCACCCCCATAAAGCTGGCAATCAGTGAAATCTCATAAATCATTGAAACTGACGAAAACTTCGCCTCTTCCGCAGTAATTACGCTGTTAAATTCCCACTAAAAGTTAGAACCAAGGGGTTAGGTGTAACTGGGGTTTTAACAGTGTATTGCCTGCTAAACAAATGTTAAGGCCCTGGAAAACTAATTTTAATTTTGTGCAGTGTGAAATTTGTCCATTTTAATAAAAACTAAAAAAATTTTAAGAAACTTAAAAAAAAAATTATTTTAATTTTTTAAGTTTGTCCATCTTTATTTTAGGTTTGCCTTTTCCCAATGTGAGAACCCCAATCTTTCATTTGCTCTCTCTCTAACTATTTTAAAAAGTTATAATTTTAAGGGCTTACTCACTTCCTTGTTCGCTGTCTGTTAGAATTCTGCCTTTTGATTGGCTGCTGAGACAGCCTGTTGACGTCACAGCAGTTCGAACAAGGGGATCCCCATTAAGTTCCGTTGAATTGAATTGTAGGTCGGAAAATCCAGGGCTCTCGACGCAGGGATTGTGAAATCCTTGTGCGAAGCGTACTTCAGGGCCAGCAGTGACCGCCTTCGCTTCGCTGCTGACCGCAAATTCCGGGCCATTATATTCTTACACTTTTCACCAACTTCCATTAATCTATTTTTGAAGGGTTACAGATCCTCAGAGTAACACTAAACATGGAAGTAAAGTCTGTTTGTGCTTTCCATGAGTATCGCACCCCTTTTATTTATGCCTACGTTTTCAATAAAATTATTGAACAGAATATTATCATGAGCTTTATTCGTAAAGAAACTGCTGTTTATGAAGCAACGTGACATGCGTTCCCCAGGCTTCAGACCATCGAGGTGCTTGATATCGAGCCATCTATAAATGAGCTTGAAAAGACAATCCGCTCCCTAGCATCAGGAAAGGCTGCAGGGAATTCACAACAATAACAACAACAACTTGCATTTATATAGCACCTTTAACATAGTAAAACGTCCCAAGGTGCTTCACAGGAGCGTTATCAAACAAAATTTTACATTGAGATATTAGGACAGGTGACCAAAAGCTTGGTCAAAGAAGTAGATTTTAAAAAGCGTCTTAAAGGAGGAGAGAGCGGTAGAGAGACAAAGAGATTTAGGAAGGGAATTCTAGAGTTTAGGGCCTAGAAAGCTGAAGGCACGGCCGCCAATGGTGGGGTGAAGGAAATTGAGGATGTACAAGAGGCCAGAATTGGAGGAACGCAGAGTTCACGGAGGGCTGTGGTGCTGGAGGAGGTTAAAGAGATAATGAGGGGTGATGCCATGGAGGGATTTGTACACAAGGATGAGACTTTTTAATTTGAGGCGTTGGTGACCGGGAGCCAATGTAGGTCTACGAGCACAGGGGTGATGGGTGAATGGGACTTGGTGCCAGTTAGAATAAGGCAAAGTTTTGGATGAGCTGAAGTTTACAGAGGGTGGAAGGTAGGAGGGCAGCAAGGCAATTTCTTCGCCAGGGGATCCTTCCAGTCTGCAACAGGAGATATAGCTAACATCTCGCAGTTCGCCATCCATCACTGCATCCGGGAGGTCACAGTGGCTCTCTACAGTAGGAGAAGGGACTATATTTCCTTACCCATCACCAGGGAGAAGCAGGACAAACATGCATGTGGCTTTGCCAGGATAGCGGGCTTCCCCATGGTACAGGGCGCCACTGACTGCACCCACGTGGCTTTGCGGGCACCTCATAACAATCCTGAGACGTTCCATAACCACAAAGGCTACCACTCACTTAATGTGCAGTTGGTGTGCGACCACAGACAGTGAATCCTCAGTGTCAATGCCCGCTATCCTGGCAGCAGCCACGATGCCTTTATCCTGCGCCAGACTGGGGTGCCAGCACTCTTCCAGTCACCACGTCAAGCTCGCAGCTGGCTGGTCGGAGACAAGGGGAATCTGCTCTCCACCTGGCTCATGACTCCCCTTCACAACCCCAACACTCCTGCCCAGCACTCATATAATGCAAGTCTCATATAATTTTTTAATGCGTCTTTTAATGAGAGCCATGCTGACACCAGGAACATCATCGAGCAGACCATCAGGGTGCTCAAGCAACGGTTCCGCTGCCTTGACCGCTTGGGAGGAGCCCTCCAGTATTCGGCTGAGCGGGTGTCCCATTTCATCGTGGTCTGCTGCATGCTCCACAACTTGGCCATCATGAGGGCCTAGCCCTTGTCACCAGGGATTGCGGAACCACCTCAGGAGGAGGAAGAGGAAGACGAGGAGGAGGAGCGAGGGAGGAGGCAGCCACTCAATCGGCCTTCCGGAAGGGCGGTCCGTGACTGCCTCATCAGACTGTGGTTCCAATAAATTAAACCCCAGATCCCCGTTGCTCACCACATCCCCATCATTCCATCCCTGTTGCAGGCCATATCACAGTGCAAAGCTGAAATGAGAGACACCACAAAATAATCCAAACTGAATTAATAAATTTATCAATAATCAGTGAACACATATTTCCAACAATATTACCTATTCACCCTTGTGCAATCCCTTAGTGCCCCTCGTTACTGTGCCTTTGCCTACTCTAGCGCTCCTACGAAGTGTTGGCCCAGTGGCTGCAGCACGGCTGGTGGAAGGCTGCTGAGTGTCCGTGCGGGAGACTTCAGATGGCCTTGCAGGATGTCATTGACCAGCTCTGGGCCTGGAAGGCTCAGCATGGGCGGCAGCAGTCAGGGATGGCTGGATGACAGGCAGCAACAAGGGCAATGGCGGAGTACCAGTGGTGGGAGCAGGAATGCTGTCATCCTGAGAGAGGACAGCAGCTTCCTACTCCACTGACCCACTGCCACTCCCCCGGGGCAGCACCTCAGCATCCCTTGCAATCTGTTGCTGCACAGATTGCTGGCCTGCTGCGACACCGTGAAAGCCCCGGTCGACGGTGGTAGACCCAGCCACAATGGCAGCAGTCAGAGCTTGGGTGGCATCAAGCTGAGACTGCATGAGAGCAGTCTGAGATTGGATGCCACCATCCATAGACTGCATTACAGCACTAAGACGTTGCGTCGCTTCCGCCTGTGCTGCAATTGAAGCTGCCAGATCGCCCATCACACGCGGCATCAGGTCTGGGTCACCACGGTCTCTCTGGGAGTCTACCATCCTTTCCAGACTGGAAATGAAGGGCTCCATGGTGTGCACAGAGCTCTGTGCAATGTTGGAGGCGGACTCCTCCTTGCTGCTTATCATTGCCGAGAGGCTCTCGGGCACCCTTGCCATTGCACCTATCATCTCCGTGTGCATGCCCATCAGCATTCTTCTGAAGGTCTCCCCATCGAGGTCCTCGTCTGAGACCTGTGCAGCAGAACTCGCATGCGAATTCACCGAGCTACCCTTTCCCCCTGGCCATGCTGCAGCCTGCTCGTCCCCTGTGCATCACCCTGTGCAGATCCCACTACTGTACTAGCCTCTAAAGAACGCGTAGTGCCAGTATCTGAGCTGGTGCCTGCGAGTGAGACATGAAGTGACGCGGTGTGTTCTTCCTCCTCCTCTTCTCCCGCCTCGCTCTCTACGGTGCCCTCAGGGACAGGCTGCTCAGGTGCTTTCTCATTATCTGAAAGCATAAAGGCACAAGATTCGGGTTAAGGTGAGGGGAGCGGGCAGGAAGGGAGAAATGCATGCACACAGCATGATTAGCTGGAAAGTGCGAAAGGCTTGTAGGATGAGGGGGAAGTGGGATGTGAGAGAAGGAGTAGGGATGAACATATTGTTGTTGTCCCCAAGGGGGTCAACGTCGCCAGTAGCCATGGCGCCGACTACCTGGCGGCCAATAATCTGCAGCGCTTGAGTCTCTAGCTCAGACAGTGGTTGGGTGTCGGCTTGTCACCCGCCTGTGCGCTCCTGCTCCCTCCTGTTGTGAGCATCCTTGGCCTGCAAAAGAAAGGAAAGTGTGTGAGTGAGTGTGGAGCAATGTGTTTGGGTGATGTGGCTGCCATAGTTGAATAGCTGTCATTGTGTGCAAGGTGCGAGATGTGGGTGTGAGTGTTGGTAGGCAGAGATTGTTGGTGGGTGAGTGCTGGGGGTGTGGTGCTTTGGGCAGTGTGTGCAGACTGTGGTTCAGACAATGGTATGTAACATTTGTTGAAGCATTGACTTACCCTGACCGCCCGAGTGAGGTCGTTAAATTCTTTCCTGCACTGTGTGCGGGTCCTGGGGACCACAGTGCTGCCCGAGACATGCTGGGCAACCTCCCTCCACATGGCGCGGAAGACTTGCGGCGAGGGCCTCCTGCCACTTGCCGGGTAGAGCACCGCCCTCCGTCTTTCCCCTGGAACACCAATGCCTCCAATGCATGGTCGTAGAATCTGTGGGCTCTCTCCCTGGTGCGTGGATCTGCCATCATTACGGCTGCTTGAGTCGTCTGGCTCCTTCTCCTTGACCTGCTGCTGCTGGCTGAGATGGCTGCACAGCCAGCAATGCTGAGCATGAGGTTCTGCAGCATCAATGAACTTCTCCTTTAAGAACTGGAAAGAGCCTGTGGCAATGATGACTTGTGATTAGACTGCACCCGATATTGGTCAGCGTTTCCAGTTTAATGCCACTGAGCTCGGCCATTAGCGCTTGATTTAGCGCTCCCATCCTTTCTTTGTGCAATGAGACTGAATTTTGCATGTAGTCTGAAGCATTAGCGCCTGCCGCTAATTCTCAAACTTTTCAAAAGTTACCGCACATTCCTGGGCTATAATGAATTTCTCCCCCATGGTCTTTACACTAATGCAACTGCAAGAAAAGTGTCAGGAGCAGGGAAAACCTCTTTACACAGCCTTTCTAGATCTAGGCTGACACTCCAGAGCAGGACTGAGGGAGTGCTACACTGTCGGATGAGATGTTAAGTGGATGTAAAAAATCCCATGCCACTATTTTGAAGAAGAGCAGGGGAGTTCTTCCCGGTGTCCTGGCCAACATTTATTCCTCAACCAACACCTAAAGACAGATTATCTGGTCATTATCTCATTGCTGCTTGTGGGACCTTGCTGTGCACAAGTTGGCATTTCCTACATTACAACAGTGACTACACTTCAAAACTATTTCATTGGCTGTAAAGTGCTTTGGGATGTCCTGAGGTCGTGAAAGGCGCTATAGAAATGCAAGGCTTTCTTTTATAAAGGCTTTTGACCTGGTCAGCACAAACGTCCTTTTCCAATTGTTGGTTGGCCCCAAGCCTCCTCAGTATGATATGATCCTTCCGTGATGGTACAAAGGCTACAATCCAATACGATGATAATTTGTTTTGAAATCCGTAGTGGTGTCGAGCAGTGATGTGTTTTAGCACCAACATTCTGGTATTCACCTCTGTAAATGCTGAAAATGTGGTGTATTTCCAATAATCTAGAGCTTGAATGTTGGGGAGTTCTCCCGGTTGCTCTTATGAATAGTTGAAAATAAAAATCACATTTTTGGATGATTGTAAATTAGCAAATATCTATTGTCATGGAAATAGTCATTTAAAATATCTTAGAATTATTATACCATCTTATCGCATATTCAGGCCACTCAAAGTATTTTATAACCAAATAATTATTTTTGCTGTTATGTAAACAAATAATTGCGATGAAAAGGTCCCATAAAGAGCAAATGAGATGAATGATAATGAGTTTTGTTGGTTGAGGGGGAAATGTCCTACTCCTCTTTGAACAGTGCTGTAAGATCCTTCACACCCACCTGAACAGGCAGCTGACATCTGATGGGGTGGAGTTTTGGTGTCAGCCTTGGCTCAGTTGGTAGCATTCTTGTCTCTAAGGCACAAGGCTGTGGGTTTGAGCCCGACTCCGGAGACCTGAGTATATAATCTAGGCAGAAATGTCCACGTGGTACTGAGGGAGTGCTGCACTGTTGCAGGTGATGTTAAATCAAGGCCCTGTCTGCCCTCTCGGGTGGATGTAAAAGATCCCATGTCACTATTTGAAGAAGAGTTGGGGAGTTCTCCCGGTGTCCTGGCCAACATTTATCCCTCAACCAACATCGCCAAAACAGATTATCTGGTCATTTATCTTATTGCTGGGATCTTGCTGTGTGCAAATTGGCTCCCATGGTTACCTACATTACAACAGTAACTACACTTCAAAAGTACTTTGTTGGCTGTGAAGTGCTTTGGGATGAAAGGCGTTGTATAAATGAAAGTTCTTTCTTTTCTACTTCCCTATTCCTGCGCTGTGTGTAAGGGATCGGCAGACAGCACCGACCCCAGAACAATTAAGCGAGGAGGATACCACACCTGCAAAGGAACCCACCCAATTTTCTGTCCATTAATCTAAATGAGCAGAAAATCTGGTGGGCTTCCTTGCCCATTTATCCTTTATTGGTGTGCCCACGACGATCCAATATGCTGAGATTCAGGAACACAAAAACGTCCCCTTGCATTTTCAACAGCACGGCACTTCCCTGAAATATCAGCCGAGATTGTGCAGCACGAGACTTGAACCCACAACCTTCTCACTCAAAAGCTAAGGTGCTACCGACTGAACCAAGCTGACACTTGAACAGCACAGTTTAAATCAGCTTCCTAGAACTGTGCCTTATGTTTGAAGCACTTCATTAAATAAAAGAGTTTGCTAATTAAAAATGCAGAAGCACTGAGTTTAAGGTTACTTTTTTTCAAATTTACACCATGGAAACCTCAGTGTTGTTTTATTTAAATGGATATTGAATTTGTGCATTTGGTTTCAATGACAAAGATATCAGGCATCGGTTACCTGAAGTAAAAGCTGCTCACCATATACCGTGTGTCCAATAAATTAAAAAGAAACCTGCCATAGAAACAACACCCAAGTCTGAATAGTTATTATTGTCATTTTAACTTATTTTACAAATAAGACATGTTTTCTGTATTTATAATACATTGTAAACATTTCTGAATTGTTTAACTTGTAAAAGGATACTTATACCTGGAATCACGCTAAGTTTAAGTAGGTTAGGATCACCGTGGAACCACTTGGCTCCCTCTATTCATGGAGTGGGCTAAGTTTCAGTGGGTTATCTTTACCACCTGTGGTGTCCCTAGTCCCATCTAGAAAGTGAAGCACAACAGTAAGCAGCATCAACAGAGCTGATACTTGTCCAAATAATGTCATTAGCACTTAAAAAACCACACAATAAGGAAATGTCATTGGACCTATCAAGCCCAGTTTTTCTACACAACAATGATGGGGTGGAGATCACCTCGTATAAACAGTAAGTACTGTATAACATTAATCAGGGCCAGAGTGGTCTCCTGGATGAGTTGTTATAAATACAAGTTGTTGTTGAGTTGTGATTGCCCAAAGGATGTCGGAGAGAAATTTTTCAGTTTTCATTTCCCCTAATTGGCCTGCGTTTTAATCTTCTTTTGACTCTCCCAGGAGATTAAGTGGCTTTCAGGTGGGGTGGGGACTGTATATATTGTGATGCACAAGCATTGCAGTTGCGTGGGACAGGCTGGATGGACTAGTGGGTCTTTTCCTGTCCATCGTTGTTCATATGCTCGTATGTATCCTGGCTTCCTCCGCATCTCCTGTGATACTCCTGTGAAGCGCCTTAGGACGTTTTACTACATTAAAGGCGCTATATAAATACAAGTTGATGTTGTTGTTGTTGAATCTGCCTCTTCCCAACAAAGTTATGGTTTGGCAAAGGTTTTCCCCACATCCATGAAAGGAAATGAAGAAAAATGTCAGGATCAAAATCAAAAAGACATACAAGCTAAGGTGATGAATAGCAAATCCAGAAAAAACACTTCTTCACACAATGGGCTGTGAGAATATGGAATGAACTTTTGAGAGACCAATGATGCAAAATCAATGGAGGTGTTAAAGCGGAGATAAATAAGGGATATGGAGAAGGTGCAAGGAATTGTGATTAGAAAGAGAACAACAATGACTAACAAAATGGCAGAGCAGGCTTGATGGCTAAATGGCCTACACCTGTTCCTATGTTCTAAAATGGCAGACATTCTGCTTTAAACACATATCTACACAGAGCCCAGTGAAAGTACAGCAGCAATTATTGTTCGCTAATGTGATCTGAATTATAGAATCCATGAATTAAGATGGAGATTGCTAAAATATTGGTGACATACTAAACATGCAATATCAGGACAGTACTTTACTCAATTTAAAATCATTAGTTAATTAAGTAACAGCAGCACTATTACAGAGAATTCTGAGGGTCTTTTTCAGGTAAATAAATTGTTGGTTTGTTCAAATCAGATAGTTATGAAAAAGTATTAAAAAGGAACAAGAAACCAATACAAAACCAACCAACTAAATTACTTATTTGCTAATAAAGGTGCCAATCTAGTAGCAGCACCTATCACAGGGCAAACCAATTGCATCACTCAATTTATTTTGTCAAGTTGGCTTGAGTTTCCATCTTTATTTCTGAATATATAAACCATATAAATGATATTCATGACAAACAATAAAATTAAATATTTAATATTAAATGTTTAAGTTTACCCATACCCATGATTTTCTGTCCGGTTCCATGCTGTATGCTGTTCTAAATTCTTGCAATAACATTCCCTTCCAGAGGCCTACCTGCTCTCAGAAGCCTGGAACTCAGTTTTTGTTTATACCTGCAACTCCAATTCTTCTGCTGGACTTTGCTGCCTTTTGTTTCCCTTACAAATGGACCTAATCATGGAGTTCCAGTGTGGTTGAAGGCCCTATTCTCCATGTGTGCATGGTGTTTTACAGTGTGTTCTATTCTTTTGTATTTTCCTCTCTGATATTTTGCCCTGTTGTCATTTTGGCCTCCTTGGAGTTACATTAGTTTATGTTTGATTTAAGCTTTTTGTTTATATTTTTCCCATTTTCAAATCAGGCTAATCTTGCATGCGCAATCTGGCCCTGCTCTAGCGATTTTTGAATCTTTCTGTACTCCCATTATTCAAAAACAATGTCCATTTTTCCTATTTTTTTAACTCAATTTGTTCAACTGTATCTATTGTAATATATATAAATATATTGTGAGTTACATAGTTTATTAATCCTGTTATAAATAGCCTATCATCTAACTCACAATTCTTGTGTCTGAGAAGAAAGACTTGCAATAATAAAACATCTTTCAGGGCCTCAAGATATCCCATAGTTACTTTGTACAAATGCCTTATGGACAAAACTTCCAGAATGTAGCAGTGTCATTATCTGCAAGCAATCTGTGCATTACAACAACAAGAGTACAATTAAGGCTGCCTCACATCTGAGTCTAATGAATACCACCACATTTTGGAGTTGAGCATTGTTGTTTCCCCAGAGTGTATTTTGCTTCCCTCAGTGCTTCCACCAAGTGTTGTTCAACATGGAGGAGTATTGATTCATCAATTGAGCAGGCTGATAGATGGTAATCAGCAGGAGCTTTCCTTTCCCTTTTCTGACCTGATGACTTCATGGAGTCTGCAGTCAATGCTGAGGCCATCCAGAGCCATTCCTACCTGACTATATACACCTGTGCCTCCACCTCTGGTGGGCCTTTCCTACTGATAGCGAGCAGAGAGAGACAAAAGTGAAGAGGACAGAGAACCAGAAGTAAAAGTGAAAGAGAGAAGTAAAGGAGATAGAGTGAGCAAAATGGTGGAGAGCGAAGTGAAGGGGAAAACAGAGAGACAAAAGAAAAAAGACTTGCATATATATCGTGCCTTTCACGACCTCAGGATGTCCCAAAGCACTTTGCAGCCACTGAAGTACTTTTGAAGTGTAGTCACTGTTGTGATGTAGGTAACGTGGTAGGTCCCATCAAACAGCAATGTGATAATGACCAGATAATCCATTTTTGTGACGCTGATTCAGGGATAAATATTGGCCAGGACACCAGAGAGAACTCCCCTGCTCTTCTTCGAAATAGTGCCAAGGGATCTTTTATGGCCACCTGAGAGGGCAGATGCAGCCTTGGTTTAATGTCTCATGAGAAAGACGACACCTGCAACAGTGCAGCACTCCCTCAGTACTGCACTGAAATGTCAGCCTAGATTATGTGCTCATAAACCCATGATGGGCCGAATGGTCTCCTTCTGTGCTGCATCACTATATGATTCTAAGGGGGTGAAATTGGATATCGCCCCATTTAAAGTTTGGAAAATTAGTGCCAGGCGCTATGTTTTTCTAACTTTTAAAAAATGCGGTTTTCTCGCTCCAAGAGGGAGATGGAGCGCTAAATCAAGCACTCCACTTCCCTCTTGGAGCGCAATCGGCAGCAGGTGGGGTGGTGAGTTCTGCAGCGCTGCACACTGGGCTGCCACATTAGAAGGCTCCTTCCCTCCCTTAAAGGGAAGGGCCAGCGCTGCAGGCTCTACAAAAGAAAGGGCATCTACCTGGACCACCAAGGGAGCGGCGAACCCGTGCAATCAGCCCGGCACTCACTCAGAGTGCCGGGCTGATCGATCGCGGGCAAGAACCCGCGAAAAAAACTGGATCAAAAAAGGTAAGTTTTTTTTTACTTACCTCGGCCACCTCGCCTTTAAGCATCGCCGCAAAGCGACCGGTCACCCAATGCATGTCCCCTGAAGCTGCCGTTGTTTTCACCCAGCGATGCTTCAGAGGGGCGGAAATGAATTTCGGGTCCAGGGTGCTACCGGGGCGATGCGCGGCCAGATGACGTCACGAACTCCAGCCGCAGGCGGGCATGGCGTTAGGGGTTACCGCCACCGCAAACCAGCAGGTGAATTGCGCGGGCGGCGGTAACATTGCCGTGCCTGGGCGGTAAGACCTTAGCGACCCATTATCGCCCCCCCGGAGGCAATAACTGGAGATGCTAAGGCACCGAATTTCTAGCCCTAAGTGTCTGGAGGGGGACTATGAACCCATGACTTTCTGACTCAGAGGCGAGAGTGCTACCACTGAGTCAAAGCTCACATAAAAGTGAAAGACAGTACACACAGAGATGGTGAAGGAGGAGTGCAGAGAGACAGAAGTGTAGGAAAGCAGAGAGGACAACAGAAGCTAACCAAAGAGAGAACCAAAAGTGTAGAAACAGTGCAGAGAGAGAGGAGGAGAGACAGAGTGAATGAGGAGGGGAGAGAAAAAGAGAAGTAGAAGAGAAAAAGACAGAAATGAATCAGGAGACCAACAGAAGTGAAGGAGGGGAGAGAGGAACATTGAAGTAACAGAGACACAGGGAGGAGAGAGACTAACAGAAGTGAAGGGAGAGACAGATGAAGGAAAAAAAGACAGATTGACAGAAATGACCAGAGACCGAAGGGGAGAAACAGAAAGGAAAGGTCGACCCGCCCCACACACAGACACCCATTACGCAGTTTTTTTCGGGTTTTGCGCCGATCTTCCGCCGAAATCGCAGTGGATGATCAGGAGAATCCCTGCGGCAATTAATGGCGAGAGAGAAGCGAAGAAAGGAAGAAAGAAAGGGACTAAAGAAAAGTAACTTTAATCGGTGATCCAGGAATTGTAAGAAAAGCAAAACAGATTGAGAGCTGGACGTGCCATTTCATCACGATCCTGCCTGACTCAAACATGATTTAATCAGTCTGGAACCGATTGACTTAGAGGTGCCAGGGATAAATGAGTAGCCTCCAAGTTAATTGAAACCAACATGATTCCAAGAATCCGTTGCCATCATGTTCCCCCATAAGGTAATAATAAGGCATGATGCTGGTAGATGTGTGGGAGGGTTTGTTTTCTCTCAATAGCTGAATGTGAAAAATGCTGTAAGTGGGGTTAAAGTTTTTGCAAATGATGAATAAAATTGAACATAGTTAATTATTATGTGTCAGTAATGTATGGGGACCGTCCCTGCGATATTAAACGCGTGTAATGGTGGTTATTCTCTGTTCAAGGCTGGGAGACAGGCTGTCGAAAGGCGGCGCTCCGGGTCACTACATGGTCCAGGCTGAACCCAGTTCAGGACAGAGACTCGACTCGCTGCCACTCAACGGCATCAGCTCAGCCGGTAACAGAGCCGGGACAACATAGAAACTCGCCTCCAGTACCCGGGTCACTCGGCCACATGACACCGCGGGTCTCAGGCGATGCGATGCGCATCTGGCGATGTTAAATAAATAAAGAGGCGTCCGATTACAGCCCGATCGGGTAACGCTATTCACCAGCTTGCAGCATTGGGTGAGTTCGCATTTAGCCCCAGCACTTTTATTGGGGGAACAGCAGAAAACAAAAGTGTCATGAGACAAGTTTGCCAACTGTAAGTGATAGCCCGCGGGTCTGAAATACTCTCGTCAGGAGACCATCTCTTTCTCAACGGCTATTTTTAAATGTACATATTCATAAACTATATATATACATATATATTTATAAAATGTATATATTTATAAAATATCTTTATAAAACATATAAAATGTCCCGAGACAATGTTCGAGTCGGCATCTTATAATTTTAAAATAGACAATTTAGAACTATTTTACTTTGTTAAAAGTTCCCATATAGCTTTTTGACATATTTAAACGGGATATTTGAAGTTCAGTGATCCGCTGGTGGTGATTTAAAAACGTTCAAAATGTGGACTGTGGGTGTGAATTGTCCCAAGCTTCCTACAAACTTGCTGCTGTCGGAAACTAGGTGGTGAGAAAGGGAGTGTGTCGACTTTTTCTGACTTGCATTTGGTAATCGTCAAAATCGACAAGACTCCAGTGACTGTGTTAATAACCTGCCGCCAGCAGCCCGCGGGTGTATTTGTGATCTGACAGCGAGCGGAACACTTAATGAGTCTTCGCAGACCAAAAAAAACACACACGCTATAACCAGTCTTCCATATGACAAAAGTGAGAAGTCGCACAACACCAGGTTATAGTCCAACAGTTTTATTTGAAATCACAAGCTTTCGGAGCGCTGCTCCTTCGTCAGGTGAAGTTGTGCGACTTCTCACTTTTGTCCACCCCAGTCCAACACCGGCATCTCCGCATCACGTTCCATATGACACACCAAGTAAAAAAAGATCTTTATAGACTTGGGTCGATTTGCATACGTCTATCTGCATGTTGCCGCGCATTCTTAGTGTCAGCACCCTACATGTATCGATTTGATTAGGATCGCATTTTGCACATTGGTTTCTGTACAAATTGACATCGTTTTTATTCAGCAGAAGTTCACTTTCACTCCGGAAACTTAGTTATGCAAAGTACAGTAGTAGCAACGTTTTAGCAAACTCCACAGTGACTAGGTTGGTTCAGTTACCTCGGTATCCATTTATATGCAGTCTCAATGTATACTGTTTTGTTTAGTCGGCTCAGTTTTGCTGCCTATGTACTGAAAGTACCGATTTAACACCAGCATATGCTTTGAAGCTGACAGCACCGATTTACCGACAGCTCCGCATGACTCTCTGATCAAGGAGAAACAGTACTGTACATGTGTACTTAAATGAACGATCAGTGCCCTGCTAACTGCTGATGGACGTTTTAGAGACCGTCTTTCAGCACTATACTAAAATAAAATAAACTTAAAGGATGGCCCAGCCCACAAAATAAAAACTTTTTTAAACTTTAATTTGTAAAGTTTAAAACGATTGCTTTGTAGCAGTCCCAGCTATACTGTAGCTGGTGCGAAGCAGGAGCTGTACAAGAGGAGTTCTTTAAGCTGTTTTCACACCTGAGGATCAAACTCAAACTAAGGTCATTTTGGCCTCATGGTTTGCATTGCTGCAGAGCTCAAACTGTCGTGTAACTGGTCTGTTGGTTAATATGTAATGTCAAATTCACACAGAGTCTCTCCTGTTCCCATAAATTTATAAGGAATTTAATGAGCATAGAAATAAATATGGATTAATCATGAAATATATATGTCGTGCATAAAACTAGTTATTGTTTTCATAGATATCCCTAGCTCTGTAACCTCCTCCAGCCTCACAACTCTTCAAGATCTCTGCGTTCCTCCAATTCTGGCCTCTTGTGCATTCCCCACTTCCTTCACCCCACCACTGGCAGCCGTGCGT
The DNA here is from genome assembly GCA_030390025.1 of Squalus acanthias. Lineage (NCBI taxonomy): Eukaryota > Metazoa > Chordata > Chondrichthyes > Squaliformes > Squalidae > Squalus > Squalus acanthias. Next base: position 41,215,237 of record CM059428.1, on the reverse strand, counting down.
TCAGCTGCCTAGGCCCTAAGCTCTGAAGTTCCCTCCCTAAACCTCTCTGCCACTCCACATCTCTCTCCTCCTTTAAGATGCTGCTTAAAACCTACTTCTTTGACCAAGCTTTGGTCACCTGTCCTAATGTCTCCTTCTGTGGCTCAATGTCAATTTATGTCTGATTACGCTCCCATGAAGCGCCTTGGGATGTTTTTCTATGTCAAAGGCTCTATATAAATCCAGGTTGTTGATATATAAATTGTTAGTTTTTATATTTCAAAGAATTAGATTTTAGCCATTTGTGAAGTTTAAAGTAGGTAGTTATTTTGGATAAGTAAATACAAAAGTAAAAGCCCATTAAGAGAATGGTATCGTTCTAAAGACAATGTAACACTTCAGAACAGCTAACACAGGTCGTATTTCAGAAGTGCTTAAAAAATCTATGTAGCATTCAAATCAGCAACCCCAATATGTGTGTGCTGTAAACTAATCTGAGGTATTTTTAAGTCTAGAATGAGATATGGCACCTGCTCAATGTAACCTTTCTCACTGCTGGGCCAATATTCCTTAATGCAGTAACCAAATAAACAAGACTGGCCTAAGGGAATGTTATGAGCTTAATATTCAAATATAATAGTAAATAAGATGGAAGATCGTAGCATTACTGCGACTTTTGTTTGGATCCAACTGAAGAAAGATGCTGAAGTTGAAAAAAGTGTGGAGTCCACCTGGGTTTCTGGAAACAAGAATTGTTGCTAGGAGATATGCCCAGGATCAGTTGTTGGAATAACCAACCACAAACTGAAATACATTGCCAATTCAAATCAATCTTCTTTTGAAGTATGATTACCATATATAAATAAAGACTGCCATTAGGTGAAAAAGTATGTTCAGTAGGAACTTTTAGATCACCACAGGATGTAATAATAAAGGAATGTTCCAGGATCACCACTACAGAAGGATGGCAAATCCTTGGTGTCTGTAAAACCAGTGGAAATTGTATATGCTATCATATACTATTGGTTTTCGCTAGATGTAGACATACAGAAACTAAGCATTGATTGGGCTTTGGGAAAACTCCAAATTAGCCTTTGATACCCAATATGGTTTCTCCAAGTCTTTCTAGGATCTTAGCAACCACAAGGGTCAAATCTGTGGAATATCTGTCCTTATTACAGTTGTACAGAGTAGACTAGGCCTATATTCTCTGGAGTTTAGAAGAATGAGAGGTGATCTCATTGAAACATACAAAATTCTTACAGGGCTTGACAGGGTAGATGCAGGGAGGATGTTTCCCCTGGCTGGAGAGTCTAGAACCAGGGGTCAGTCTCAGAATAAGGGGTCAGCTATTTAGGACTGAGATGAGGAGACACTTCTTCACTCAGAGGGTGGTGAATCTTTGGAATTCTCTACCCAAGAGGGCTGTGGCGGCTCAGTTGTTGAGTATATTCAAGACAGAGATCGATAGATTTTTGAATATTAAAGGAATCTAGGGATATGGAGATCGGGCGGGAAGGTGGAGTTCAGGTAGAAGATCAGCCACGATCTTATTGAATGGCGGAGCAGGCTCGAAGGGCCAAATGGCCTACTCCTGCTCCTATTTCTTATGTTCTTATGTCTCTGACCGTATGCTATGATTGTAGCTCATACAGAAAACAAAGTGAACTCCTATTCCCTCCGCAATTATAATTAGGTTGAAATTGTCCTTCAATTATATAACCATTATCCTTCATCTCTACACAGAGGGATAAATTTACAACCCTGTCACATTTTCCAATGGCAAATGAAGACAGATTATCAAAAATTATATATAAACATGGTACTAAGATAATTGCACAAATGTAGTCAAAAATTGTGCTGAATGAATAGACATGTCAGAATTTTTTCAGCCTGTGGACCTTGTGTCGAATGCATGCCCTATCCCACCAAGGTCACCACAATGTAAAGTTGCACAATTATTTTTACGATTACATGAATGTGGGAACAAAAAGTAAATGAAATTAGATAATAGGAGAACAATGAGTTAAAATAGAATGGCAGCCATGAGGCTGGGGGGAGGGGTGGGTTTAAACCAATGGCTGATGAATTAGCAGTGTTGGATTTTGTTCTCCTCTGGTTGCCGACTGTATTTTGATCTGATGGTCTTCTATTACCAATCTCACATTCAGTTAAGATAGAAATGTTAAACAAAAGTGTACTGGCAACATAGTAAATACACCACAATTGTATCAAAGTTTCACACCAGGCATTCCCCACATAGTGAGTTCCTGATTTCAGTCCTAGTGTTGGGTGAGGTAATAAATGGAGACAAACACTTATTCACAGGGAGAATCAGCCCTTATAGCAAAATCCTAATTAAATATTGAATTTGTTTTTATCATCATGGAGGCACTCGCTCATCAATGTCATATCTTTAGACAATGAGATGTTAAATACTTCATTCCTCTCCACCAACATCACTGCCACATTGGATAGTTGCGGACAATATGGACATATAATGGCAGTGTATTAAAGATGGACTAAAGTTCACGGAGTTGTTACACAATGGTAATAAGTATAAATTTTAATTACTGTTTTAATAGTGGTATGGTTACAGTGAGTCACTACATTTTACAAAACTTGTTTCAGTTATCACAGTATCAGTATTCTTCACAATTGTTTATATTATAAAATAGAGCAAGCATTCATCAGAATGTGATTCAATGGCACATTGGGTTAGACTTTTACCACTGAGACCTGATTTCAAGTCCAGTCGAGACTGATGGCATGAAAGTCTCTTCTGCTGTAAGAGCTCTATGTGAAATGAATCTTAAATCGAGTTCCCAGTAGGCATGGACTCCACAGCATAAAAATGGTTGTAATTGGTAGTTTTATTCACAGAGGCCGATGGTTGTGTGGGTAAAGGAAAAATACAAACTGGTGGAGTAGGGCTTTGAAAAGGGAATTGGATAAGTACCTGAAGGAAAAAGATTTGCAGGGCTACGGGGAAAGGGCAGGGGAGTGGGACTAGCTGAAGTGCTCTTGCAGAGAGCCGGCACGGGCTCGACGGGCCGAACTGCCTCCTTCTGTGCTGTAACCATGCTATGATTCTAGGGCCTGCTTTTTGGAGATTCAGCCAGACCTGGGATTTTGCAGCGCTAACATCCCTCAACTTGATGAACACAAAATTCACAAAAAAGTCAAAGGGAAAAGACTGCTATCTTTCACATTGTCAGGTCCATTTACACTATACAATTGTGACAAGAGATGGTTTTAGTTACACATGATAATCCATGGCAGTTACAAATATTTATGAAATGAGTGGATGTGACTGAAAAATTCATAAATGACTAAACCACTGTTATGTTATGAGATTACAGTCACTCATATAAATAATGCATAACACCAGCACCCATAAACTATATTATTCATACAATTAAAATGTTAAGTGTCAATTGTTTTATTATGTTTAAGATATTTAGTCTCTTTATATATATATATAACTAGTTGATCTTCCGGAGAGTTTTATACAGTGAGTCAGAGAATATGGTCACTCTTACCTGTCTCTGATGTCTTTGTGTTGCTGTTTGTCTCTCCTCTTCTGCTTCTAACTCTCTTTCTCTTCTCCTCTGCTTCTCCCCGTAACTCTTTTTTTCTCTCTCTTCTGCTTCTCTCTTTTTCTTTTCTTCTTTCCTTTCAGGTGGGAAGTAGTGTGTGGTATAGCACAAAAGGAGCCACCAGTGGCTGGTTGTAGGCTGCATTTGGGGTGTGACTTGCAAGAATATCTGACCCTCAGTAGCTTCCTTCCCACCCCTCCCCCAATCACTCATGCTTTTCCCAGACTCCTTTGCTCCAAACACGTCCCCTACCTCTTCACTTTCCCTCTACTCATTCTCCTTCCTACCACCCCTTCATTCCCATCATTACCCTACCACTTCCCCACTGAACCATCCACTCAACCTTTATATCCTCCCCTCTCCCTGTTTTGCTGTATTACTCATTTCAAGTGGACCACTTTCCATACCTCGGGAGCCTACTGTCAACAAGGGCAGATGTTGATGACGAAGTCCAACACCACCTTCAGTGTGCCAGTGCAGCCTTCGGTTGCCTGAGGAAGAGAGTGTTTGAAGACCAGGACCTCAATCCCAGCACCAAGCTCATGGTCTACAGAGCAGTAGTGATACCCGCCCTCCTGTATGCCTCAGAGACATGGACCATGTACAGCAGGCACCTCAAAGCACTGGAGAGGTACCACCAACGTTGCCTCCGCAAGATCCTGCAAATCCATTAGCAGGATAGGCGCACCAACGTCAGTGTTCTCGCTCAGGCCAACATCCCCAGCATTGAAGCTTTGACCACGCTCGATCAGCTCCGATGGACGGGCCACATTGTCCGCATGCCCGATACGAGATTCCCAAAACAAGCGCTCTACTCGGAGCTCCGACACGGCAAGAGAGCCCCAGGTGGGCAGAGGAAATGCTTCAAGGACACCCTCAAAGCCTCCTTGAAAAAATGCAACATCCCCACCGACACCTGGGAATCCCTGGCCCAAGACCGCACAAAGTGGAGGAAAAGCATCCGGGAAGGAGCCGAACACCTCGAGTCTCTTCGCCGGGAGCAAGCGGAAGCCAAGTGCAGGCAGCGCAAGGAGCGCACGTCAACCCAAGCACCCCACCCACCCGCCCCTTCAACCACCGTCTGCCCCACCTGTGACAGAGACTGTAGGTCCCGCATTGGACTCATCAGCCACCTGAGAACTCATTTTTAGTGTGGAAACAAGTCATCCTCGGTTCCAAGGGACTGCCTAAGAAGAAGAAGAAGATTACTCATTTCACCCTTAACCCTCCAGCCACTCCCACTTGCTGCCGCTCCCCCCCCCCCCCCCCCCCCGGCCCCCCCAACACCCCCACCGGCATCTGGTGAGAGGCTTGGGGCCTCTCACTCCCAGCAATTCACTCCTCCTGCTACCCTCCCTTCCTATCTGTTTTCCTCAAAGAAGCTTTGTTTGTTTATAAAATGAAACTTTTTAAAGAAGCCTAATTAGCAGGAAATAAACTGTTGGCCTCTCTTTCTCTCTTCTATTTGTCTGTTTCTCTCTAATTTTTCCCTTTCTCTCTCCCTCTGTCTCATTGATTTTAGAAATTAAAATCTCTATCTTACAGGTGTAAGTGTTAGCATTGATCTTTTCTAACTGTTAACAAACCACTGGTGAGATAATTGGTTGGCTTAAAAATGCACCTTTTTTGAAAATTGAAATGAAGAAACAGACCCACTGTCTCCTTCCCTCTCTCACCCCTCTCCTTCTCTCTGATCAGAGTCTTGCACTATCCTCTCCTTAGCTTAAATACGCTTTCTAAAGTTTATAGTATGCAAAACAAAAGCTACAAAAGCTGTGAAATCATTTTTCTCTCTGACTTACATTCACAAATATACACACATAGACACACACACTTCCCTGTTGTTTTAAAAGAAAGCACAATATAAATTTACCTCAATAAAGCTTTTGAAATTTGTCCTATTTTTCTAAATAATTTGATGAAAAGCTACTAAGCAAGAAAGTGCTAGAAGCTGAAGAAAAATATTCCACCAATACGGCTAACTGAATGGTACTGATGCATCCTCGGAAATTAGGCAGATTGTACATGCTTAGACTGCACAATCCAAATTCAGCTCACAAAGTCATATTCATAGTAAGTCCAAGCCCAGGCTTTTGGAAGAGGCTGAGACCTTCAGGTAAAAATTTTAATGCAGGCATTAAAAGATACAAAAGACAATTCAATTGATAAGTTTAATTATTCTACTGTCAAATATGTAATTATTTAGAATTTAAAAATTTGGTTTAAAGCCTTATTTTCAACATTAGGAATTTTAGTTACTGAGAAAAAATGGCAGATAAACAACCAGAACAACTTGTATTTAAAGCGCACCTTTAACATAGTAAAACATTCCAAGATGCTTCACAGGAGCGTTATCAAACAAAATTTGTCACCAAGCCACATAAGGAGATATTAGGATCGATGACCAAAAGCTTGGTCAAAGAGGTAGGTTTTAAGGATTAAAAAAAATGTCAGAAAGCATTGAGAGTGATTATTGGGAACCCTGTGCCCAAATTACACAGAGTGACAGCAGAGAAAATAGCATACTCCAGAAAGATTGTAAATTATTCCTGTTTGGAGTAATGTTCTGAATAAAAGCTCTAAATTTAAGTTATTTTTAACTTGTTTATTTAAGCAGAACCTTACAGTTACACAAAGTTCCAGCGCAATTTATTTGGAAAAGAAGAAACAGTACAAATTAATTTATCTCTTAAGTGTTATATTTCTTGGCCTTCAATATAAAATCTCCAAATCTAAATGGATGGGACAAGCCTCCCTTTGATTATGTTGTAATCAGGTATCTGTCAAGAAAACTTTTGAAAGGGTGTATTATTTTAGCTACAAATATTGCATTTTATGCATCTAACCATGAAGGAAACATAGCAGAAATTGTTTGATGTTTAAAGCTGTGTTTCAAATTGAAAGAGAACCCATTCTTTAAAACAGGAAATGATAATGTGGTTTACTGGCTTTAGTTTATGTAATGCAGGTCGGATAAGTGTAGATTTTAAGATTATACATGTTTTGATTGCCTGTGAAAATGTCTATTTACTGGCAGTATTGACTTGGCTTCTATCATAACTTATCTGTATGACTGTGTAAGGCAATTGTTACAACCACATCTAGTCTAGTTCACTCGCATGTCTGATAAAGAGAGACACATGCATGCGTGCGAAAAGAAACTAATAAATGAGCTGCAAACAGAATGCAGTGACCTGCCGAGAAGACCAAGCACCAAATTTCACAATAGGGAAATGGCGGTGGCATCATCCCCTGTGACAAAACACTTTAGGCTTCTGTGCATGCACTACTTCAGTGGCCGGTGAAGAAAGACTTGCATTTATATAGCGCCTTTCGCGACCACCGGACGCTCCAAAACGCTTTACAACCAATGAAGTACTTTTTGAAGTGTAGTCACTGTTGTAATGTAGGAAACACGGCAGCCAATTTGCGCACAGCAAGGTCCCACAAACAGCAATGTGATAATGACCAGATAATCTGTTTTAGTGATGTTGATTGAGGGATAAATATTGTCCAGGACACTGGGGATAGCTCCCCTGTTCTTCTTCGAAATAGTGCCATGGGACATGGGATCCTTTACGTCCACCCAAGAGAGCAGACGGGGCCTCGGTTTAATGTCTCATCCGAAAGACGGCACCTCCGACAGTGCAGCACTCCCTCAGCACTGCACTGGAGTATCAGTCTAGATTTTTGTGCTTGAGTCTCTGGAGTGGGACTCAGAGGCGAGGGTGATACCCACTGAGCCACAGCTGACATTTGTTCCCCTTACAGCTGGCCCTTCCAGGCTATATTGTTAAAAATATGTCGTTTGTTTCTGGGAGTCATACTTGAGTCCTTTGACTCCACTCCTGGCTGCTTCCTGTGAGCAGCACCCCTATAAAGAAAGACATTGCATTTGTATAGCGCCTTTAATGACCTCAGGACAACCCAAAGCACTTGAAAACAATTAAGTGCTTTTGAAGTGTAGTCACTGTTGTAATTTAGGGAATATAGCAGCAAATTTGCGCACAGAAAGCACCCTCAAACAGTAATGAAATAAATGACCGGATAATCGATTTTTGGTGGTGTTGGTTAAGGCGGGGTTCTCGACCGGGGATCCGCGGCCCCCTAGGTGTCCGGGAGAAGATTTCAAGAGGTCCGCCAATGTGCAGCCAAAAGAAATACTTTATCTTGCCCTAACGAAATATGGCGGCACCCATTCTCAAATCGGCACGGCCCCAGAATGCGCATGCGGTATAGTGAGGTGACCGGAAAGTGGACGGCGATTGGAAGCTATCGGCAGCAGCGCGAAGTTTAATTAAAAGCAGCGAGTGCTGCTCCCAGGGATGGAGTCCTGAGCAGGGCACCGTCCTGCGCCCTGTGGCTCCTGCAGATATATTGGGGAGTGCTTGTAGCGTTTGAGGACAGGCGGCTGATTGCTGCCGAGAAACCTGGCGACAGGGTTGTTTGAAAGCGGAGACTGGAGCCTGATGGCGGCTCCGTGTACTGGGGCCGCGATCCCGCTCCAGGAACGGCCACACAGCCGAGGGAAATCCTTCCCGAGGCCGCTTAACTTCCAGCCGTTGCATCCCGAGGGAGCGGCTGGAGGGGGGTTTGCGGTATTTGTCGGGGGGCGTCGCGGGTCATTGCTCCTTTCTGGAGGGCAATACAATCAGAGGCTCGATCTCGCTGCTATTCGAGCCAAATTGGAGGCTGTATTTAACTGGCCGGCACAGGCACGATGGGCGGAATGGCCTCTTCTGCGCTGTATTATTTGATGATTCTATGATTATTCTATGTTCGAGAAAGGCGAGTCGTTATAAAGCAGCATGCGGAGGTGAAGGACACACCTGGAGACAGGCAGCGGCGCAAGGGGATAGTCCTAGCAACTCACCTGGAGACAGCAAGGCCGCGACTTCTCGGTGAATCCCAGTTCCCCTCTTGCCGGGGGCGGATGATGTTGACGGTTACGGACGAGTTGCAGCCCGGCCCTTCCCCTGTCCAGACTCCGGCTGTGCTGGGGTCGCTATTTAGTCATCTGCAGGCGGCCGCTCCAAGAACGCGTGAGGCAGGAGGTCGCGCCCGGCAACTCATCCCGCAGCGCCTCCTTAGAACAGGGAATTCATGTGGTGCAGGTTCACAATATGACTTATCAAAGCGTCCCCTTTATAGGGAGCGAAAAAGCAAATAACTACAACAGTACACGTACTGGAAAACAGCATGTCCGTCAACATCTGCAGGAAGAGCAGACAGAAGGGGTTGGGGTATCTGATTCTTTGTTCACCCACCTGGGGTATCTGATGCTTTGCTCATCCATAGAATCATATGTGGGGTATCTGATGATATGTTCGCCCATCTGAGGTTGGGGTATCATGCTTTACTCACAATTCAGGTGAGGGCTGGGATATTTTTAATATATATTTTGATTCTTGGGATATGGGTAAGGCTGACATTTATGCCCATCCCTAGTTGGTGCGTGTTTATTACATGCTGAAAGTGCAGAAATTAACACGTTATCAGGCTACGTAATACGTTCTCTCTTTACATAAGGTGTAATATTTCACAATAAGTAAAACAAAAATAACAATAAATATATATGTTTAATTGTATAATTAATTATTATACAGAAAAAAATACTTGTTTTGTGTTACAGGGGGTCCGTGGAATTTTTATAACACGGGATGCGCGCCTCAGAAATAAAAAAGTTGAGAACCCCTGAACTAGAAATTCAAGGTGGCTGGCATGATGCAAGCTGCCATCTGTAGGCCCTTTCACTATGCTGAAAGCAGATGCCCATCTTATAGCCAATGAGGAGACTGGGACTTGGGATGGCAGCTACTTGCCTGGAGGCCAGATATGAGAACATACACTCGTATCCAAGGCTCAATGCCTACCATGATTGGTTTGCAGAGAGGCAAGCAGCAGCTCCTGAAATTCCACACCTGCAAAAGCTCCAACCACTTGGAACCACTGATCAATGGGAAGTGATATGTGTCCATGCTGTGGTCAGGGAATAGTAGCAATGTACTCACATCTTACAGTAAGTTGTGCTGATCACCATGCCAATTGTGAGGAGCTCCTGATACCTGATGCCCACCTAGCGAGGGCTCAGACCTGTAATTAATTGTTCAACAACCACCTCCGGGGAGAGGGAGGTGTGATAAGCAGGGGGTTCAGATTGCTCCAAGGTGACATGCGTAGTAAGCTCAGTACCAAAGTCAGCCATCTGTGGCAGATTGACTAATCCGCTATCTATGGCAGGCAGTACACCAGGGTGATTGTAATGATTAACCAGCCAATCTGGCTTACGAATGGGTTGACATTCTTACCACTCGGCTCCACGTGATCCTGCAAGCCAATGCCTCAACAAGTAGGATAATCCTAGCTGGACGAGCAGCAGGGAGCAGCTCCTGAATGCTGCATGGTTTTAGCTAGTTAAACTAGCATTGGATACAGCAAAGGTTATGGGCCCTGACAACATCCCGGCTATCGTGCTGAAGACTTGTGCTCCAGAACTAGCCGCGCCTCCAGCCAAGCTGTTCCAGTACAGCTACAACACTGGCATCTATCCGACAATGTGGAAAACTGCCCAGGTATGTCCTGTCCACAAAAAGCAGGACAAATCCAATCCGGCCAATTACCACCCCTGCCCCCCCCCCCCCCCACAGTCTACTCTCAATCATCAGCAAAGTGATGGAAGGTGCCTCATCGACAGTGCTATCAAGCGGCACTTACTCACCAATAACCTGCTCACTGATGCCCAGTTTGGGTTCCGCCAAGACCACTCAGCTCCTGACCTCATTACAGCCTTGGTCCAAACATGGACAAAGGAGCTGAATTCCAGAGATGAAGTGAGAGTGACTACGCTTGACATCAAGGCAGCATTTGACCGAGTGTGGCATCAAGGAGCACGAGTAAAACTGAAGTCAATGGGAATCAGGGGGAAAACTCTCCACTGGCTGGAGTCATACCTAGCACAAAGGAAGATGGTCGTGGGGGTTGAAGGTCAATCATCACAGCCCCAATACATCGCTGCAGGAGTTCCTCAGGGCAATGTCCTAGGCCCAACCATCTTCAGCTGCTTCATCAATAACCTTCCCTCCAACATAAGGTCAGAAATGGGGATGTTCGCTGATGACTGCACAGTGTTCAGTGCCATTCACAACTCCTCAGATAATGAAGCAGTCCATGCCCGCATGCAACAAGACCTGGACGACGTTCAGGCTTGGGCTGATAAGTGGCAGGTAACATTCGCACCACAGAAGTGCTAGGTAATGACTATCCCCAACAAGCGAGAGTCTAACCACGGCCCCATGACATTCAACAGCATTACCATCGCCGAATCCCCCACTATCAACATCCTGGGGGTCACCATTAACCAGAAACTTAACTGGACCAGCTACATAAATACTGTGTCAACAAGAGCAGGTCAGAGGCTGGGTGTTCTGCGGTGAGTGTCTCACCTCCTGACTCCCCGAAGCCTTTCCACCATCTACAAGGCACCAGTAAGGAGTGTGATGGAATACTCTCCACTTGCTTGGATGAGTGCAGCTCCAACAACACTCAAGAAGCTCGACACCATTCAGGACAAAGCAGCCCGCTTGATTGGCACCCCATCCACCACCTTAAACATTGACTCCCTCCACCACCAGCATACCGTGGCTGCAGTGTGTACCATCTACAAGATGCACTGCAGCAACTCGCCAAGGCTTCTTCGGCAGCACCTCCCAAACTCGCGACCTCTTCCACCTAGAAGGACAAGGGCAGCAGGCGCATGGGAACACCACCACCTCCAAGTTCCCCTCCAAGTCACACACCATCCTGACTTAGAAGTATATCGCCGATCCTTCATCGTCGCTGGGTCAAAAGCCTGGAACTCCCTACCTAACTGCACTGTGGGAGTACCTTCACCGCACGGACTGCAGCAGTTCAAGAAGGCGGCTCACCACCACCTTCTCGAGGGCAATTAGGGATGGGCAATAAATGCTGGCCTTTCCAGCGACGCCCACATCCCATAAATGAATTTTAAAAAACTTCAGAACCCCTGTTCACATTTGGGGGTCCCTAAGCCTTGGTTCTGCCAACCTGCGCCTAAGCTCTGCGGTCTTGGGTTAGTTTCCTGCCAGGAAAAAGTGTGGGCTGCTTATTGGCAAAACAGAAGCCTTACAGGCAGGTGTAAATTTCTTAGTTGCTTGTTTTGGAGATTCTTAGACAAGGGACAGGGGCGCACCCCACAAGTGTTTCTTGCAGACCCCTGGCTGACCAAAATAAATTAATTCCATTTTAGTGAAACTACCTGTTTTGATGTAATGCCCTCAATATTGGACCAGTTTAATGACACAAGAGACTTCATCAACAATGTAAGTTAAATTAATTCAAAGCATTTATTTGATATCAGACTTCATAGGCCCAGGCATTGGGCAATGGTTGTATTTTTCTAATTATCATTAACTACCTGCTCTTTGAGCCACTGTGTTGCAGCAGTTCCACTGTTACTCTAGCAACATAAGCACTGCAATGCTGTATTTCTTCTTTTATGACAATGTAACTGTTTACACAGGACCAAAACAACATTAAACAAATCATAAATCATCTTACTCCTGGATCCATGCTAGTTCGGACAAGTAGGCCTATTTTTGCTTCCATTTTCATTTTCGCAGGAATTTTCTCTCCTGTTTCTGTAGGCATTGGCCTCTAGATGGTAACAGTTTCATTACGTGCTTTGGACCCTCCGGTACCTCATCCAGGTTTATGTGAGGATCACTGCAGAGCCCTAACTCTAGTATTGTGCAATGAGAAAGGGTTAATTAATAACCTTGTAGTAAAGGGACCTTTAGGGAAGAGTGACCATAATATGATAGAATTTTATATTGAGTTTGAAAGTGATTTAGTTAAATCCAAAACTAGGGTCTTAAATCTAAACAAAGCAAACTACGTAGGTATGAGGGGCGAGTTGGCTAAGGTAGATTGGGAAACTACATTAAAAGGTATGATGGTAGACAAGCAATGGCTAGTATTTAAAGAATTAATACATAATTTACAACAAATATACATTCCTTTAAGGCACAAAAATCCCACAGGAAAAGTGGTTCAACCGTGGCTAACAAGAGAAGTTAAAGATAATATTAGATCAAAGGAAGAGGCTTATAATGTTGCCAAAAAGAGTAGTAAGCGTGAGGTTTGGGAGGATTTTAGAATTCAGCAGAGGACCAAGAAATTGATAAAGAAAGGGAAAATAGAATATGGGAGTAAACTGGCGAGAGATATAAAAACAGATTGTAAAAGCTTCTATAGGTATGTAAAAAGAAAAAGATTAGCAAAAGTAAATGTGGGTCCTTTACAGGCTGAGACAGGAGAAATTATAATGGGGAATAAGAAAATGGCAGTGAAATTAAACAAATACTTTGTGTCTGTCTTCATGGAAGAAGATGCAATAACTTCCCAGAAATAGTGGAGAACCAAGGGTCTAGCGAGAATGAGGAACTGAAAGAAATTATTATTAGTAAAAAAATAGTACTGGAGAAATTAATGGGACTGAAAGCTGATAAATCCCCTGGACCTGATGGCCTACATCCTAGGGTTTTGAAAGAGGTGGTTACAGAGATAGTGGATGCATTGGTTGTCATTTTTCAAAATTACATAGATTCTAGAACGGTTCCCGCAGATTGGAAGGTAGTGAATGTAACCCCACTATTTAGGAAAGGAGGGAGAGAGAAAATGGGGCACTACAGACCAGTTAGCCTGACATCAGTAGTAGGGAAAATGCTAGGATCTATTATTAAGGACGTGGTAACAGGGCACTTAGAAAATAATAATAGGATTGGGCAGAGTCAACACAGATTTAGGCAGGGAATTCCAGAGCTTAGGGCCTAGGCAACAGAAGGCACGGCCACCAATTGTTGAGCGATTATAATCAGGGATGCTCAAGAGGGCAGAATTAGAGGAGTGCAGACATCTTGGGAGGTTGTGGGGCTGAAGGAGATTACAGAGATAGGAAGGGGAGAGGCCATGGAGGGATTTGAAAACAAGGATGAGAATTTTGAAATCGAGGGGTTGCTTAACCGGGAGCCAATGTAGGTCAGCGAGCACAGGGGTGATGGGCGAACGGGACTTGGTGCGAGTTAGGACACGGGCAGCCGAGTTTTGGATGACCGCAAGTTTACGTAGGGTGCAATGTGGGAGGCCAGCCAGGAGTGCATTGGAATAGTCAAGTCTAGAGGTAACAAAGGCATGGATTGAGGATTGATTAATGGACAGAAAACAGAGAGTAGGAATAAATGGGTAATTTTCGTGTTGGCAGGCTGTAAGGATCAGTGCTTGGGCCTCAGCTATTCACAATCTATGTCAATGATTTGCATGAGGGGACCAAATGTAATATATCCAAGTTTGCTGATGATACAAAGCTAGGTGGGAATGTAAGTTGTGAGGAGGATGCAAAGAGACTTCAAGGGGATATAGACAGGCTAAGTGAGTGGCTAAGAACATGGCAAATGGAATATAATGTGGAGAAATGTGAAGTTATCCACTTTGGTAGGAAAATAGAAAAGCAGAGTATTTTTTAAATGGTTAGAGATTGGGAAATGTTGGTGTTCAGAGGGACCTGAGTGTCCTTGTACATGAATCACTGAAAGTTAACATGCAGGTACAGCAAGCAATTAGGAAAGCAAATGGTATGTTGGCCTTTATTACAAGAGGATTTGAGTATAAGAGTAAAGACATCTTACTGCAATTATATAGGGCCCTGGTGAGACCACACCTGGAGTATTGTGTACAGTTTTGGTCTCCTTACCTAAGGAAGGATATACTTGCCATAGAGGGAGTGCAACGAAGGTTCACCAGACTGATTGCTGGGATGGGGGGATTGTCCTATGAGGAGAGATTGAGTAGACTACGCCTATATTCTCTGGAGTTTAGAAGAGTGAGAGGCGATCTCATTGAAACATACAAAATTCTTACAGGGCTTGACAGGGTAGATGCAGGGAGGATGTTTCCTCTGGCTGGGGAATCTAGAACCAGGGGTCACAGTTTCAGAATAAGGAGTCGGCCATTTAGGACTGAGATGAGGAGAACTTTCTTCACTCAGAGGGTGGTGGATCTTTGGAATTCTCTACCCCAGAGGGCTGTGGAGGCTCAGTCGTTGAGTATATTCAAGACAGAGATCGATAGATTCTTGGATATTAAGGGAATCAAGGGATATGGGGATAGTGCAGGAAAGTGGAGTTGAGGTAGAAGATCAGCCATGCTCTTAATGAATGGCGGAGCAGGCTGGAGGGGCCAAATGGCCGACTCCTGCTCCTATTTCTTATGTTCTTGACCCCACCCAAATGTGCACTCCACGGACTTCAGGCAGTGGTCACCGGATCGTAATCTGGGCCATAAACCGTGGCCGATCTTCCCTTCCTTAATCTAGGAAGGACAATTGTAGCACCTCTACCCGCACGTTAGCCGTGGGCCAGTCAATAGGTCTGTTTTGATGATTTCGGTGTCTATTCCCCCCCCCCCCCTCGCCCGATTCTTTATGCAGCCCTATTTATTCACCTGTTCTTTTATACCCTGGAACAGGAGGAGGAATAAAGTGGGGGATGAATTCACTAGTTGACATATATTCAGCCTTCATCTTTGTCAAATCCTATCAAATTATGCACAATAAAAGCGCAACTTGACCCCTGGCTCATTTTGTTTTTCGTTTTAACGTTGAACTCGGTTTCGCTTCTCACTTTCGAAACTAATCCCAACTCCTGTGTAATTTAAACAAGCGAGTTGTTTCTGTCTCACTTCTCTCGCCCCTTCCCCTTATTAAAGACGCTGGGTGACGGTGGCTCTGAATTACTCTCTTTAGTGCACAGTCGCATGCTTTGACCACGAGCGTCACCCGCTCCAGAAAACCCAAACCGCCCTCCAGCCAATCCGCCGGCGACCTAATCCCCCAGCTCCGGCGGCACAATGGCAGGAAGCCAATGATTGGTCGGTGTGCGGGGGAGGGGGCGCGGCTTGATGACCGACACGCACAATCGGCGCCCCATGTGTGGGCGGGGCATTGCGCTGGGTGGGTTTGTCTCGGCGGAGGAGGGAGAACAAGAGAGAGGGGCGGGGTTAGAGGTGGGGCCGTGGCTGGAGAGAGAGGGGCGGGGTTAGAGGTGGGGCCGTGGCTGGAGAGAGAGGGGCGGGGTTAGCGAGGGGCGGAGTTTGGCGTGGGCGGGGTTAGAGAGTGGGCGGAGTTCGGGCGGGAGAATGACAGGAGCAGCCAGACCGACAGCGGGCACTTAAAGAGCCCAGACAGCGGGCACTGGAAACAGCGGATTGCGAGCGGGACGGGAGCGCAGCCCACAAAGTGTGTTTTTTTTTTGTTTTTTGTTGCATTTTATCTACCTCACGGGGCAGCTGGAAACTTTTATTTATTTATTTATTTATTAATTTATTGGGGAAGTGTGGGGAGGGGGGACGACAAGTCAGAAAGGGTGCATTTACATCACTTCTCCGCCGGCTCGTGTCATTGTGACAGGATCAAAGCCCACCGTCGCGCGTGTCTCGTGTGAGGTTTGCAGCCTGCGCCGGGGGCAAGATGCACACCACCCAGAAGGACACCACCTTCACCAAGATCTTCGTCGGCGGGCTGCCCTACCACACCACCGACGCGTCGCTCCGCAAGTACTTCGAGGTGTTCGGCGACATCGAGGAAGCGGTGGTCATCACGGACCGGCAGACGGGCAAGTCCCGCGGCTACGGCTTTGTAAGTACTCAGCAAGGCAAGAGCGTGGACGTTAACCAACGATAGTTGATAAATGATCATTAATAAATGACGATGATGATGATTGCTGTCAGTGCCATGGCTGGTTTGCTGTTTTAAGTGGTTTTACTGATGCCGGGCTGTGTCCCGGGTTTTCTTTTCCCTGGTTACAGGTGACCATGGCTGACCGGGCGGCGGCGGAGCGAGCATGCAAAGATCCCAATCCCA
This sequence comes from Squalus acanthias, assembly GCA_030390025.1. Lineage (NCBI taxonomy): Eukaryota > Metazoa > Chordata > Chondrichthyes > Squaliformes > Squalidae > Squalus > Squalus acanthias. The sequence continues at coordinate 41,198,725 of CM059428.1, read as the reverse complement.
TCATCGACGGTAGGAAAGCCAACGTCAACCTGGCTTACCTTGGGGCGAAACCTCGGATCATGCAGCCAGGTGAGTGAGAGAGTCGGGGCCAGGAGCTCAAGATACCCCCCCCCTCGCCAAAAAGAAAAATAATCCATCAGCCAGAATCAATTTAAAAGAAAAAGTCTTTAAAAAAAGCACAATAAATAAGGGCAAGAAGGTTTGGAAGAAAGGGGGACATTCAGATTAGGATATTAATCTGGACACTGATGCGTTTTCACAGTAGATGGTCAAAGCACTTGATCTAAAGTTGGGGCCGTGTCTCTCTGTCAGGTTTTATTCCTGTGCTGAGTGAAGTTTTGTTTCCATTTGTAACGTTGAATCTGGTTGCCTTGACAGGTTTCGCTTTCGGAGTGCAGCAAATTCACCCTGCTTTCGTCCCCAGGCCATATGGGTAAGTGTCGTTCCGCTCCTACCGCAATGAATAACCGGTTTCCGATCCACTTAAAGGCAGATATATTTATACTGTTAACGCCTTCCGACTTCACAGAACTGCAGTTAATCAAACTGTGCATCTGAACGCTATTTAAAAAAAAAAGCTAGAAAGTGATTATATGTCTGTTTAGCAAACGATCCTAACTCTATCATAGGACGACTATAGTTTAACACCCTTCTTCAATGACTAACACAAACTTTTGGAGAAAAAATCATCTACGGTGCTGTACAATCTCTCAATGAGTCAAGTTCTGAAAGCGTTTCCGTTCATCCAACCAGCCACCCAGACACAATACGTTTTGGTGCTGTACAATGGTGTTATTTACTTATTTTAACAAATCGACTTTGTGCCCCCTTTTGGCTTGACTCAATTCTATGTATTTCTTTCTGATCTGACAGGGGTCGTTTACAGTTAAGATAACATGATGATGAGAGAAGGATTTGATGATATGAGGTGGAATAGTTACCGAATGAGCAGATCTTAAACTGTAACCAGTAGACTCAAACACACAAACAAGCTAAAAATGGTGATTAACTGTTGCATGTATGTTGTTTCTTAGAGTGTAATAGAGCTGCGTGTGCTTTTTACTTTTAATGAAGTGGTGTTTAGAGCTAAACAAGCAAACTGCGTGCTTTTTAATGAAGAGAGCTATAGTGAGGACTTTTCTGGAGTTTTCTTTGTTCAAGAGTGTTGATTTGTTTTGCCATTGGGAGCAAGGGGTCCCACTTTATTTTGCTTTGTTGCTGTAGCCTGATTTCCAGTTTAACAATTCAGTTTCTGGGTTGTAGTGAGTGCTAAATTCTGTGTGACTTTATTTTTTGATTACCAAATCAACTCATCGCGTGCATGTTGCGATGTTTTTATTTATTTTGGGTTTGGTTGTTTTTTTATTTTGTTAACACAAGTGCTTCCATTCTATGTTCTATAAAGTCATGAGTACAGTACTTGATAATATCCACAACATCATAATTCAGCGTGACTTCCAAGTGCTACATTTCCTAAAGACATTTTGTATGTTGGGCCCATCTAGTTTTAGGCTGGGTACCATGCTCGATATCCTGGTAGAAAAAGTGGAAGAGACTGCCTCAACATCAGTACACTTTGCCACTTCCTGTGCTTTGCCCTATAGATTAGTTCATTTCAAAAGTTATGTTGTAAAATATTTTTAAATCCAGAATCTTTAAACCCACGTTGCAAATATTTTTCCAGCATACACACACATTCTCTTGGATGAGTAAATTTAAAGTTGAAAACAATGTGTGTGTGTGTGTGTGTGTGTGTGTGTGTGGTTGGGGAGGGGCGGGGGTAGTGAAGCAGTATTGTTATACATTTTTTCTTTTTACAAATAATTGTTGCTCAACGTGTGTCACGTTAATGTATTTTAAACAATTGTTTAGAAATTGCAGAAAATAAATGCAAACAACTGCAAGTTCCATAATAGAAGGGGTGCACGTATTGTGTACATTTAAAATAGGTGAGCACACAATTTCAGTTTGTTAATCTGCATTTTCCCCATGAATAAATGATGACACATAACAACAAACTAAGTAAATAATGAATGAGTCATGCAATAATGCAGGTGGAAAATACCAGGCGGTTTTAAGTTTTGAAAGGCAGCATAATGACTTCATTGTACTCGGTAGTCTGAAGGACTCATCTAATTTTTATAACTGCAGACCTAGGTTAGCACTCGAGATCTTTATGTCAGCCCACCTGTCCAAATCAATCCTATTTACAACAATTATTTTACTAAAGCACTTGATGTGGAATGATCTAGGATACTTCAAAATTCTATTCTTCCCCCAAATAATAGTTGTGGGCAGAATTTGAAGAGAACAAATCCAACTGGATCATTATGGCTGACACTTGATGGAGGCTGTAAAATTGAAATTTTTTCATTAACATATTTAACGTAGATTACAGGTCAAACAATTTCTGATCACTACCCTTGTGGGTTACACAAGGAAAGTTGCTAATTTTGCCTTATACACACATTCCTTCTCTTTGATAGATCCCTTTAGCAGAACATTAAAAATAGAGTAGGGAGTCATACTGCAGCCTGTCTTGTCAGTCATCCAGTGTGAAATGGCACGGGCTGGGGAGTGTGCTAAAAGTTCCTATGAGTTTAAAAGAGAATGACCCTCGGGAGCTCGGGTTTCACGCTCCAGCACCTGTTCAGTTTTCTGTGGATTTCAACCAAAAGCCACTCCCCCCCACTCCCCCCCCCCCCCCTCCACAAACACATACACACACAAATAGGCTTGAGAGTCTGATGAAGGACACATTTTATATATCTGGACACAATAGCAGTCAGTTCCAAAAAATCTATCCAATTTAACTTGCGTATAGGATATAGAAGCACTGGAGAAAGTGCTAAAAATATTTACAAGGATGATACCAGAATTGAGAGGCTATAACTATCAGGAAAGACTGAACAGGCAGGGGCTCTTTGCTATAGAAAAGAGAAGATGGAGTGGTGACCTGATAGAGGTCTTTAAAATTATGAAGGGGTTTGATAGGGTAGAGGTAGAGAAGATGTTTCCACTTGTGGGAGTACAAAACTAGGGGCCATAAATATAAGATAGTCACTAAGAAATTCAACAGAAACTTCTTTACTCAGAAAGTGGTGAGAATGTGGAACTTGTTACCACATGGAATGGTTGAGGCAAATAGCATAGATACATTTAAGAGGAAGCTAGAGAAGTATATGAGGGAGAAAGGAATAGAAGGATATGTTGATAGGGTGAGATGAAGTAAATAGAGTGGGAGAAGGCTGGGAGAAGGCTTGTGTGGAGCATAAACAGTGGCTGGGCCGAATGGCCTGTTTCTGTGCTGTAAATTCTATATAATTCTATGTATATACACATGAAAAAATAACACATTCTAATCAATATGCCTTAACCTACTATTAGGTGAATTGTAGATGTAAATTAATTCAAAGCAGTATGTTTACATGTTTCTCACAAATTCTGAAATATGACATCTGTCATTAATTTTAAGTAATGAACTGTATAAAATCTGTTGTAACTACTGGATTATGGTACTGGGCATACTTGTACGTACAGGCCACAATCAAAAATGTATTGGCCCGGAATTTGCGGTGGGTAATAACAGCGAATGAACATCGTTCGCTGATATTACCCCTTTGAAACTGACCGCAACTTCAGGATGTAGCACATATGCATCCTAACGCAGAAATCCTTCACTGCTCCGACACTGTTTTTTTTTAAGTTTGTTCACCTTTATTTCAGGTTTACCTTTTCCCCATGTGAGTGCCTCATCTTTGTTTTGCTCTCTATTACAATTTTAAAAAGTTAGAATCAAAGGAGCTTACTCACTTCCTGGTTCTTGGTCTGTGAGAATTCTGCATTGTGATTGGCTGCTTAGACAGCTTGCTGACGTCACAGCAGTGTGAGTCCCAATAAACTACGTTGATTTCAACTGCACGTCGGAAAAGCCGAACTTCTTGCCACAGAAATCGCGGGATCTTTGTGGGAAGCTTACTTTGGGGCCAGTGCGAATGCCTTTGCTTCGCCGCTGACCCCAAACTACGGGTGTTTAAAAAGCCAATTTTGATTGGGGGAGGGGTCTAATGATAGCACTTTCTTTACATTTCACAAGTGCTCCCTTATCTTTTTCTTTTTTCAACAAGTATTTATTTACTTAAGTACTAACTGCCTTTTTTTGTTCCAGTTTTTTACATGGTATCTGGTAGTATGTTTTGCTAATATAGCTGGATGGAAATTTAGAAGGCTGATTACTTTCAGTCAATTCTTTTCTCTCCCACCCTACTGCAAATATTATGGGGGAAGATGTGATGGGGAGGGGGAACTTAATTCTCTACCTATGCCAAATTTTAGTGTATTTTAACTAGCCTATGGAAACCGGCCATTTCAGTTGACTCTGGGTGTATCAATGAGCAATCAGGAAATGTGTGAAAACTCCATACTAGCACATCATACAACAGAAACGGGCTATTCGGCCCAGCCACTGTTTATGCTCCACACAAGCCTCATGAGTAGGCTCATGACTGTGGTCAGAACATGTAGAGTTAGGGGACAAGTAGCAGAATGGATAGCAAGCTGCCTGCGAAACAGAGAGTAGTAGTTAAGGGTAGTTACTCAGACTGGCAAATGGTGGGAAGTGGTGTTCCACAGGGATCGGCACTGGGAACACTGTTGTTCACCATTTACATAAACGATTTGGACTCGGGAATCGGAAGTACAATTTCAAAATTTGCGAACAACACCAAATTGAGTGGTGTAGTTAATACAGAGGAGGACTGCGACAAAATACAGGAAGACATTAATAAACTTGCAGAGCGGGGTATAATTGGCAAATGAACTTCAATATAGATAAGTGTGAGGTGGTACATTTTGGTAGGAAGAATAAGGAGGCCACATACTCCTTGGAAAATAAATGTCTAAATGGGGTAGAGGAACAGACGGATCTGGGGGTACAGATACACAAATCACTAAAAGTAGCAACGCAGGTTAAATAAGGCCATAAAATACCCAAACAAAGCACTAGGATTCATTTCTAGAGGGATAGAATTGAAAAGCAGAGAAGTTATGTTAAACTCGTATAGAACCTTGGTTAGACCACACTTGGGAGTACCGTGAACAGTTCTCATCTCCATATTATAAAAAGGATATAGTGGCATTGGAGAAGGTGCAAAAAAGATTTACTAGAATGATACGGTGGCATAGTGGTTAGCACTGTTGCCTCACAGCGCCAGGGACCCGGGTTCGAATCCGGCCTCGGGTGACTGTCTGTGCGGAGTTTGCACATTCTCCCCGTGTCTGCGTGGGTTTCCTCCGGGTGCTCCGGTTTCCTCCCACAGTCCAAAGATGTGCGGGTTAGGTTGATTTGGCTATGATAAATTGACCCTTAGTGTTAGGGGGGGATTAAATATGTGGGGTTACGGGGATAGGTTTGGGATATGTGTCGGTGCAGGCTCGATGGGCCGAAATGGCCTCTATCTGCACTGTGGGATTCTGTGATTCTGTGATACCAGAACTGAGAGGTTACACCTATCAGGATAGTTTGAACAGGCTTGGGCTAATTTCGCTAGAAAAAGGACTGCAGGGTGGCCTGATAGAGGTCTTTAAGATTATGAAAGTGTTTGATAGGGTAGATGTAGAGAAGATGTTTCCACTTGCAGGGGAGACCAGAACTAGGGGCCATAAATGTAAGATAGTCACTAATAAATCCAATAGGGAATTCAGGAGAATCGTCTTTACCCAGAGAGTGGTTAAACTGTGGAACTCACTACCACAGGGAGTAGTTGAGGTGAATAGCTCTTTGAGGATGTAACTAGTGGAGTAAACAAAGGGGAACCGGTAGATGTGGTGTATCTGGATTTTCAGAAGGTCTTCGATAAGGTCCCACACAAGAGGTTGGTGAACAAAATTAGGGCACGTGGAATTGGGGGTAATATACTAGCATGGATTGAGAATTAGTTAACAGACAGAAAACAAAGAGTAGGGATAAACGGGTCTTTTTCAGGATGGCAGGCTGTGACTAGTGGGGTACCGTAAGGATCGGTGCTTGGGCCCCAGCTATTCACAATCTATATCAATGATTTGGATGAGAGGACTAAATGTAACATTTCCAAATTTGCTGATGATACAAAGCTAGGTGGCAGTGTCAGTTGTGAAGAGGATGTGAAGAGGCTTCAAGGGGATCTCGACAGGCTCAGTGAGTGGGCGAGAACATGGCAGATGGAATATAATGTGGATAAATGTGAAGTTATCCACTTTGGTAGAAAAAACAGAAAGGCAGAGTATTTCCTAAATGGTGAAAGATTGGGGAATGCAGATGCTCAAAGGGACCTGGGTGTCCTTGTACATGAGTCACTGAAAGTGAATGTGCAGGTGCAGCAAGCCATTAGGAAGGCAAATGGTATGCTGGCCTTCATTACAAGAGGATTTGAGTACAGGAGTAAAGAAGTCTTACTCCAATTATATAAGGCCTTGGTGAGACCAGACCTGGAGTACTGTGTACAATTTTGGTCTCCTTACCTAAGGAAGGATATACTTGCCATAGAGGGAGTGCAACAAAGGTTCATGAGATTGATTCCTGGGATGGCAGGACTGTCATATGAGAAGAAATTGAGTAAACTAGGCCTGTATTCTCTTGAATTCAGAAGAATGAGAGGAGATCTCATTGAAGCATACAAAATTATTATAGGGCTTGATAGGGTGGATGCTGGGAGAATGTTTCCCTTGGCTGGGGAGTCTAGAACCAGGGGCCACAGCCTCAGGATGAAGGGTAGGCCAGTCAGGACTGAGATGAGAAGAAATTTTTTCACACAGAGGGTGGTGAATCTTTGGAATTCTCTTCCCCAGAGGGCTGTGGAGGCTCAGTCATTGGGTATATTCAAAAAAGAAGTTGATAGATTTCTGACTAGTAAGGGAATCAAGGGATATGGCGATAGGGAAGTGAATGGAATTGAGGCAGAAGATCAGCCATGATCTCATTGAATGGCGGAGTAGGCTCGAAGGGCCGAATGGCCTACTCCTGCTCCTATTTCTTATGTTCTTATGTTCTTATGCATTTAAGGGGAAGCTAGATAAACACATGAGGGAGAAAGGAATAGAAGGAAATGTTGATGGGGTTAGATGAAGAAGGGTGGGAGGAGGCTCGTGTGGAGCATAAACACTGGCGTGGACTTTCGGGCCAAATGGCCTGTTTCTGTGCTGTAAATACTATGTAATGCTATTTACTTACCCACAGATACTACTGGACTCACTTTGGATCTGCCTGCTGGTGTTCCTATTACTGTTGTTAGTGTTGTGCCTCCCTGATCAGAGTGAAGACCCCAAATGGCTGGTCTTCAAGGGCCAGAAAAGTATGCCAAAATGAACTGCTTTATATGAAATAGGCTGACCCCATCGTCGCTGGTGAGATGACTGATGGGAATTTAGTAGTATATGAAATAGGAGATTTACATTTTTTTACAGTAATTTTATAAGGGCAGCACGTTTACGTACAATAGCAACTTGCATTTATATAGCACTAAAGTAGTAAAACGTCCCAAGGCGCTTCACAGGAGGAGAGAGAGGTAGTGAGGTTGAGAGGTTTAGGGAGGGAATTCCAGAGGTTAGGGCCTAGAGAGCTGAAGGCACACCCCGCCAATGTTGGAGCGATGGAAATCAGGGCTATGCAAGTGGCCAATATTTGAGAACCACAGAGATCTAGGAGGGTTGTAGGGCTGGAAGAGGTTACAGAGATAGGGAGGGGCGAGACCATAGAGTGATTTTAAAACAAGGATGAGAATTTTAAAATCGAGGCGTCATCGAACTGGAGCCAATGTAGGTCAGCGAGAACAGAGGGTAATTGGTGAATGGGATTTGGTGCAAGTTAGGATACAGCAGCAGAGTCCTGGATAAACTCAAGTTTACAGAGGGTGCCAGGTTCCCCCTTCCACCATGCATACCTTATAAGACCTACAATGTTATGTTATCATTTTATAAGCCCAGGGTACCTTAAATGAAAGGGCAATGTTGGCTACTTTGACTTAACTGTCAAACTACAGCAAATTAATGTGAGAGGATTGAAATACAAGGTGTTTTATTTTGAAAATTATTCTGCCCCCAGTTTTGTTGTTCTAAAATAAAGTGCATCCATAATTGAGCTAAATATTTGTAACTTGCTTGCTGTTGCTTAGAGCACTAATCAATCATTAATTAGTTGGAGAAAAATTGAGAACTTTGTTCAAAGTGTTTTAATGATCTAGCAGAATTCCAGTGTGTACATAAGTTGAGCAGCAGTCATCACTAAATGTGGGGAAGATAATTCAACATGTTGTAAGATTGACTTGGTGAAGCAATGAACTCTCCAAACACGAAGGCCAGAATTTTCCGGTGTGGTAGCAGGTACGATTGGTGGCAGGTCGGGTGGGAAAGTTATTTTTGACAGCGGGTGGGGAACCTGCTGTCATCTCGCTCCCACGCGCCTTTCCCCCAGACGCCTCTGTCATTGCGGAGCTGACCTGACCGGCAGCGGCGGGGGACCCAATTGAGATGATGATCAGGTAGCTTGCAGGCACTTAAGAGCCTTTTTTCACTTACTTTTTAAATTTCCCTGCATGACCACGGGATTCACGCAGCTCGGGAACCACATCTGTCAACCTGAGGTGGGAGTTCCATCGCCATTGCTCTAGCTGATTATTTGACAGTATCAAATGTACAGTACAAGCTCCCACCTGACAGATGATCACTTTCCTCAGGCAGAAGCTGTTGCTCAGTCCATTTCCAGCACAGATTCTGCAGGCTGCAAGTCTTTCCAGCAAAGTCTCCATCCAGTGTCACCTCATTGGAAGAACTCTTTCACCTTTGACAGAATGCTTCTGTCAGCTGTACTTCACCTGCCATCTATTCCATCAACATGGGTGCCGTTTATATTGTCTCACCTTGGTCCTCAGAATCAGACCACGATGAGCCCCAACACCAGCAGCACCAGGAACACTAGCAGCACCAACAACAACACCAACCTTCTCCGCAATCACCTGATGCTGCACAGGACAGAGGGCATCAGCACCCGATCACATTGCTGCCCGGGAGGCCAGGGATGGCTTCACCATGGCCAGATTTACTTCACTTGACGCTGTACACCCATATGGCTGTCACATGATGCGCAGGTTGGTACCACCCCACACCAACACCGTAAAGCATCCCAAAATGACCAAGCCATTCCTTTCACACGCAACACCATTGCGAGGGGTACCGTTATGTCTCACCATTCACTCTAACTCACTAAGCCACTTCCAAAGGTGCACACAAATTGGTCCAAGACTGGAAAGTGTTGAAAATAAAGATTTTATGTTTGACATCACATTAACAGAAACTTTACATAAACATTGCATAAAACACCCAAGTGGCTACCCTTGTGTGTTGTTAGTTGGTATGATTGCACTAGGATGAGGGTGAGTGTGAGGGGTGACTAATGAGATGGGGATGTGATAATGTAGATAGAGAGAGAGGGATGGGTGGAGGTGCAAGGTATTTTGGTGTGAATAAGGATGCGCAGGAGTAGGGTAGGGAAGGCAGAGTGATGGGGATGTGATGGAGGCACAGCAGGATGCAGTTGATTGTGGCTTTGGACTAACGATTCCTGATCTAATGAGATAATTGAAACGTTTGCGGCACTGCACCCAGGTCCTCCTGAACACATCCCTGCTCGTGTCCTCCTGTGCAATCTGCAACCAGGCTGTTTTGGTCTCCTGGGGAGGTCTCTTCCGTCCATCGGAAGGGAAGAGGATCTCCCTGCGTGCTGTGACTCCCTCCATAAGCATATGGAGGGAGTCATGGGTGAACCTGGATGCAGCCCTCTGCCTCTGTGCAGTCATTGTCAGTGTTTGCAGCACTCCAACGCTGTAGTGCACTGACAGCACTATGTTAGATGTAATGTGGCCATGGTCCCTTGAAAGATCCCGGCTGTAAACACGTCATGAATGACGTCACCAGACCCGCTCCATCTCATTGGGCTGGGTAACACGCTGGGCGGGCTTAATAGGCCCCATTAAGGTAAGTTCATTTTCAACAGCGGGATGGAGCCAGCAGTGGGGCTGTGACCCAATATGGCCACCGCCCACACCGGACCTGCCAAGGTAAAGAAAATTCCAGCCTAAATGTATGACAGTAGGTCTTTATAATGCTAGGGCATTATTTAAAAATGGTAATATCTGACAAACTAGTGTCTCTAGCAGTAACTATATATCTAAGAGGCAGAGTTTGAATCCCAGCCTCGACATCATTTGAATACTACTATCATTGAATACTAAGTAGGATATTGCATGATATTAGAGCATTCTATCTGGGGGAAGAGAGAAGGAAAAATCTGCCCACAACCTGCCCCATGTCACATATACCTTCCGTCTTTCTGACTGCCATAGACAATCTTCAGTCCAGACTGTTTCTTCCCATTCTTTGATCAAGGACAGTAGGACGGCAGCAGTGGACAGTAAACAGTTTTTAAAAAAAATTGTTTCCATCCGGTACATACAGATGAATTTACAAGATTTAATTTTGTTTAACACTACAACTTGAGAGTATCTTTAAACCCAAAACAGTTGTACTCCAGTATTATTATTCAAGATGTGCTTTTTTGCGTTGAGTAGATTGGAAGCCATATGTTTAACAAGGTAATAATCAGTGTGCTATTTTATGTACACTTCACCTTGAGTAGAAGGTTCAAGTGTCTGACTTTATAGATGTTGGACATGGTTCATTGGTCTTTGAACCACAGGAACCCAATTTAGAAACATTCAGAACTTCTCAAACTACAGCTCAATCATCATTATAATTGTGGACAAGATGGAAGGTCACTTACAATTAAGGGAAACTTTGCTTAACTGGACTGAGACTCGAGTACTTTAGGTTGTAGGGGTAATGGTAATGCCATTGTGCTTTGATGCCACTGAGGTTTGCCAAGGAAGTTGTTTGTCAAGAATTACTATTGTAGGAATAATCAAAGCAAATAGATTTTTATTTATAATTTTTAACGCTTTTCATCATTCCTGTCATAGCCATGATAGCCATAAGTTGGAAAATGATACAATATGACTTTGCAGTAGAAAATTGATGCACTTTAAATGACCATTAGTAGTCTCACAGCATCTTTATTCACAAAGTGTCTGGGTGTTCATGTGTTCTTTCTATAGCCAACCTCCGACAATCTTTGATTTTTCTTCTTTGGTTGTTTATTGCACATGGAGTAATGCAAAGAACTGTTGAAGGACTAATTTTGAAGCAGGAAGGGAATTACTTCTACCATTACCCTAAAACTTGAAAAACAAACGCCATTGTGCTTCTGCCAATAGCAGCTGTGCTGAATTGGACTCACCAGCTAACTCCCAATGATCTTTTCAGCTTATGCACATTTAGAAATAAGGTGGAGCTATCTTTCAAGAATAAAACAGGACAGTTCGATTGGTCCATCAACCGTCTACCTAACTGCAAGACAGCATGACAGAAAGAAGCTACAAGTGACTGTCGCTACAGGTGTTGCAACATATCTCGTATGAGATGAGTTTGTAGCAGTTTTTATCCAGCTGCTTGGTGGCTGAGTCTGTGGGTTTTAACGTTTAGTTCACACTGATAACTAATAACCTGAGGAAGGGAAGTCATGGTTACTGCTGAACTAATATGATCACCTTCTACTAACTGACCTGGAGTTTACATAGTCACTGCGCTGTAGAGGAGTGTGCAGAACCACTGGGCTGGTTGAACACCTGACTGGGTGCCGTCATTTAAGTATTGTCATCCCATAGATTGTAGAACACCTCAAAAAAAAAACTTTTAAGTTAAATAATCCATATTTTCTTTCTAAAAAGAAATGTAATATTTCTTTAGTCTCTGCAGCCAACTTTCTCCCCCTCACTGTGACATGTTTTCCTTTCATCCCACAATCTCTTTGTCTTTTAGTGTCTTTTTTCTTTTGCATGTCATTAGGCGGATCGTTGCAGGCCAGCTGATGGGTTCCAGGTCTATATGTTTTCGGTTTGCCCAAGGACTTCCTGTGACCTTTTCCTAGAATGTAATGCACATGTACTGGGGTTCAGTGCTGTGTTGTTAATAGTGTCTGTTGGGCCTCTATTGGAGCCTCGTTTGTGACGAGTGAGAGCCTCACTAGATTTCACGTGTAGAGTGATCTTGCCGTGTGACCATTTGTTTATCACCTTGTGGCCTTTGTTTGGTACTTTTAATTTTTTTTTATTTTTTTTTGTTTTTTGCCTGTGTTTTACTTTAATTAGGGTGATGGGGTTGTGGATCTGTGATATGATATTAATGAGTGCTGAGACTGCATAGCAACACATAGGGTTGCCATGATATATTTATAACTACTGCAGCCAAAAATATCAACAGAAGTTGCCCTGCAAAATGTCACTGAAATATTGTCCAAAGAAATTATTCAAAAAAAAGTTTTGAATTTTCAGAAACTAAGTCCAAAAACCTGTTCTCTAATGAAAGTTGGTGAAATGTTTGCAATTTTCTATGGGTTATCTCAGATTTCAACTTGTACTACTAGAATAGAATCCTATCTCTTTCATGATTAGCTGCTTACTTTAGTTATAAATGTAAAATTACAAAATGTCAAAACTTGCTTTTTGGTATCTAATAATTGTTAATGCCCAAATGATTCTCTCTCAAGTTCTAATCACAAATCATACTGTAAGTAGTTGTCCAAAAATTTCTGTAAAATCTATTACACTTATAAAGATCCTTGGGCATTCAAAGGTTATACAGTGGATTCATTAAGCCTTCCCTTATTGTGGCAACCCTATATGCACAATAACAATTAGAATCTTAAAAAGACTGTGGATGGATCGAGCCAGAAGCAGTGCTGGCTGTTTCTTTACTGGTATTTTCTTCTTCCTTATCCCACAGGATCCCCGCTCATTATGTCTACCCACAGGCCTTTATGCAACCTGGAGTCGTCATCCCGCATGTCCAACCCGCAGCCGCCGCGTCCCCTTACATCGACTACACGGGGACTGCCTACGCGCAGTACTCCGCAGCCACAGCCGCAGCCGCAGCAGCCGCCGCCTACGAGCAGTATCCGTACGCCGCCTCACCCGCCGCGGCGGCAGCGGCCGCCGGTTATGTCACCGCCGCCGGGTACAGCTACGCCGTGCAGCAGCCCATGCCCAGTTCAGCTCCCGGGGCTGCTGCAGCCGCAGCTTTCAGCCAGTATCAGCCGCAGCAGCTGCAGACAGACCGCATGCAATAACGGTGGGATGTTTAAAAAAAAAACTAAAAGTGCACACTACTTTTAGAATCAGGAGAGCAACCATATATTCCAGAACTCCCCAACCAGTTACAACTACAGCATACAAGAATAATGGACACGGGGGTGGGGGAAAACAAAGTATACTACTTTCTGATTGCGAGAAAAATATTTTTGCAGCTTTTGACTACTACAAACAATTGTGCTATATATTGTCATAACACAAGAAGACGGAACAGCAGAAAATGTTTTTTTGTTTACGATCAAGAAAAACTTTTAAGATGCAAGTCCAAAGCCTTCAACCAGCCTGCAACTTTCATGCATTAACAATGGGACATAACATAGTGTAATTGTCTTGTGCAAACCGTTTCTTCATCAGGGAAAACGCTGCAATACTTTCAGCCTGTACCAACTGCAGGAGCTGCATGCAATAACACTGCAACATGCAATAATAATGATAATTTAAAAAAAAAATGAAATGTGCACATCAGGGGGGTTAGTGAGATACAGAGACAATTCTACATTATGGTAACGACTACTGTTTGAATTTCAAAGCACTGAATGTCATTCTCATTTTTTTTAAACTCTAACCTATGCAAAGTATTTGAGATATTTGAAGTCTCTCTCGGGCATCGAACAATCAAAGCATATGACCATGTGGCGTGATGGACAGGCACCGAAGTTATTTATTTTTTTAATATATTCTTCCCTTCTGTGCATGAATGGAACGCTGAGCAAGTGATCTGGATTTAATGGACAGAACAGCTGTGCGGACAATCAATAAAGCAGACAGTTCTGGAAATACACATCACTTGTGCGTGTTTGATGACCTGTCACATTTTAATCCCCCCCGTCCTGTTTCACTTTTCGGGAAACTTTAACTGCTGCTGTCAGCACTTCGGATTCTGAAATCGGATCAGCCCCTGACAATAACAGTCTCCTCTTTCTGTTTTATTGCATCTGTCCATGGTCATTGATTGAAAGCAAAAAGGAAAAAAAATTGTGAATTTTAATAGTCATTGGTTGAAACTGTGCCTTATAAAAATATTGTAAAACTATTTTAAAATTATTTATTGTAAATGTTTTTACAATCCTACGCACTATAGAAGGGGACATAAGTGCGAAACTGTATATGTATTCAGCTCATTGCAGATAAATTATTCAGTAGGTATTAGTTTATAATGTTAAACCATATCAATCTTCAAAATGTTGACTCCAGTTTATTTAAAATATTTCTATGACGCACTATTCAGTGGTTTTGTTACCTTGACACTTGTCAATTTTAGGATATTAAATTAATATTTACTCTTAAGGGTTTTTTTTTCGTAATGTTATAAGCTGTACACAGACAGACCTCTGACTTTAGGAGTTTAGAAATGTATAACTTTTGGATTTATGTTGAAATATTTTAAACTATTATTCTGCTTGGTAGAAAGTTGTAACTGCTGCTCTGTAGCCTGTTTCTAATTCTTAATTGCTTGCTGACTTAAATGTTTTTATTCTTATATATGCTGCAAACAGGTGAAATGTAGATTTTTTTTATACTTGTGCGAAAAAAATCTAAGATTTTCTTACAAGGGAAAGACAACCAAGCATTTTCATGTCGCTGGACTAGTTTAAATATTCAGGCAACTGTAGCTAGTATTCTACAAATCTTAATCTTAGATGTAAAAGTCCTGTTGCTATCATGTATCTATAACAGTGTAAACTGCTTTATAATAAATCAACATTCACCTCTACTAAATACATTCAAAATAAAAAAAAATTAAAAAGCTGGATGTCATGGTATTTGTTTTACTGGTAGTTTTATATTTCATTTCTTTTTGTTTAAATATGGAAGTCTTTCCTTCAACACTAAACTCTGGATATACAAAAAGTGTCAAAACTAGTCCACAACAGATAAAAGAAAACTGACGGGGTAATGTTGACTTTGTGTGGTGATAGTGTAAAACAGGTGATATTCAGCCATCCGTTATACATCTCTCCTGATTTTCATTTCCAGTGAAGTCAATGGAAGTTAAAATGGGAAGAGCTATATCATGGGTGCCGTAATCGATATCGCCCATTTCACACTCTCACCCAAAGTCAACATATCCCCCAAGATGTTTTAGCTCTGGAACAAGGCTGTGCTGGGTGCCTGACACACTGGTGCAACAACATATAAAGAGTTGGAGGGGACATCAGAGGTAATTCCAGGAATTGGAGCAAGGTACTGTACACTTAAACCCAGGTTCAATGTATTCAATAAAATTACATTTAATGGAAATAAATCCTTTACAAGTGAAATTAAAAATTAAATTGGCAATTTCAATGTTAAATGCTCATGCTGAGCACATTGATAACTATGGCCCACAAATTAAAGAAATAAACAATTAATCAACTTCCATTTATATAGTACCATTGACATCCCAATGTGCTTCACAGCCAATGAAATACTTTTTTTTTAAGTGTAGTCACTGTTGTACTGTAGGAAATGTGACAGCCAATTTGCATACAGCAGGGTCCCATAAAGCGCAATGAGATAATGACCATATAATCTGTTTTTTATGATGTTGGTTGAGGTATAATTATTGGCCAGGACATCAGGGAGAACTTCCCTGCTCTTCTTCAAAATAGTGCCATGGGATCTTTTATGCTCACCTGAGAGGGCAGACGGGACCTCGGTTTAATGTTTCATCCAAAAGATGGCACCTCTGACAGTGCAGCACTCATTCAATACTGCGCCGGAGTGTCAGCCTAGATTATGTGCTCAAGTCTCAATATTAGTGGTTCAAATGTTTAATGTGTGTGTAGACACTTCTTTGTCTGCTATTTTAATAGATGCATTAATCCTTTTAAAATAAATGGGTTATTTTTTGTGTTAAAATGGCAAACAAAAGAATCTCATATTAAACATTGTCCACTAATATCACCAACACTAATTTCTAAGCTCACATCTTTATTGGTGTACCATAATATACATGATGACTTAATGCCGAACAATGCAAGGTAAGAGCTAAGCTGAGTCTCGAGACACTTCTGATACTGAGCAAAACGTAATCCCAAGTCAAGATGATAAGTCATTATACGGAATATAAAAATGTATATTTTGTTTGTATCATAAGTTTTTGGGTAGTAAAGTATGGTGCCAAAGTTTTTAAGCTGTTTTAACAATGTATTGTGCAAAGTTATAAAAGATTACAATCTTGAAAGTAAATCCCAAGCCACTTTATTTATTTCCATTACTTATAATTTTATTCAATATATTAAAACTGGGCTTATGTGTACACTTTTTGAATAATGATAATTTATTTCCTTTGTGATGGCAGTGAACAGATAAATTACAATTTTAAGAAAGCCCTGATACTTGAGCCTTTCTCAATGGGAGAGAAGATTGTGGAATCAGTCAAGAAGGCCAGCCTGCCTAATGTGCAATGCTCCCAATTTCCAGCTATTAGTCTCCAAATATCTACATAGTGAATCCTTTATGGATTCTTTCTAAAATCACAATTTTTTTGGATTTTACACAGATTTGCAATCTTACTTATTTGGTTTTGCAATCTCCTCTCCTGGACAATTCATTTTGTAAAATAATATATTGGCTTCCAATGTGAATTTAGCAATATATACAAAGCAAGTACTGCAGAGCATTGCTCGCCAGCGTACCTATTATCACAACTCCAAATCAGATTAGGAGCAATGCACTCCATTGAAGATCATTGCCTCCAGTGGAAAATAGCATTAACGGTCATTAACCAGCTCCTTAATTGCATCTTTGAAATTAACTGGTTAATTCCTCTGTGAAAATAGCTGACAAGGGCATTAAGCATTTGTACATTAATATCACATAACATGATTTCATCTTTCTGGTCTACATAGAGACTTGACTGTGCTCCAGCTGTTGCAGCATAAGCCAACCAACATCGGTAAATTCTTCTATGGTATGCTGTGTGCTGCATAACCTAGCAGTTCTGAAGGGTATCTACATTGAAATAACTGAGCAGACCCATGCCCATACCATTTGGTGGAATGGCCTCCACTGAGGCTGATGACTAATTGGCTAGAGATTTTGCAGCAGTCACATTGAACAACCTTTCAGCTGAAGTAAACTCTTCCCCAATGTGACCTCAGTTAAGCACACTTTCTACTCTAGTACTATTGTGAACCAACCTATTACAAACTGGTGCCATCTGCACTTGTGCCAACTTAATTCTTTAAACTAAATAAGGTGTGGGGAGGGTCCCGGTGGAGAGAAATCTAGAATGCTAAAGAGAAAAGACAAGGAAGCAGTACAGGAAAGTGATTGGGGTAAGGATAACCAGATTGTATCAGGAAGGGACGGAGCATACAAACAAAGGAGTGCACTAACAAATAGGGTCCGGGTAAGAAAAAATGGTAAGACAAATAGGGCCATAGTACAAAAAAATGTTAAGATGTCTAAAAATGTTAAGATAAATCTAAAGGCACTGTATCTGAATGTACGAAGCATTCATAATAAGGTAGACGAATTAACAGCGCAAATAGATGTAAACGGACACGATGGGCTGGATTTTGAATGACCCATGGAGTTGGGTTTGGAGGCGTGTGGGGGGTTAAATTTGCGGGGTCGGGGTTTCCGACCCCATCCCGACTCCATCCCGCCTCCACGCAATTTTGACATAATCAGTCGCGGGGTTCCCGACTCCGTCCCGCCTTCAAGAGGCGGGAGAGGCCATTAAAGCCCTTAACAAGCTCTAAACTGGCTCTGTAATGCCATTTTGAAATGCTGTAGCTAGTTTAACCCTCTTCTGATGTGAAGCACGCCTGGTGTGAAACACTCCAGTGAAACCTGGCGGGAGCACAAGTGGATAGCTGACTATCGGCTGCAGGTCCACTATTACAACGGAGATGTGATGAAGGTAGCAGTATTAGTATTAGGTGTGAAAGTGGCCTCTGATGCTGCTGCATTGAATGTCTTCAGAGAGTGCCTGGGAGGACTTGCTTGGCAAAAAAATTCTCTCTCTCTCTCTCTCTCTCTCTCTCTCTGTCCTTCACCTCCTCCTCTACACCACCACCCCCCATGCATCCAGGTCCACACACATCAAAAGCCAGGCAGATCCTCTCTCACCAACAGTCTCTGAGACTAGCCAGTCAGCAATGATGACATCATCAGAGGCGGCTTTCAGACTGAAAACACTAATTAGTTCATGGGTTCCCACATGCTCCAACTCAATTGCCCAATTAAGTGAAAATTGCATCAGGCATCCACATTAATCTGGAGTCGGGGGGGAAACACGAAATGCGGATTACACGACCCCAACCCGACCCCAAGACAAAATCCAGCCCGATGTAATTGCGATTACGGAGACATGGCTGCAGGGTGACCAAGGCTGGGAGCTGAATATCCAAGGATATTCGATATTTAGGAAGGACAGGCAAAAAGGAAAAGGAGGTGGGGTGGCGTTGTTAGTAAAGGATAAAATCAGAGTAATAGTGAGAAAGGATATTTGCTCAGAAAATCAAGATGTAGAATCAGTCTGGGTGGAGCTAAGAAGCACCAAGTGGCAGAAAACATTGGTGGGAGTTGTCTATAGGCCTCCAAACAGTAGTGGTAATGTAGGGGATGGCATCAAACAGGAAATTAGAGATGCATGTAACAAGGGTACTACAGTAATCATGGGTGACTTTAATCTACATATTGACTGGCCAAACCAAATTAGCAATAATACTGTGGAGGATGAATTCCTGGAGTGTGTACGAGATGGTTTTTAGACCAGTACGTTGAGGAGCCAACTAGGGAGCAGGCTATCCTAGATTGGGTATTGTGGGAAGAGAAGGAGTTAATTAATAATCTTATTGTGTGGGGTCCTTTAGGGAAGAGTGACCATAACATGATAGAATTCTTCATTAAGATGGAAAGTGAAGAATTCCAATCCGAAACTAGGATCCTAAATCTAAACAAAGGAAACTATGAAGGTATGAGGAGTGAGTTGGCTATGATAGATTGGAGAGCTTCATTAAAAGGCATGACAGTGGATAGGCTAACATTTAAGGAACGAATGCATGAATTGCAACAGTTATACATTCCTTTCTGGCGCAAAAACACAAAAGGAAAAGCGGCCCAACCATGGCTAAAAAAAGAAATTAAGGATAGTATTAGATCCAAAGAGGAGTCATATAAAGTTGCCAGAAAAAGTAGCAAGCCTGAGGATTGGGAGCAGTTTAGAGTTCAGCAAAAAAGGACTAAGAGATTGATTAAGAGGGGAAAAATAGAGTATGAGAGTAAACTTGCAAGGAACATAAAAGCGGACTGTAAAAGCTTCTACAAGTATGTAAAAAGAAAAATATTAGTGAAGACAAATGTAGGTCCCTTACAGTAAGAAACGGGAGAATTTATAATGGGGAACAAGGAAATGGCAGACCAATTAATCAAATATTTTGGTTCTGTCTTCACAGAAGAGGACACAAATAACTTCCCAGAAATGCTAGGGAACCAAGGGTCTAGTGAGAAGGAGGAATTAAAGGAAATTAGTATTAGTAAAAAAATAGTGCTGGAGAAATTAATGGGACTGAAAGCTGATAAATCCCCAGGGCCTGATAATCTGCATCCCAGAGTACTAAAAGAGGTAGCCATGGAAATAGTGGATGCATTGGTTGCCATCTTCCAAAATTCTATAGATTATGGAACAGTTACTGCAGATTGGAGGGTGGCAAATGTAACCCCACAATTTAAAAAAGGAGGGCGAGAGAAAACAGGGAACTACAGACCGGTTAGCTTTAGTAGGGAAAATGCTAGAGTCTATTATAAAGATGTGATAACAGGACACTTAGAAAATATCAACGGGATTAGACAAAGTCAACATGGATTTATGAAAGGGAAATCGTGTTTGACAAACCTACTGGAGTTTTTTGAGGATGCAACTGGTAGAATAGATAAGGGAGAACCAGTGGATGTGGTGTATTTGGATTTTCAGAAGGCCTTTGATAAAGTCCCACATAAGAGGTTAGTGTGCAAAATTGAAACACATGGGATTGGGGGTTATATACTGGCATGGATTGAAAATCGGTTACCAGACAGGAAACAGAGAGTAGGAATAAATGGGTCTTTTTCGGTGTGGCAGGCGGTGACTAGTGGGGTACCGCAGGGATCAGTGCTTGGGCCCCAGCTATTCACAATATATATCAATGATTTGGATGAGGGAACCAAATGTAATATTTCCAAGTTTGCTGATGCCACGAAACTAGGTGGGATTGTGAGCTGTGAGGAGGATGCAAAGAGGCTTCAAGGTGATTTAGACAAGTTGAGTGAGTGGGCAAATACATGGCAGATGCAGTATAACGTGGATAAATGTGAAGTTATCCACTTCGGTAGGAAAAACAGAAAGGCAGAGTATTATTTAAATGGTGATAGATTGGGAAATGTTGATGTACAAAGGGACCTGGATGTCCTTGTACACCAGTCACTGAAAGCAAACATGCAGGTACAGCAAGCAGTTAGGAAGGCAAATGGTATGTTGGCCTTCATTGCAAGAGGATTTGAGTACAGGAGCAAGGATGTCTTACTACAGTTGTACAGGGCCTTGGTGAGACCACACCTGGAGTACTGTGTGCAGTTTTGGTCTCCTTACCTAAGAAAGGATATACTTGCCATAGAGGGGGTGCAGCGACGGTTCACCAGACTGATTCCTGGGATGGCAGGACTGTCGTATGAGGAGAGATTGGGTCGACTAGGCCTGTATTCACTAGAGTTTAGAAGAATGAGAGAGATCTCATTGAAACGTATACAATTCTGACAGGGCTAGACAGATTGGATGCAGGGAGGATGTTTCCCCTGGCTGGAGTGTCTAGAACGAGGGGTCACAGTCTCAGGTTACGGGGTAGGACATTTAGGACTGAGATGAGGAGAAATTTCTTCACTCAGAGGGTGGTGAACCTGTGGAATTCTCTGCCACAGAAGGCTGTGGAGGCCAAGTCACTGAATATATTTAAGAAGGAGATAGATAGATTTCTAGACACAAAAGGCATCAAGGGGTATGGGGAGAGAGCGGGAATATGGTATTGAGATAGAGGATCAGCCATGATCATATTGAATGGAGGAGCAGGCTTGAAGGACTGAATGGCCTACTCCTGCTCCTATTTTTTCTATGTTTCTAATTCCTATGCTAAACTATTCACAAAAATGGCTGAACTAATGACATCCTGAGGTTGTGAAAGGCGTTCTATAAATGCAAGTGTTTCTTTTTATGGTACAGGAGTCAAGAACATTATCTGAAAGTTTTAAAATTTGATACAATAGCAAGGTGAATTCACCTCAGATTTATTGGGTGAAGGGTTCATTTTCCTGTCCTCGGATCGCCCCAGTGTAGATCAGGCAGCTCTCATTTCACGGATGCCGATTTGAACTCTGCTGAACCTGGACATATTTTGAGGTTCAGCTATTTTAAATGTTACAGTTTAGTGCTGTATGGCTTTAAAACCTCAGATGTAGAACTTGCACAAGATAGGAGGCAGGAAGCTATGTGCTTCGAGCTTACAGCAGAGTAAAAGCAAATAGGAGTTTAGCATCAATTGCATCTGTTTTTGCACCACCCACACAGTATAGGCATATGCAACAAACTACTTTTAAAATTGGTGACTGTAATGACAAATAATCTATAAATCATTGAGCTGAATGTTGCTGGCTGTCCATTGAAAGCTCTTCTGATTTCACGCCATAGCCTAGCAATGCCCAATGTCCAGTTTCTATGGGTGATCCTCAAACTAGGCCTCGGCTTCATTGCTTCATTGGCTTCAGAAAATGACAAGTGAAGACATTGTGGCCTAGAAATTCGGCTCCCCACTGAAAGATTGGTTTTCCCTGAGTTTGTTAAATACTTACCCCACATTAAACGAACGCAGGCTGCTGCCGGACACACCCCCTGAAATGCCGTCACTCCCCCCGATTGACACCGACACCATTCTGATTGCTGCCGCTACCTCCCCTTCCCCCTTGCCCCTCCCCTCCCCCACCCCCCACGGCCACCGCTACCACTCGACCCAAACGCCTCCCCCTTCCCGGTCGCCCCCCACTTCCTCATTTACCTGAGGACAGCTGCTGGCATCGCAGTGGCCCAATCTTCTGTCACGCTTCGCCGACGAGCTGCCTGTTGCTCTCTGCAGTTCGCTAGCTCGATGTTAATGAGGCTCGAGGCCCAAAATCGGAGGCTCCTTGGACCTCACCATTTAGCTGCGGACCCCTGCCCAAAACTGGCCGTGCCAAATTTATAGGCCTGTGTCATTATGTCCAATTCATTAAGTGTCTTGTAAATGCTTCCACGTGCTTCAGGCAAGAGCTTCCCACCGGCCAGTTTGGCCCCTGAAAATATGCAAAATACACGAAAGGGTTATGGGTCTCCACCCATCTTTCTATTCAAAATCCCTCAGGAACTGGAGCACAAGGGAAATACAGACAGGAAACCAGGCCTGGGATGTCTGTAATCATCCCTTTACACCTATATGGATTTATCTACTGCACAATGGAAATCATTTTTGCACAGTGAAACACATCGGCACTTTCGCCCAGTGAAGTTATAAAATTGGGCTCCAGTTGCTTATCATTGGTTCATTGTCACCCCATAAGTGTGAAAATAACCATTTTTTTTTACTGGTCTGGAATTTGTGCGAAGCAAAGGCGTTTGGGGCTCTCACATGGGGAAAAGGCAACCTTGAAATAAAGATGAACAAGCTTCAAAAAAAAATGTAAAAGGTCTAATTTTAGTGGGGAATTTAACGGCGGTTTTACAGCGGAATAGCCAAAGTTTTTGTCAGTTTCCATGATTTGACAGATTACACTGCTGGCTCTGTGGGGTGGGGCGGGCAGTGGTGGTGGAGGTGGAGGTGGGGGGGGGGGTGCGGGGTGGGGGGTGTCCACAGCACAGCCTGTGGAGGAGCAGTGAATGACAGACCACAACTTCGGATTTCTGCGTTAGGCTACGCGTGCGCTAAATCCTGAAGTTGCGATCAGTTTCAAAGGACCACAAATTCTGGGGCATTATTTCCATGTTTCAGCATCTCATCAGTGAAGCACCTTGGGACGTTTTCACTGTGTTAAAGGGGCTATATAAATGCAAGTTGTTGTTGTTGTGCAAAATGGGTGAGTTGGCAGTCCGTTTTTTGATGTCAATGGAAATAGAAAACGGGAGAGATGTAAAACAGGCTGCCGACTGGCTTTCACACGTTTCACACTATCGCACAAAGTCAAAATCTACCCCAGTGTGTGAGCTGTTCAGCATCAGGGGCAACTTCATCAGAATCCTTCGTATTAGGGCACCAATGTGCTCTTATATAATAATAAATATTATAGGAGAGAAATTCTGGGGGGGGGGCAGCAGATGTGGGGTGAAGTGGAACTTCCCCCAACCCACTGCCTAGGCCACTAACCCCATCTGAAATCCCGAGGCCGGGATTATCTGCATATTTTGCTGCTACACTTTGCCTCATCATACCCAAGTAAAAATAAAGGCCCAGGATTGAGGTTTCCTATTTCCCCAGCAGAAACATTTAAAAAGCTGTTGGGCTCCACTTCCACCAGGATCTAATATCTGGTACACAACACTGGGGGACAACTGAGGCTCCACTTCCACCAGGATCTAATATCTGGTACACAACACTGGGGGACAACTGAGGCGAAACTGACGGAGTTCAGGGCGGTTGACATCATCCCACCAGTCCAGCCTCTTCCTGTGACGTTGCCATGGAAGGGGCCAGGTATCTTTAATTCATTCTCGGGAAGAGTGCGTCGCTGGCAAGGCCGGCATTTTATTGCGCATCCCTAGTTGCCCCTGAGAAGGTGTTGGTGGGCCTTCTTCTTGAACCGCTGGGTAGCGGTTTTGATAGAACTGAGTGACTTGCTCGGCCACTTCAGAGGGCAGTTCAGAGTCAATCACGTTGGTGTGGGACATGTAGGCCCAGACCAGGAAAGGAAGGCAGGTTTCCTTCCCCAAAGAAACCTGTGAACCAGTTGGGCTTTTACAACAATCTGACAGCTTTTTATTTCCATATTTCTTTTAAACTGAATTTGAATTCTTAAGCTGCCATGGTGGGATTTGAACTTCCTTTCTCTGGATTATTAGTCCGAGCCACTGGATTACTAGTCCAGTAACGTAACGACCACACTACCGCACCCCCTGAGGTGCAAGAAATATCTCCTCCCACTTCCTGAGGACTTTGCACCTTGTAAAAAAAAAGGGATGAAGACCCAGTGGACCAGATTCCAGACCAACTCCTCTCCCAACCCCTCCATCTATCTGATGCTTCAAAAGCACCATTCTAAGCTCCTATTTATTTATCTTGTACGAGATATTTATTTATCTTGCAACTCGCCAAGGCTTCTTCGGCATCACCTCCCAAACCTGCGACCTCTTCCACCTAGGACAAGGGCAGCAGGCACATGGGAACACCACCACCTCCAAGTTCCCCTCCAAGTCACACACCATCCTGACTTAGAAGTATATCGCCGATCCTTCATCGTCGCTGGGTCAAAATCCTGGAACTCCCTCCCTAACAGCACTGTGGGAGTTCCAGGACCACGTGGACTGCAGCGGTTCAAGAAGGCGGCTCACCACCACCTTCTCAAGGGCAATTAGGGCATCCCATAAACAAATTTAAAAAAACGGAATCTCAATCAATATTTAGAACTCTGGCCTTCATAATGTTTACCATCTTTATTTTTCATTAAACTCTTAAATAATTCACAGTGGTGATCAAAAGTGTGAAGGTGACAGTGCTGTACGTTATTACGTGCTTGAGATAAATTACAGTTATCTTAATACTTCCTTGTATTGTAAAGAGAAAATCAGTGGGGTTTAACTGTAGCAGTCAGTGCCTTGGAAGCACTCAATCATTTGTAGGCAGTAACAGATCTCAATTAATTGCTGTTCATATAGGGGTCCGTGCTCTTGAGGGGGGGCCTTGTCCATGAGCAGCCAAAACCAGAAATATGAGTGCACACATTAAAGAAAGAAAGAACTTGCATTTGTATAGCACCTTTGACGTCCTCAGGATGTCCCAAAGCACTTTTTTTTGAAGTGCAATCACTGTTGTAATGTAGGAAACATGTCAGCCTATTTTTGCACAGCAAGGTCCCACAAACAGCAATGTGGTAGTGACCAGATAATCTGTTTTAGCAAGGTTGGTTGAGGGATAAATATTGGCTAGGACATAATGGTTGGAAAGTTAAGGGCAGCGCATGCCAGGATTTTTGATCTGCGCTAACAGTAGGAACATAGGGCCGTATTTTCCGATCGGAGGCCTCCTGCATGGAAAAATCTACGAACTTACCTGAGGGCTCCCGAGGTGCCTATACTTCCACTCCTGGGCCTCTCCAAACTCTAAGTGCGCAGGGCGCACGTATCCCAGAGGCGCAGGCAGTTCGCAAGCGTCCCTGGGATCACGTGGGTCATGGGGAGCCAATAGAAGAAGGGAATCTCCCTTCGGACACTTGACAGATAGACCTGTCAAATATATGAATGGAGATCACCCCAAAAACATAGTAAAACTTTACATAAATTTAAAAAAAACCATCACCTTTTTAAAATTAGTTGAAATTACAATAAATTAAATATTTTAAACAAAAATTTAATTTTTTGAAAAAAATAATTAAAGTTTTTTACGGGGCTAAAAATAAACTTACCTTTTTATAGTATTTTTAAATGATAAATGAATGAAAAAAATTTTTGTTTTTACTTTTTTCAACTCTTGTCCTGGTAAAAGCAGGCCTTACGCCTGCTTTTACCAGGCGTAAGAATTCTAAGGGTTTTCTGCGGGCGGCGGGTCTCCAGAAAGCGAACTATCCGCCCGCAGAGGCCCTTCTCCAGGCCAGACTTCCGATCTGTCAAGAGCTTTCTTGACAGATCGGAGATGCCGGTTTTCAGCGCATGCCTGAAACCGGCATTACCAATGTCCCTACGGGTGTGTACACAGCGCGTACACACCAGTAGGGATCGGAATATACGGCCCATAGGATCAGGAGTAGGCCATTTAGCCCCTCGAGCCCCTCGAGCCAGTTCTGCCATTCAGTGAGATCATGGGGGCTGATCTGTGACCTAACTCCATATGCCCTTTGGCCCATATCCCTTAATACATTTGGTTAACAAAAAGCTATCAATCTCCGATTTAAAATTAACAATTGATCTAGCATCAATTGGCGTTTGCAGAAGAGAGTTCCAAATTTCTACCACCCTTTGTGTGTAGAAGTGTTTTCTAATTTCACTCCTGAAAGGTCTGGCTCTAATTTTTAGACTATGCCCCCTTGTTCTAGACTCCCCAACCAGCGGAAATTGTTTCTCTCTATCTACCCTATCTGTTCTCCTTAATATCTTGAAAACTCCGATCAAATCACTCCTTAACCTTCTAAATTCCAGGGAATTCTACCCTAGTTTGTGTAATCTCTCCTCGTAATTTAGCCCCTGGAGGGCAGGTATCATTCTGGTAGGCGAGGTTCTTTGCTGGTAACGTGGATTTGTACAGCGACTCCCACAGATTTACGATAGCAAAATACTGCGGATGCTGGAAATCCGAAATAACAACAGAAAATGCTGGAAAAACTCAGCAGGCCAGGCAGCATCCGTGGAGAGAGAAACAGAGTTAACGTTTTAGGTCGAAGACCTTTCGTCAGAACTGGAAAAAAGCAGGAAATGAAATAGATTTAAAGCAAGTATAATGCTGGGAAAAGGGGGAGGGGATGAAAGAACAAAAGGCAAGGTCAGTGGTGGGATAGAAAGCAGGAGAGATTAAGAGACATAAAGAGATAATCAAGGCAAGAGGAGGTGGTACTGTGACAGGTTGAGGCTGGATGAAGTGTGAACAGCGCTGGCAGAATGAAGGACAGCTGCCAGCTTCTGGGAGGGAAAAAAAAGGCCAAACAAAAGGGTGGATGAAAAAATAAAATAAAAAAATATATATATGTGATAGGGGCCAAGGTTATGATCTGAAATTGTTGAACTCGATGTTGAGTCCAGAGGGTTGTAGGGTGCCTAAACGAAAGATGAGGTGCTGTTCCTCGAGCTTACGCTGAGCTTCCGTGGAACAATGCAAGAGGCCGAGGACGGTGAGGTCAGAGTGGGAATGGAGCGGAGAATTAAAGTGACAGGCCACCGGGAGCTCGGGGTCCCCCTTACGGACTGAACGGAGGAGTTCCGCAAAGCGGTCACCCAATCTGCGTTTGGTCTCCTCAATGTGGCTCCCACAGATTTGTTAGTGCCAGACAATTTTCCACCACGGAAGTCTAAAAGTTGTAATGTGTTACCTTCATTTATATGAGGTGTTCTTACACAGATCCCATGCAAAGCAGTTTACTAGGGAGAAAACAGGAAACTGAGATTTATTTGGGGAGAAAGCAGGAAAGTGGCAAAGCGTAAAATCAGGCCCTGAGAGTGGCCTAAGTTTAGGGCTGGCAAGAAGGGCCGAATGGACCTAAAATTCCATGGGTGTAATTTGCACTTCCAGCACAGGTGTAAAACAGGCAGCTGATCCACAACCAGCAGTTTTCTGCCCTCGCCAAAGGTAAAAAGGTGGGGGGGTCTTTCAACTGCCAGCTGTCTGTTTCTCGCCTGAGAAACGGGTGGCCAGCAGAGGAAGAGCTGATTGGGACATTGGACCCCCATTAGCCAGCCTGATTCAATTTTCTGGCAGGCCTTTAAATGTGCATGATGCGGAGATGCCGGTGTTGGACTGGGGTGGACAAAAATGAGAAGTCGCACAACACCAGGTTATAGTCCAACAGTTTTATTTAAAATTACAAGCTTTCGGAGCTGTTGCCCCTTCGTCAGGTAAAGGTACAATGAGGGAATCTATTACACAGTATATAAACACAGAAAGCTATTTGTCTGCAGAGATACAATCTTTCAGGGAGGCATTACATCATTACATGTGCTCTGGTGTGTCTTTGATGTAATGCCTCCCTGAAAGATTGTATCTCTGCAGACAAATAGCTTTCTGTGTTTATATACTGTGTAATAGATTCCCTCATTGTACCTTTACCTGACGAAGGGGCAACAGCTCCGAAAGCTCATAATTTTAAATAAAACTGTTGGACTATAACCTGGTGTTGTGCGACTTCTCATTTTTAAATGTGCAGCCAGCGCTCCTGACTAAAACAGGCGAGTGGGTGTTTATATATGTGAATCAGGGAGATACGCCAGTTGTAGGGCCAAATTACAATATCCACGGAGGAGTGGGCAAATCATGCGAAGTGCATGCTGGTTCTACTTTTTTCAGGCTTTGGCTGGCCTAACCAGTGGTCCTTAAAGCTGGAGGTTGTTTAGGAAAGGTAAAATTTGGCTTTTTTGAAAAAAAGATTTTTCTGGGGCCAGGAGGAGCATTCAAGATCCCAAGCACAACAATTTATTGGGGACAAAACAGAACGCTGAGATTAATCTGGGGAGAAAAAGGGAAAATGGGACTGTGTAAAATTCATGTGCCTCCTGGCCCCACAGAAATATTCCGGCCGCTGCCATCCATTTGACCCCATCTCCCCAGGATCCATCTACCCCCACCACCACCCCCACCCCCTTCCCCCGCAACAGACCCTACCTGCTGGCCAGCTCCGTGCAGCAGTTGACTGACTTTCTGCTGAGCCTGTTTAGCGCCCTGCTGCTCAGCGCTAAAATTTAAATAAGGCCCGATTTTCAAATGCTTCGGGAGCCCGTTTTGAGCAAAACTTGAAAATCTCCCGTATGTTTCTGATTTCCCTAAGATGCTCTCCTGCAGAACCTCCAGAGATCTGCTAAGTCTTTCCAAAGCCTCTTGCCTCTGAATCAGAAGGCTGTGCGTCCACTCCAGGGACTTGAGCACATAATCTAGGCTGATACTTCAGTGCAGTACTGAGGGAGTCCTGCGCTGTCTTTCAAATGAGACGTCCTCTCAGGTTGGCGTAAAAGATCCCATGGCACTATTTGAAGAAAAGTAGGGGTGTTCTCCCCGGTGTCCTGGCCAACATTTATTCCTCAATCAATACCTAAAAACAGATTATCTGCTCATTATGACATTGCTGTTTGTGGGATCTTGCTGTGTGTAAATTAGCTGCCGTGTTTCCTACATTATAACTGTGACTACGCTTCAAAAGTACTTAATTGGCTGTAAAGCGCTTTGGGACATGCTGAGGTTGTGAAAGACATTATATAAATCAAGTCTGTCTGTCTTTCTTTCTTTCTTTCTTCTAATTCACCTAAGATGCTCTTCTGCAGAACTTCCATGGATCTGATCAGTCTTTCCACAGGCTGGCTGTGAAGACCACTTTAGAAGTTTCTGTGTTCATGTCCATCAGGAAAACAAGACAGACTCACCGAGTGTGCTCCCTGGAATGATTCCCTCCTCCCCATTGTTATGAGGCATTCCAGTGATTTATTTACAACACTAAGTAACATGTTTTAATGTTGAAGATTAGGTAATTCATGGATTTCTGTCTTGTTTGCAGGAATTAATTTACTTGGATTTTGTTGTGTTAGTCCTCATGAAGTTCAATGCAGATCAACACACCAAACTCTGATTATACCTCAAAGCTTCTCCTGATTGTGGAAATCAATCTTCTTAAAATACACTGGGCCACTAAGGTGGAATTAAATATTAACAATTATCTTGATGATCTGACGACCACAAAGTAATCAAATTTATCTTGCCCAACAATGTCACCAGTCTCATCGGTTATCATAAGTCAGTGTCAGTCATCAAGCAATGAATCAGGTGGTTCAGTGAGTTAAGGCGCTGCCCTTTCACAACAACAACAACTTGTATTTATATAGCACCTTTAACATAGCAAAACATCCCAAGACGCTTCACAGAGGCGTTATCAAGCCAAATTTGACACCGAGCCACATAAGGAGATATTAGGCAGATGAGGTAGGTTTTAAAGAGCGTCTCAAAGGAGGAAAAAGAGGTCGAGAGGGAGAGAGGTTTAGGGAGGGAATTCCAGAGCTTAGGGGCTTGGCAGCTGAAAGCATGGCCGCCAATGGTAGAGCAATTAAAATCGGTGATGTTCAAGACGCCAGATGTGGAGGAGCGCAGATATCTCAGAGGGTTGTAGGATTGGAGGAGGTTACAGAGATAGGGAGGGGCGAGGCCATGGAGAGATTTAAAAACAAGGATGAGAATTTTAAAATGGAGGACCGGGATCTGAATCCATTCCAGAAAGCTGGGGTGAAAAGTCTCTACTTTCTGATGATTGTAAGAGTTCTATGCAAAATTAACTTAGGAAGTGTCAAGACAGTTCCTAGTGGGCATGGGTCCACAGCATAAAATTTGCCAATAATTTAGCACAATTTGGCCATCTCACTCAGAGAGGCCAAAAGGATGGCTGCTGTGAAAAACAGAAATCAGACTGGTGCGTTATGGAATGTTCTTTTAAGGTTAAAGGGAAGATGATTTTTGGGCCGAGCACAGGGACTTTACTCTGCATCTGACTGTGCTATTCCTGACCTGGGAAGTCCCTGATACTGATACTGCGGGTGGGGGTAGGGTGTAATGTTTAATTAACCGCTGGAGCATTAACCTAGCATTAGGGGTCAGGCACCCCTTATAGGAACCGCCTGATTCTTCTTTGTACTGAAACTGAAAGTTTAGGTTGTCTCGATTCACTACCTGGTATGAGTGGCTCCACAACACAATGGGGACATTACAACAATGTGGGAAATATAGACATCCTTTATCATAGAATGATATAGCACAGAAGGAGGCCATTCAGCCCATCATACCTACTCTTTGAAAGAGCTCTCCAATTAGTCCCACTCCCCTGCTCTTTCCCCATAGCCCTGCAAATGTTTCCTTTTCAGGTACTTTTCCAATTTCCTTTTGAAAGTTACTAGTGAATCAGCATCCACTATCCTTTTAGGCAATGCATTCCAGATTATAACAACTCACAGTGTAAAAAAAATTCTCATCTTCCCCCAGTTCTTTTGCCAATTATCTTAAATCTGTGCCTTCCGGTTACTGACCTTCTCACCAGTGGAAACAGTTTGGGCTGGATTTTGTCAGTGTGGGCGGGCTGGGGCGAGTCAGGTGGAAATCGTGTCAGGACCCCGACTCCTAAGTGATGTGTTGAAAAAGTGCAATTTTCCCCTAATTGGGCAATTGATTTCCTGCGTGTGGGAACCCCTGGCCCATTGAGTCTTTTCATACAGAAAGTCGCCTCCGATGATGTCATCAATGCTGCTGGATTTAAGGCCTGCAAGCAGCCTTGCTTCTTCTGGAGACTGCAAATGCTTTGCAAATTGTATGAAGGAGTTGATTTCCCGCCAATGTCCACAATCAAGCAAAAGTGTGCAACTCGGTTTGATGAGCCCTCCCTCCAAGCTCTGGTGCACGGAGCCAGATGTAATAAGGAGGTGCTGTTCCCTTCCTAAGGGAGAAAAAAGCCACCCCAGCAGACAAAAGCTGTGTGGCTGCAAGTGGTCGAGGAGGTCAACTCCATTTCAATGAGCCGCAGAACCTGGCTGCAATGCAGGAAGAGGTTTCATGACCTTCTCCGCACAGGAAAAGTGAGTATGACTTTCCCATCACCCTCAATCTGATCCCCATCACCTCTCCTCACCAGCACTCTGCTTTGCCAACCTCTTCCTCCACATCCCACTTGACACTTACATCCCTACACCCTTACCCATTGCCTCTCTCTCTATGGTCACATTCACTTAACTATTCGACCATGCAACCCTCACACTCCCTAGCAATGTGATGCAATGACAACAACAACTTACAACACACAGAGAGGGTCCTTTGTGTCCTTCTAAGCATCTATGCTATGGATTCTCTACACTCACTCCTTCATTCTCACTCAAACTCCACTTGTGTCCCTCATTGCAGGAAAAGAGAGCCCACAATAAGAGGGAAAGAGCCATGACAGGAGGAGGGCCACCCTCAGTAGCCCAGCTCACCCCCTGGGAGGAGACAGCCCTGGAAATCTCTGGGATTGAGATCGATACCCAAGTGGGGGACGGACAGACGGGCGATCACAGCAAGCTGGTGACAGAATAGTTTGGCATCTCTCTCATTGACATTGCATGAGTCACTGATAATAAATCTGATGCTCTAACAGATTGACTTATGATCAGATGCACTATTCAATGTGCATGTAACCTTGACCTCACATCTCTAACTCTTTCCTTTACTCCCCCACAGGACCATCGAAAGCCCTCGTCCCCACTGTCCAGGAGGACGAGCCTGAGCTTCCAGACTCCTCAGAGGAAGCTGCAACCTCTGAGGGCACAGTGTCAGCAGAATTCAGCGCACCCTGCACCAGCGCAGACACTCACACCTCGGTGGGACCTTCGCGAGACAGAGTAGTGTTGGCACCTGGTGTATCACAGCTCACAAGTGAGCATCAGCAGATGGTGAAGACAGGGTCAGCAGTGGAGAGTCCTCATCGGAGGGCGCAGGACTCTGCCAGCTCGGCTCAGCTGCATGTCGACCCTGTGCCTCCGGGTCCATCCAGAAGGAGAGTGGTGCTGGAACTCCATGAACAGGTGCAGGAGTCTCTGGCAGGTTTTGTCTCCAGGGTTGCTGCGAGTGTGGAGCGAATGGAGGAGTCCATCGCGAACATGAGCAGAGCCTTTGTGGAGGCATTGGCGCATGAACGCATCACCGCGGAAAGGATGGCAACCTCCGTGGAAAGGATGGCTAACTCTGTGGTAAGGCTGGCTACCGTAGAGGAGAGGATGGCTACGGTAGAGGAGAGGATGGCTACAGCCATGGAGGAGCTTAGTCGCCAGGGTCTTGAAAACATGGTAATTGTTCAGACTAGAATGACATCTCTTGAGGGGCGATGGTCAACTATTGAGCATAGAAACCAGACCTTCATGAAAGTCCTCTGAGTAGGACTCCAGTGCAGAAACCGGTCCTCATGGCCCCCGTGAAGTGCAGCAAGGTGCTGTCAAGCCGCTTGCTAGCTCTGAAGCAGGGGGACCCATGAGAGGGATGTTGGTGGCAGAGAACAAGGAAGTGGGGGCTCCTCTCCAAGCGCTCACACGACCATGCCACTACAGAGCCCTCGGTCAGAGCCCCACCAGAGTCCTCACCCAACTGAGATCGGCATCTTAGCCCCTGCACAGCCGCAGGAGCAGCAGACTGTTGCCGAGCCCTCACAGGTTCGCAACCCCAGAGGACGGCCGCCAAAGGCGTCGAGACAGGAGCAGCAAGAAAGTGAGCAAGGGGCCTCCACATCTGCTGAAGCCACAGGGGAAGCACCACGTAGGAGCA
Source organism: Squalus acanthias (assembly GCA_030390025.1). Classification (NCBI taxonomy): domain Eukaryota; kingdom Metazoa; phylum Chordata; class Chondrichthyes; order Squaliformes; family Squalidae; genus Squalus; species Squalus acanthias. The sequence goes on along the minus strand of CM059428.1, from coordinate 41,165,337 downwards.
CATGTAAGAGGTAGATAAAGCACAAATAGTCACAAGGGTAGTCACTTGGGTGCTGTGATGCTTTGTTTTTGGACCAGCCATTATTGTCATTGTATTATAAACAGATTTGATGGCAAACTGTTGAAGTTGTGGCCTGTGTCATTTCACAAATGGAACTTTCACATTGAGGGCTTAGGGCACCTTGCAATTGTCAGTATGGTGGTCAGAGTGATAGGAATCCACAGGTTCTTGTCCATTGTGGATGCTCTGGTAAGAAGGTGCGAGACAAAAGTTTTTGATTGTGCAGGCTCACCAAATCTGGCCAAGATGATTGCATCCCTTACATCTCGGGCAGCAATGTTGTCACGCGCTGGTGCCTTCTGGCCTGTGCAGCTTCAGGTGGGTGACTAGCAGCTTGGCGCTCCTGTTGATGCTCCTGCTGTTGCTGCTGCTGTTGTTCATGGTTCTGCTGCTGCCGCGGCTGGTCTTCATCCGAATCTGATGTCCAGAAGGAAAGGAATTAAATGGTCGCCATGCTTCTGGTATATGCCTCAGTTGAGGAAGTGCTCAGTCAAGGTGGGGAGAGGGGTTTCCCAGGAGGTCAGGCTCCAAACTTCCACAACAATGAGTAGGCCTGCTAAACGTTCGCCCAGACCTGAGACAACAAAGTTCTGCCGCCTGCAAATGATCATTGGTGAAAACTCCTTTGTAATGGTGGAGCTGCAGCTGTTAGTAAGCAATCCAATTGTGAGGCCGCCAGGATTACCTGGTGTGTTCCAGAGGAGGCGTGTAGGATGTGGGACATGTCTAAAAACCGGAAAGACCTCTCAAAATGGGATAATAGAGGCAATTAAGAGGTTGTTAAGGGCCTTAAGGGCCTATCATGCCTCTTGGAGGCGGGATGGAAAGGGAGTCAGAAAACACGCATTTGGGAAAATTGCTCGGAGGCAGGATGGAGGCGGGATCGGGCCTGCCTGCCATTTTTGGCGTTTTTATCACCTCGCACGCCTCCAAACCCGCCTCCTCGTGCTTGGCAAAATCAAGCCCTTTATCTCTACTTACTCTATCAAAACTTCTCAGAATTTTGAACACCTCTATTAAATCTCCCCTTAACCTTCGCTGCTCTATGGAAAACAATCTCAGTTTCTCTAGTCTCTCCACATAACTGAAGTTGCTCATCCCTGAGATCTGTGTATGTGAAACCCCAGGTCTTTCTGTTCTTGCACCTCCTTTAATATTGGTTTATATTGCCTCTCCTCATTCTTGCTCCCAAAACAAATCGCTTCAAACTTTTCTGCATTAAATTTCATCTGCCATGTGTCTACCTATTTCACCAGTCTGTCTATGTCCTCCTGAGGTCTGCTTATATATAAGGCAATCCATTTTCTACTAATTAAAATGTGGCAGCGAGCACTGTCGGACGCACTGTCCTTCAGATGAAACATTAAACCGAGACCCCGTCTGCCCTCTCAGGTGGACGTAAAAGATCCCACGGCACTATTTTGAAGAACAGCAAGGGAATTCTCCCCAGTGTTCTGGCCAATATTTATCCCTGAATCATCACCTAAAACAGATCTGGCCATTTATTTAATTGCTGTTTGTGGGAGCTTGCTGTGTGTAAATTGGCTGCCGTGTTTCCTACATTACAACAGTGACCACATTTGAAAAAGTACTTCATTTATTGTAAAGCGCTTTAGGACGTCCTGAGGTTCTGAAAGGCGCTATATAAATGCAAGTCTTTCTTTCCTTTCTTTTTATTAGAAGACAGGAAAATTGTGGGCAATGGGCCTGTGACTTCCTGATATATTCAGAAGACAAACTTTAAAAATGAACCTTATGGTATCCATTCTGACCACAGATACAAAATCAGCTAATGTTGGGATTTATTTTATTTAAAAATTAAATTTGATATTTATGCAACATTGGATTCTGATCAACAGAGTGATGCATGTTTGGTCTCAATAATAATAAAACACAATAAATAAAATTAAATCTCGCTCCATTATACAAAGTTGCTAACCTACTGCATTCATACTTTATCCCTGAAAAAAGCTAAATAAAACCTGAGGAGAAAGAAACAATTGTGCTTTTTATAAATAAAACAGGAGCTATTGTTGACCTCATAGGTAACCATATTGAAATAGAACCAAAACACCACGTATTATGTTGTGTTACTAAATCTTTACAAATCACTAGTAAGGCCTCAGCTGTGTCCAATTCTGGGCACCACATTTTAGGAAGAATGTCAAAGCCTTGGAGAAAGTCCAGAGGAGATTTACTAGAATGATACCAGGGGTCAAGGGCTTGTGTTATATGGAGAGACTATAGAAGCTGGGATCGTTCTTCTTCGAGCAGAGAAGGTTAAGAGGAGATTTCGTAGAGGTGCTCAAAATTATGAGGGCTTTTAATAGAGTAGATAGGGAGAAACTGTTTCCACTGGCAGGAGGGTCGATAACCAGAGGACACAGATTTAAGATAATTGGCAAAAGAACCACAGGGGAGATGAGACTTTTTTTACGCAGCGAGTTGTTATGATCTGGAATGCACTGCCTGAAAGAATGGAGGAAGCAGATTCAATAGTAACTTTCAAAAGTGAATTGGATAGATACTTGAAAAGAAGAAATTTGTAGGGCTATGGAGAAAGAGCGGGGAAGTCAGACTAATTGAATAATTCAAAGAACCGGCAAGGCACGATGGGCCGAATGGCCTCCTTCTGTTCCATAAGATTCTATGATTCTGTGAATAGATTCTGTTCACTAGGTGTGATTGGTCTCAATAATAATAAAACACTCAATTAAATCTTGCTCCATTATACAAAGGTCTAGTTGCTAACCTACTGCATTCATACTTTATCCCTGAAAAAAACTAAATAAAGCCTGAAGAAAAGGAAACAATTGTGCTTTTTATAAATAAAACAGGAGCTATTGTTGATCTTAATATGTCACCACATTGAAATAGAACCAAAACACCATGTATTACTAGTTGATCTCCCATGATGTTGCAGACAGGAAGTCAAGAACAAGAGTGATCTTCAGGTGACGTGTGGTGTGGAATATAATTCAAGCTGCATTTTGAAACCACACATTCGGACCTTATTTTTATTTATGGTTAAATAGAAAAACTTAGAGCAACTGGGTAAACAGAGAAGTAGAGTTGGTTGGAGCTGAGGAGTTTCTGTAAGGAGCAAGAGGTTGAGGAATGAGGAGGTGCAAAACTGAGGCACTACAGCACCACCAGTGGCAGACAGGTGTAATTACAGAATATAAATATAGAAAGGTAGACACAAAGTTGACAGCAGAATGTAATGTTTTGAAGACAGGAAGTGCGCACGGACATAAAAAAGCTCAAGGTTCCCAGCCTCAAAAAAGGGGCGGAGTCCCAGTTTGCCAGGTCTCTGCTCCTTTAACGCTGCCCCAGTATTCCCAGGGCTTTCCTGCAGGGCTGGAGTCTGGCCTCCACCTGCAGAAGCCACAAGCCAGACAGTATCATCTTCATGAGGCACAAGGGGCATTCCCTCTTGCCTCTTTTGCCAGCCAGTGCACCTGCTGGATGTCCAAGCAAAGAGGTACTTAGAAAAAGCAGGCTTCAGGGCTTGCCCTGGAATCCTTGCTAATGAGGAGGCCCCCAGGGGTCCTAGAGGCAGGCTGAAAAACTGAAGGTAGGCCACAGTTGGCATTGCATACACCAACCCGGCCCCCTCCCCTCCCACCAACCAGGACTTCAGCTGGATTGAGGACATTCTGTTTGCTGATCTCCATCTGCAACTAGGAGGTCCCAATCACCCAGGCCAGAGACAGAAGTTGCTCCTGATATTTTGAGCCCTACAGCTGGTGCTAGATCCTTCCAGGGAGATGACCTGCGCGGAGGCTTCCGCCAGGCCATATAAAACCTCGGCCAGGGAATGGGGGCGGGCAGGTGATGTATATACAGAGAAGGGCAACAAGGATGATCTCCGGCCTGAGAACGTTGAGCTATGGAGCTAGACTTGATGCCTTGAGTTTAAATTCATTGATGAGGTGTAGACTTAGAGAAGAACTGATTCAGGTCCTTGATTAAGGCCATTGATATACAGGTGGATAGATTGTTAGTAGTGATGGGCCCAGGTAGAACCAGGGCCCTTCTAAATTAAGGCCACAGGGAGTGAGGTTGGATGTGCAGAAGTTTTCTTTTACCTCAGAAAATGATCGACCTGTGGAATAGCATTCTGGAGGTGGTCACAGAATCACAGAATCCCCACAGTGCAGATAGAGGCCATTTCGGCCCATCGAGCCTGCACCGACACATATCCCACTCTATCCCCGTAACCCCACGTATTTAATCCCCCTAACACTAAGGGTCAATTTATCATAGCCAAATCAACCTAACCCACACATCTTTGGACTGTGGGAGGAAACCGGAGCACCCGGAGGAAACCCACGCAGACACGGAGAGAATGTGCAAACTCCACACAGACAGTCAACCGAGGCCGCATTCGAACCCGGGTCCCTGGCGCTGTGAGGCAACAGTGCTAACCACTATGCCACCGTGTTGCCGTGGTATTGAGTACTGACTCCTGTAGTCCTTCAAGAAGACATTAGATGCATTTCTGGACAACTATAAGATCATGGGAGGAGGAAGGTAAGATCTTGGGTAATAACTAATGGGTTGGGGCTTCATGGGGATTGTCTTTAAAGGGGGTTAGGTAAGAATCTGAGACACAGGTTCCTGAATAGGCTACAGGTCTCAGGAGGTGTAGTGGTGGGGGCGGGAGGGGAGGGGTTGCCAGGGGCGGGGGGGGGGGGTGCAGGAAGAAAAGGAAGAGTGGGAATACAGGGACAAGTCCAGTAGAAAGTGAGGCAAGCTTGTATGGGCCTGATGAGCTTTTCTCATACTAAGTACGTAACATAACAAACACAACACATGACTATTGGACTGAATGGTTCTTCAGATCCACCCTAATCGCAGCATCTCATGCTTCACATGTCATGGCACAAACGTTGACATGCCAAGATGATCTACCAGCATTGGCTGATTGGTCACTTTCGCCAATTTCTGCAGGTCCTGCCATACCTACCTGCCAGTGAACATAAAAACATAAGAACATAAGAAATAGGAGCAGGAGTCGGCCATTCGGCCCTTCGAGCCTGCTCCGCCATTCAATAAGATCATGGTTGATCTTCTGCCTCAACTCCATTCACCGGCCCTCTGAGGTAGAGAATTCCAAAGATTCACCACCCTCTGTGTGAAGAAATTTCTTCTCATCTCAGTCCTGAATGGTCTACCCTTTATCTTGAGGCTGCGGCCCCTGGTTCTAGACTCCCCAGCCAAGGGAAACATTCTCCCAGCATCCATCCTATCAAGCCCTGTAATAATTTTGTATGCTTCAATGAGATCCCCTCTCATTCTTCTGAATTCAAGAGAATACAGGCCTAGTTTACACAATCTCTTCTCATACGACAGTCCCGCCATCCCAGAAATCAATCTCGTGAACCTTCGTTGCACTCCCTCTATGGCAAGTATATCCTTCCTTAGGTAAGGAGACCAAAATTGTACACAGTACTCCAGGTCTGGTCTCACCAAGGCCCTATATAATTGGAGTAAGACTTCTTTACTCCTGTACTCAAATCCTCTTGTAATGATGGCCAGCATATCATTTGCCTTCCTAATGGCTTGCTGCACCTGCACATTCACTTTCAGTGACTCATGTACAAGGACACCCAGGGCCCTTTGAGCATCTGCATTCCCCAATCTTTCACCATTTAGGAACTACTCTGCCTTTCTGTTTTTTCTACCAAAGTGGATAACTTCACATTTATCCACATTATATTCCATCTGCCATGTTCTCGCCCACTCACTGAGCCTGTCGAGATCCCCTTGAAGCCTCTTCACTTCCTCTTCACAACTGACACTGCCACCTAGCTTTGTATCATCAGCAAATTTGGAAATGTTACATTTAGTCCCCTCATCCAAATCATTGATATAGATTGTGAATAGCTGGGGCCCAAGCACCGATCCTTGCGGTACCCCACTAGTCACAGCCTACCATCCTGAAAAAGACCCGTTTATCCCTACTCTTTGTTTTCTGTCTGTTAACCAATTCTCAATCCATGCTAGTATATTATCCCCAATTCCATGTGCCCTAATTTTGTTCACCAGCCTCTTGTGTGGGACCTTATCGAAGGCCTTCTGAAAATCCAGATACACCACATCCACCAGTTCCCCTTTGTGTACTCCATTAGTTACATCCTCAAAGAACTCCAATAGGTTTGTCAAACAGGTTTTCCCTTTCATAAATCTATTTTGACTCTGCCCAATCTTACTATTAGTTTCTTAGTGCCCAGTTATTGCATCCTTTATAATAGATTCCAGCATTTTCCCAACTACTGATGTGAGGCTAACAGGTCTGTAGTTCCCCGTTTTCTCTCTCCCTCCTTTCTTAAATAGCAGGGTTGCATTTGCTATCCTCCAATCTGCAGGAACCATTCCAGAATCTATAGAATTTTGGAAGATGACAACCAATGCGTGCACTATTCCAATGGCCACCTCTTTCAAAACCCTAGGATGTAGGTCACCCGGTCCTTGGGATTTATCGACTTTTAGTCCCATTAATTTTGCTAGTACTGTTTTTTTACTAATAATAATTTCTTTAAGTTTCCTCATTCTCGTCACACCCTTGGTTTTCTCGTATTTCTGGGAGGTTTTTTGTGTCTTCCTCCATGAAGACAGAAACAAAGTATTTATTTAATTTCTCAGCCATTTCCTCATTCCCCATTATAAATTCTCCCGTCTCTGACTGTAAAGGACCTACATTTACCTCCGCCAGTCTTTTCCTTTTCACATACCTATAGAAGCTTTTACAATCCGTTTTTATATTTTTCGCTAGTTTGTGCTCATATTCCATTTCCCTTTCTTTATTAATTTCTTGGTTCCCCTTTGCTGATTTCTAAAAAGATCCGAATCCTCAAGCTGACCGCTTTTTCTGGCAACTTTATAAGCTTCCTCCTTTGACTTAATACTAGCTTTAATTTCTTTTGTTAGCCATGGTTGGATCACTTTTCCTTTTGGGTTTTTATGCCCTAGAGGAATATATGTTTGTTGCAAATTATGCATTATTTCCTTGAATGTTAGCCATTGTATGTGGGAACTTGTGTTTTCAGTACTTCTTCAACAGAGAGGTAGATGTAGAACTGTGCCAACTACTGCAAGGACACCTGTGGCTACCATGCAGTGGAGTGCTGGCACAAGCAGGGATAGCAATCGTCAGCATGGCTGCATCTCCTTGCTACATTTTTGCCCTATTTAGATGGTACCGTGGAGTGGCACAGAGGGTAGCATTCCTCACAAGGACCTCATGCAACATCACCTTAACCAGTAGCCATCAAACAGGGGCTCAGGTGCTTGGCTGCTCCATCACTCGTCAGCAGACTCATGTCTGCACATTTCCCTTCATTTTTCCCTTGCACTTCTTAATCTCCCGTCCCTTTAGCCTTGGCCAAGATCACTAATGAGTTGAGGCTCTACAAAGGCTTTCAGAACTTTTATCCCCTTACAGTGAAACTCATGTTAAATTGGATGCATCCCTTTAAATTTAACTTACGTGCGATTTCCCCTCCCACTAATGTGCTCCCCAGACCTACCTGAATCTGCAGCTGGTGCTGTCAACATTTATGTTATTGAGTTTACACTGAAGAATGATGTGCCCTTAGCACCTGGCCTTTCAGAGGGGGGCTTTGACCTAGTTATTTAATGGTTTAGAGCTGACTGACAACTGTACATGAAAATCAACCCAGTCTCTCTGGGAACTGGGGGTTTGGAGGGAATAAAATGTCTGCAAAACTTGGGGTAGTGGATTGGAAGGGATAAGGCGTTTGAACCTGGAGTGGCTAAAGTGTCTGTGAATCTTCAGGGACGGGAACATAGGAACGGGAGTAGGCCATTCAGACCCTCAAGCATGTTCTGCCATTCAATTAGATCATGGCTGATCTGTACCTCAATCCCATTTTTATCCACCTTGCTCCATATCCCTTCATACCCTTACCTAACAAAAATCTATTGCTCTCAATTGTCCCAGCAACCAAAATCTTATAGGGGAGCAGGTTGCAGATTTTCACTAACCTTAGTGTGAGAAAGAGCTTCCTGATTTCACTCCTAAATGGCCTCGCTCTAATATTAAGATTATACCTCCTTGTCCTGGATTCCCCAACCAGAGGAAACAGTTTCTCTCTATCTACTCTATCAAATCCATTTATTATTTTAAACATCTCAATTAGATCACCCCTTAATCTTCTAAACTCAATGAAATACAAGCAAAGTTTATGCAACCTGTGCTCATAATTTAGACCTTTAAGCCCTGCTGTCACTCTGATGAATCTGTGCTGTACCCCCACCAAGGCCAATATATAATTTCTGAGGTTCAGTGCCCAAAACATAAAACATTAAGAAAATATTCCAATTTGTCTTTCTCAAATCCAAACCCACTTTCCCATGTTGAACTCCATCTCCCATAGTTTTGCTCACTCACTCTATGTCCCTTTGTAACTTCCTGCTCTTATCTACACAATTTACTGTGCATCCTAACTTAGTGTCATCTGCAAACTTGGATATACAATTCACTATTCGTTCATCAAACATTGATAAATATGGTGAAAAGCTGAGGCCCCAGTACAGAACCCCACTTCTCACATCCCCCCAATCACAGATGTTACCTTTATCCCTTCTCTGTCTCCTACCTGCCAACCAATTACCAACCCATGTCACAAGGTCACCTCCAATTCCGTGCACTTTTATTTTTGCTAATAATCCCTTGTGTGGAACCTTATCAAATGCTTTGTGGAAGTCCATATAGACAACATCCATAGACACTCCCCTATCCATCATGTTAGTGACTTCCTCAAAAAATGTAACTAGGTTAGTCAGACATGACCCAACCTTCACAAATCCATACTGACTCTCTTTGTTCAGCTCATATTGGTCTAAGTGCTTAGTCACTGGGCTGAATTTTGATACTGGGGCGGGTTGGGGTCGTGTCATCCACTTTTCGTGTTATCCACCCGACTGCAATTGGATGTGGGAGATTGATGCAATTTTCACTTAATTGGGCAATTGAGTTCCAGCATGTGGGAACCCATGAACCAATTAGTGTTTTCAGTCTGAAAGTCGCCTCTGATGATGTCATCATTGCTGCTGCATTGAAGGTCTTCAAACACTGCCTGGCCTTTGTTGTGAGAGGACCTGCAAAATGAGCAGCAGCAGTCCTAATTCTGCTCCCAGATCTTTTTACACCACCATTCCCAGATATGTCTCCTCTCCATCCATCCATATATGCAGCCATCCACATAGCCATTCATATATGCATCCCCATAGCCAGCCAGCCAGCCAGCCAGCCAGCCTGCCTGCCTGCCTGCCTGCCTGCCTGCCTGAGCTATCCAAATGTGCTCCCACCAGGTTTCACATTCGTGGTTCAGAACAGGCGTGCTTCACGTAGAAAAAGGGTTAAAAGCACAAAGGCTTTTCAAAATGGCATTATAGAGGCAATTTAGTGCTTGTTAAGGGCCTTAACAGCCTATCCTGCCTCTTAGAGGCGGGACGGAGTCGGGACCAGCAGACACGATTTAATGAAAATTGCGTGGCGATGGGATGGAGGCGAACTTCTGCCCGCCCACCAGCTTTCGCAATTTTAACCCTCCACACGCCTCCAAACCCACCTCCACGGGTCAATGAAAATCCAGCCCATTGTCTCTGATGATAGATTCCAGTAACTTCCCCACAGCTGATGTTAAACTGACGGGTCTGTAGTTACCTGGTTTCTCCCTCCCTCCCTTCATAAAAAATGGAGTGGCAATTGAACAGTGAAACCATTCAGCCGACCTCTATATGACTGTTATTCTGCCAATGCAGAATAACTAGTTGCAATGAAAAGAGACCAAACACCAAACTCCCAAAAGGTGATGAATTTATTTACAAACAGAAGATTGAACTAAAGCCTTTTACAATTAATTACATAGAAGTTACAGTGCAGAAACAGGCAATTTGGTCCAATTGCTCTGTGCCGTTGTTTATGCTCCACACAAGCCTCCTCCCACCCTATTTCATCTAACCGTACCAGCATATACTTCTCTTCCTTTATTCCTCATGTACTTAGCTAGCTTCCCCTTACATGCATCTAAGCTATCACCTCAACTACAAGTGAAAACATCTTCTCTATGTCTACCCAATCAAATTTTAAAGACCTCTATTAGGTCACCCCTCAGCATTCTTCACTCTACCACCCCTACAACGTGTTCCCCAGAGGCTTCAGTTGAGCTGATGGAAGGCTGCTGTGGCAAAGATGATCGTGGTCAGTGATGTCTGGGTGCTTGAGCCTCTGAGGGCCCAGCAGCAGACAGCAGGGCTTTGTCTGCTGCCTGGGGAGTCTGGCCCAGCTGGCTTTCTGGCACCATGGTTGGTGTTGGTCGAGGGGATGGTGAGGAAGCAGATGAGCTGATATCCTGAGAGAGGGCAACGCGTGCCGCCCGCTCTGCGCCACTGTCACTCCCATGGGGCTGGGGCTCAGCACTTCCACCTATCTGCAAGAGAGCAGCCTGCAGAAGATCAGCAAGGCCTAGAAAGCCCCATTCAACTGTTCCGTCGATCAGTCCACGGTGGACGTCTGCCTCTCCGAGGTGGAGCACAGATTTGAACCCAGAGTCTGTGTGGCAGCCGTTTGAGCTTTCACCAAAGCTGCAAAGGCTGTGAACGTGGACTCCTGTAAGTGGCCGGCTGCAGCATCCCTGGAGGTGGCCACACTCTCCAAGGTAAATTGCAGAGTGCTAATCCCTGGGAGATGACACCAAGGGGGGAATTTTCTGTGGTGGGTTTTTTGACAACGGGTCGGGACACTGCTGTCAACCCGCCACCACGCGCTTTTACCAAATGTTGGGTCTGTCAGCGCTGAGCAGACCCAACACGCAGCGGCAGGGGAGCCAATTCAGGTCATTATGACCTTGTTAACGGAGGATTAACAACAATTTTCAGCTCACCTTTAGAATTTACCAGCTCACCCACAGGGTCCACACTGCTCGGGTCACGTCTGTTAAGCTGGGCAGGAGTTGAATGGCCATGGGATCATCTCATTACTTGACAGCTTGAAATGTGCTATAAAAGCTCCCATCTCACAGCTGTTCACTTTCCAAGCTCAGAAGCTGTTGCTTACTGCATTTGGAAGACAGATTGAGCTTTATGCAGGCTGCAAGTGTTTGGAGCAAACTCTCTATCCAGTGTCATATCATTGGAACAACCTCTTTCACCATTGACAGATCGCTTCTGTCATCTCAAGTTCACCTGCCATCTATTCCATCAGCATGGGTACGGTTTATACTGTCTCACCTTGGTCCTCAGAATCTGACCACGATCAGCCGCAACACCAGCATCACCAGACACACCAGCAGCACCAACAACCACACCAACCTTCCCCGCAATCAACTGATGCTGCACAGGACAGAGGGCATCAGCACCCGACCACATTTCTGCCTGGGACGCCAGGGATGGCCTCACTATGGCCAGATTTACTTCACTTGACGCTGCACACCCTGGCTGTGATATGATGCACCAGGTTGGCACCACCCCACACCAACACCATAAATCATGCCTACAATGCCCAAGCCATTCCTTTCACACTCATCAGCATTGCGGGGTGTACCGTTATGTCTCACCATTCACTGCAACTCACTAAGCCACTTCCAAAGGTGCACACAAATCTGTCCAAGAACGCAAAGTGTTGAAAATAAAGATTTCAATGTTTGAAAGCACTTTAACAGAAACTTCACATGAACATTGGCTAAAACACACAAGTGCCTACCCTTGCGTGTTGTTAGTTGGTATGATTGGACTAGGATGAGGGTGAGTGTGAGGGGTGGCTAGTGAGATGGGGAAGTGATAATGTAGATAGAGAGGGATGGGTGGAGGTGCAAGGTAAGTTGGTGTGAGTAAGGATGTGCAGGTGTAGGTTAGGGAAGGCAGAGTGATGGGGATGTGATGAGTGGCACAGCAGGATGAGGTTGAGTGTGGCTTTGCAGTAACGTCTCGTGATCTACTGAGATCATGGAACGGTTTGTACCACTGCAGCCAGGTGCTCCTGATGACATCCCTGCTTGTGCCTTCCTGTGCAATGTGCAACCAGACTGCATTGATCTCCTGGGGAGGTCTCTTCCTCCCATTGGAAGGGAAAAGAACCCCCCTGTGTGCTGTGACTCCCTCCATAAGCATATGGAGGGAGTCATGGGAGATTCTGGGTGCAGGCGTGCACCTCTGTGCAGTGATTGTCAGTGTTTGCAGCACCTCAATGATGTAGAACACTGACAGCAGGACTGTCAAAGTAAATTTGGGCATGGTCCCTTTAAGGAAATCGGCTGATGACGCGTCATCAAATGATGTCATCAGACCTGCTTCGTTCAATTGGCTGGGAAACGCGCTGGGCGGGCTTAACGAGCCCAATCAGGGGAAAGTCATGTTGGAGACCGGGATGGAGCCAGCAGCGAGACCACGACCCGCTACCGACCTCGCCTGCCACAGACCCGCCCAGGTAGGGGAAATCGCGGCCCAGGAGTTAAAATACCCCGGGCCTGTTCTCTGCAGGGTTTTAAACTCAGCTCGTTACTGACCCGCCCAAAACCCACCCGGAGTTAAAATCGTGGCCCTTCCTTCCTTCTTCACTGATCTATTCAGAACTTGTGCACAATCAACGTATGGACACAGTGACATATGTGTAGCAAATCATAGAATATATTATTAATATGGTACGTACCATTTGGCCTGTACATCTGTCTGCACACCTCAGACCTATGCCTTTGAAAGCCTCCCTCCCAATTAATAGAACAAGTCTGATTTCATTTGCAGTTAATGTTTTCTCCTGGGAGGCTCCACCACCTGCTGCAGTCCTTGCCCTCCTGTTATGTACCACTTTTGTCTTTAACAAAAGCAGTATGGATTAAAGCGGAATGAGTTGGCAGTTTGAAATTCAGACATTTCTCAATGCCAGTGAGAATGATTACTTTAAATCTCTCTCTCTGAATTTTATATAAAGATATGTGTATATACTTATGTCGACATGTTGGGAACCATTCTAATTCTATCAACATAAGCGGTTTGTCGAGATGAACAGACATAATATATAAATATAAAAATAAAGTCACTGTCACAGAATTTCTGAATTTTAAATTTCTGTATATTTAAATGAATTTCCTTAACTTATTTGTTTAAAAAAGTAATTTAAGAGTAGATTGTTTCAAATGCGACACTTGTTCTTTTCAGCTTATCAAAATACTTAGCTGCTTCTTCCATTTCTTTCAATGGCTCTGATTGAGAAATAAATGTCTGCAATCTTTCACATGCTGAATGCTTCTTCTCACATCACGCGCCGAATAGTGGACCCTAACTCATTGTCTTCAAGTTCCTCGGCTTCTTGGATGTCGTGTTGACCTTTCTTTTTTGAGGTGACTATATCTGCATCTTTCAATTGTGTCTTGTTTAACCAATGTCCAGACTTTTTTTAAATTGTGCATCATCCCCAGTAGGTTTTCCATAAACTCTTTCTTGGCGTCAATGGCTGCCAACTTTTTATAGAAACATAGAAAAAATAGGAGTAGGCCATTCGGCCCCATCAAGCCTGCTCCGCCATTCAATATGATCATGGCTGATCCTCTATCTCAATACCATATTCCTGCTTTCTCCCCATACCCCTTGATGCCTTTTGTGTCTAGAAATCTATCTATCTTGTTCTAAAATATATTCAGTGACTTGGCCTCCACAGCCTTCTGTGGTAGAGAATTCCACAGGTTCACCACCCTCTGAGTGAAGAAATTTCTCCTCATCTCAGTCCTAAATGTCCTACCCCTTATCCAGAGACTGTGACCCCTCGTTCTAGACCCCCCAGCCAGGGGAAGCATCCTCCCTGCATCCAGTCTGTCTAGCCCTGTCAGAATTTTATACTTTTCAATGAGATCCTCTCTCATTCTTCTAAACTCTGGTGAATACAGGCTGAGGCGACCCAATCTCTCCTCATACGACAGTCCTGCCATCCCAGGAATCAGTCTGGTGAACCTTCGCTGCACTCCCTCTATGGCAAGTATATCCTTTCTTAGGTAAGGAGACCAAAACTGCACACAGTACTCCAGGTGTGGTCTCACCAAGGCCCTGTACAACTGTAGTAAGACATCCTTGTTCCTGTACTCAAATCCTCTTGCAATGAAGGCCAACATACCATTTGCCTTCCTAACTGCTTGCTGCACCTGCATGTTTGCTTTCAGTGACTGGTGTACAAGGACACCCAGGTCCCTTTGTACATCAGCATTTCCCAATCTATCACCATTTAAATAATACTCTGCCTTTCTGTTTTTCTACCGAAGTGGATAACTTCACATTTATCCACGTTACACTGCATCTACCATGTATTTGCCCACTCACTCAACTTGTCTAAATCACCTTGAAGCCTCTTTGCATCCTCCTCACAGCTCACAATCCCACCTAGTTTCATGTCGTCAGCAACTTGGAAATATTACATTTGGTTCCCTCATCCAAATCATTGATATATATTGTGAATAGCTGGGGCCCAAGCACTGAGCCCTGCGTTACCCCACTAGTCACCGCCTCCCACCTCGAAAAAGACCCATTTATTCCTACTCTCTCTTTCCTGTCTGTTAACCAATTTTCAATCCATGCCAGTATATTACCCCCAATCCCATGTGCTTTAATTTTGCACAGTAACCTCTTATGTGGGACTTTATCAAAGGCCTTCTGAAAATCCAAATACACCACATCCACTGGTTCTTCCTTATCTATTCTACCAGTTACATCCTCAAAAAACTCCAGTAGGCTTGTCAAACATGATTTCCCTTTCATAAATCCATGTTGACTTTGTCTAATCCTGTTGATATTTTCTAAGTGTCCTGTTATCACATCCTTTATAATAGACTCTAGCATTTTCCCTACTACTGATGTTAGGCTAACCGGTCTGTAGTTCCCTGTTTTCTCTCGCCCTCCTTTTTTAAATAGTGGAGTTACATTTGCCACCCTCCAATCTGCAGGAACTGTTCCATAATCTATAGAATTTTGGAAGATGACAACCAATGCATCCACTATTTCCATGGCTACCTCTTTTAGTACTCTGGAATGCAGATTATCAGGCCCTGGGGTTTTATCATCTTACAGTCCCATTAATTTCTCCAGCACTATTTTTTTACTAATACTAATTTCCATTAATTCCTCCTTCTCACTGGACCCTTAGTTCCCTAGCATTTCTGGGAAGTTATTTATTATGCGCTAATAGTTTTTGGCCGTGGTAGTTAAGATTTTGAATAATCCTTGATCCCTTTGCTGGATTAAAGACGTAGTATTTGGAGGAAGAAAAACAAACTTAATGGCTTGTATATCATTGACATGAGGGTGGATAGAGCAGTTATTGACTAATAACACTATTTTCCCCATCTCGCAACTCAGTTTTTGGATCCATCTTGTAAATATCTACCATACTCATAATCGACTGGTAGATGTTTCAAGTTTTTAAAGCCTTGTCAGTTTTTTGACATTCCTATTGAAAGCAGTTGTAGCTTATCTCTTTAGCCACGTTAGCAGTGATGAGAATTGAAACATGGTCTTTGTGTGGTTTACCATCGGTACACGATTGTCCCTTAATGCAGCAGATTTTCTCGTACCATAAGCGCATTTAAAGAACAAGGCTGTCTCGTCCGTGTTATAAATATGGCCCAAATTGTAGTCTTGCAGAATTTCCTGGAGACGAACCTTCCACTCGTTGGGGCGAGACAAGGCGGCCAATTTTACCCTCACAGCAAATTTTCGTGTACACCGTGCTTTGAAGCGACTAAACCGCCCGTTGCTAGAGGTGAAATTTTCCACGTCTAGCCTTGTCCTTCTCAATAAACATGCCATGATCGATTGTGATGGTGGGATTTTGGGCAAGTTTGTCATTAAACCACATGGCTAATACATAGAAACATAGGAACCTTAGGAACAGGAGTAGGCCATTTAACCCCTCGAGCCTGTTCCGCCATTCAATTAAATCATTAAAATAAGAATGCTGATTTGCACCTCAACTCCATTTACCCACCTTTGCTCCATATTCCTTCATACCCTTACCTAACAAAAATCTATCGATCTCAGTCTTGAAAGCTTTAATTGACCCAGCATCCAGAGCCTTTTGGGGGAGAGAGTTCCAGATTTCTACTAACCTTTGTGTGAAAAAGTCCTTCTTGATATCACTCCTGAATAGCCTGGCTCTAATTTTAATATTATGTCCCCTTGTTCTTGATTCCCCCACCAGAGGAAACAGTTTCTCTGTATCTACCACATCGAATCCATTTATCATTTTAAACACCTTAATTAGATCACCCCTCAACCTTCTAAACTCAAAGGAATACAAGCAAAGTTGCCATTAATGGTAATAACAGAAGGCTTGTAATACTGTTGTCAAATTAGGTGTGGCAGAGTTTATGTCTACACGTACTGTAAGTATTTGTTATTAATGTGCAGAGATGGGACTGGGGCATCACTTTTTCTCAAATTAAGTGTGATTTTGACATAAACGCTAAGTGGAGACACACATATAGATATATATCTGAGTGTGTGAATATGTGTGTGTGAATATATATAGCAATCCCATTTTATTTCTGACGCCATGGCACAATAAAGTGAGGAGCGGCAATCTTAGTGAGAACTGATTGGGAAATCACAAGCCGCAGGGCTTGCGGTTTCCTGATCAGCGCTCCCTGAGAGGGCAGCTCCAAGGCCAACTAGGCCAAGTCAGCCCTTCTTTCTTCTCAAAAGAATAAGGCATAAGGTCTGCTTTTACCAGCATAAGATTTGAAAAAAGCAAAAAAAGTTAAAAAAAATTCACTCATTTATCATTTAAAAATACTTTTAAAAAAGGTAAGTTTATTTTTAGCCCCATAAAAAACTTCAATTATTTTTTTCAAAAAATTACATTTTTGTTTAAAATATTTAATTTATTGTAATTTCAACTAATTTTAAAAATGTGATTTTTAAAATTTTATTTAATGTTTTAAAGTGTTTTTGGAGTGATCTCCATTCATATATTTGACAGGTCTATCTGTCAAGTGTATGAAGGGAGATTCCCTTCTTTGATTGGCTCCCCATGGCCCACGTGATCCCAGGGACGCTTGCGAACCGCATGCGCCCCTGGGATACGTGAGCCCTGCACATTTTGAGTCGGAGAGTCCCAGGAGCGGAAGTGTCCGGACCTCGGGAGCCCTCGGGTAAGTCGGTAGATTTTTTCCAGATCGGAGGCCTCCACACGCAGGAAGCCTCCGATCGGAAAATACAGCCCATTATGTCAAAAAAGTCACAGCATTTGCCTGACTTGTGCAAAATCCCCTGAATTATTGAGACGTTATCTGTAATCTTACTGTCACTCTTCCTAAATGAGTGTGGTCAGGATCTGTCAGCAGAACACGCGTACTAACAAAGAGGAATTTGGCTGGCTGTAGCCTACTCTGAAACCTAAAGTAAACGTCAGGTAGGTAAAATTTGCTATTCATGAGAGCTAGTACATGCGTTAAATATGCTTTACAGTGTAGTGTTTTTGTGTGTTAACACTAAAAGAGCAATCGCTATCTTTTGCTAACTGGATTCGTGCAAAATTACTCTGAGTTGACTGAAAGTGCATATTGTATTAATATTCAAGAAGAAGGCTACTACCACTCTCTCAAGAGCAACTAAAGATGGGCAATAAATGCTGGCCTTGCCAGCAATGCCCATATCCCAACAATGAATTAAAAAAAGAAAGAATTGCTTTTATATAGCACCTTTCATAACCTCAGGACGTCCCAAAGCCAATGAAGTACATTGAAGTGTAGGCCGCGGTAGGCCAACCTTGGCGGGTCCGTGGCGGGCGACGTCGATGATGGGTCCCGACCCCGCTGTTGGCTCCAGCCCGCTGTGTAGAATGATTTTACATTGAATGGGCTTGTTAAGCCCGCCCAGCGCGTTTGCTGGCCAATTGAAGGAAGCGGGTCTGATGACGTCATTTGATGACGTGTCATCAGCCGGTTTCCTTAAAGGGACCATGCGCAAATTGATTTTGACAGTTGTGCTGTCAGTGTTCGACAGCATTGAGGTGCTGCAAACACTGACAAGCACTGCACTGAGGTGCACGGCTGCACCCAGGCTCTCCCAGGACTCCTTCTATATGCTTATGGAGGGAGTCACAGCACGCAGGGAGATTCTCTTCCCTTCGAATGGGTGGAAGAGACCTCCCCAGGAGACCAACACAGCCTGGTTGCACATTGCAGAGGAGGGCACAAGCAGGGATGTTGTCAGGGGGACCTGGGTGCAGTGGCGCAAACCTTTCAATTATCTCAGTAGATCAGGAAAAGTTAGTACAAAGCCACACTCAACCTCATCCTGCTGTGCCACTCATCACATCCCCATCACTTTGCCCTCCTACCCTACTCCTGCACATCCTTACTCACACCAACTTACCTTGCACCTCTACCCATCCCTCTCTATCTACATTATCACTTCCCCATCTCACTAGCCAGCCCTCACACTCACCCTCATCCTAGTCCAATCATACCAACTAACAACACACAAGGGTAGGCACTTGGGTGTTTTAGCCAATGTTCCTGTAAAGTTTCTGTTATTGTGCTGTCAAACATTGAAATCTTTATATTCAACACTTTGCGTTCTTGGACAGATCTGTGTGCACCTTTGGAAGTGGCTTAGTGAGTTGCAGTGAATGGTGAGCCATAACGGTATGCCCCGCAATGGTGATGAGTGTGAAAGGAATGGCTTGGACATTGTAGGGATGCTTTATGTTGTTGGTGTGGGGTGGTGCCAACCTGGCGCATCATGTGGCAGCCATGGTGTTCAGTGTCAAGTGAAGTAAATCTGGCCATAGTGAGGCCATCCCTGGCCTCCCGGGCAGCAATGTGCTCGGGTGCTGATGCCCTCTGTCCTGTGCAGCATCAGTTGATTGCGGGGAAGGTTGGTGTTGTTGTTGGTGCTGCTGGTGTGCCTGGTGCTGCTGGTGTTGGGGCTGATCATGGTGGGATTCTGAGGGCCAAGGTGAGATAGTTTCAAGGGCACCGATGCTGATGTAATAGATGGCAGGTGAACTTGAGATGACAGAAGCGATCAGTCAATGGTGAGAGAAGTTGTTCCAATGAGGTGACATTGGATAGAGAGTTTGCTCCAAACACTTGCAACCTGCATAAAGCTCAATCTGTCTTCCAAATGCAGTAAGCAACAGCTTCTGAGCTTGTAAAGTGAACAGCTGTGAGATGGGACCTTTTATAGCACATTTGCAGCTGTCAAGTAATGAGATGATCCCATGGTCATACAACTCCCGACCTCCTTACCTGACGTGATCCCCGAGCAGCGTGGACCCCATGGGCGACCTCGTAAAATGGTAAGGTGAGCTCAAAATACTGTTTAATGGGCTGTTAACAAGGTCATAATGACCTGAATTGCCTCCCCTACCTCTGCGTGTCAGGTCTGTTCAACCCTGACAGACCCGACATGTGGGTAAGTTGCGTGGCGGCAGATTGACAGCGGGGTCCCGACCCACTGTCAAAAAAATTTTTCCCACCCAACCCGCCACCGAACGCACCCACTGACCCCCTGAAAAATTCCCCCTGTAGTCACTGCTGTAATGTAGGAAACTTGTAAGAGCGGTAAAGGAATACAAAAATGCATTAGCTGACCTGAGAAAGAAGCAGCATGTTTTGATATTGTGGAATCATAGACAAATGAATAGAGTGGGCAAGAGACTACAGAAAGTCCCAATCTGACTTAATGGGAAAGTGTTCCACAAGCCAATACATGTTACAAGTGACGTCAAATCCGTCAGTTGTTTCTGCGATACAGCACATCATCACGTGAGATGGTAGAGATAAAGAGTTACAAAAGGCAATCTCACAAACACATTAGCATCGTATTGCTATGTACACATTAGCACCGAATGATTGTGTACACAGGTCAGCTTGTTAGTTGCAGGATGGTCAAAATTTACCAAATCTACCTCAGTGAGTCAGCCCGATGAACAGATCTCCATTCGTCTGCTCTAAGTTTAGAGTTTTACATGTTTCTGGAATGGAGGTTGCTCATGCCACTCAATATCCCCAACAAAGACAAATGGAATTGATATATGATGTGCAGCAGTGTGAAATTGCATTTATTTCACAGCTGTTGCCACACTTTGTACCCCATCAACTGTGCCGTCTAGTGGAGGGCCTGCTATTGATCAGTTTCAGTCAATGAGCAGTACCATTGATACTGGTTTAGCTGCATTAAACATAGAAACATAGAAGATAGGAGCAGGAGTAGGCCATTCGGCCCCTCGAGCCTGCTCCGCCATTTAATGAGATCATGGCTGATCATCCAAATTCAGTACCCTGTCCCTGCTTTCTCCCCATATCCCTTGATCCCTTTAGCCTTAAGAAATATATCTAACTCCTTCTTGAATATATTTAATGAATTGGCCTCAACGGCCTTCTGTGGTAGAGAATTCCACAGGTTCACCACTCTCTGGGTGAAGAAATTCCTCCTCATCTCAGTCCTAAATGGCTTACCCCTTATCCTTAGACTGTGACCTCTGGTTCTGGACTCCCCCGCCATCGGGAACATCCTTCCTGCATCTAGTCTGTCTAGTCCTGTTAGAATTTTATAAGATTCAATGAGATCCCCTCTCATTCTTCTAAACTCTAGCGAATACAAGCTCAATCGACCCAATCTCTCTTCATATGTCATTCCTGCCATCCCAGGTATCAGTCTGGTGAATCTTCGCTGCACTCTGTATCAAACAGAGCATTTTGCACCTCATTAATCTGCTAGTGTCTGATATTGAGCCTTTCAGTGAGTGCATAAGATGATACAATTTAGTCCTATTAGATTGAACAGAGTATTTTGTACCTTGTTAAATTTTCTATTATGCAAATTCACTGACTACTTCAAACTAACACAGCTGAATATGACACAAAGCTAGCAGGTACTGTTTTTTAAATGAGCTTCACGTAAAAAAGCTCCCTCCCTTCAATAAAATTCTACTTCCTTTGGCTTCTAAAAACAGCAGCACGTTGAAGGAAAGTTATGCCTATTTAAAAGGAGTGGCAACTCTAACCGAGGCTGCAGGCCCATCAGCCTAACATCAATAACAGGTAGAATAATGGTAAGCAATCTAAGAAGCAGACTGGAGGTATACCTGTATAACAAAAAGTTAATGAAAATATTCAGCACAGATTGATAAGGGAAAGATCCTGCCTCACAAATCCCATTGGCCTTTTTGAGGTTATTATCGTGCTACGAGCAATAGCTTGCATTTTGCGCATCACTCAAAATCTAGTGTCTCAAATAATTATGGAGATTCTGTGGTTAACTGATAGTTGGGTTCCTTCCATTATAGAAACCAACCAATTGTCATTTCCAACGGAAATGAAATCAGGCGGTTTCTACAATGGGCAGCCAATCTGCGATGCCTGCTTCACGCCCGGGCGCAAGTTTAAAAGCTACTGCGATACTTCTCGAAGCACACGTAAATTAATCCTCATTATTAAACTGTTCCAGCAGTGGAGCTGGTAATAAGACTTATCAGATGGATGGCAAGCACTAATTCTAATACG
Organism: Squalus acanthias; assembly: GCA_030390025.1. Lineage (NCBI taxonomy): Eukaryota > Metazoa > Chordata > Chondrichthyes > Squaliformes > Squalidae > Squalus > Squalus acanthias. The sequence goes on along the minus strand of CM059428.1, from coordinate 41,143,753 downwards.
GGCTGCAATTTTTCATTTTCAAAAAATCCAAAGGTTTGCCTTTAAGGGGCTGAGCAAGTTCAGGGCCTTCTGCGTCATCAAGTATTCTGTGCATTCCGATGAGCCAATCTGAACTAAAAAAGAACCCACCAGAGGCGTGAGCAACCACACAGCATCTTGGCAAAGGTTTCCAGCTTTCAGTTCGCTAAGTGGCTTATTAACAGCTTAGCAAATGGTTCTTCAGCATTAGTGCAGGTGCGAAGGGACGAGCTGTTCTGTTCAAAGGTACAGTACTAACATACTGCACCACCCAGTCCCTGTGTGTTCAGTTTGATAAGAACAGCTGGAGGTGGGGGTCATTATTCTTCATTAAAAATAAGTTTGAGGTTGGAATGAGGGGGCAGTGTGCATGTACACAATACACAATGTACACAAGTTGAATTTGTGATTATTGATTAGAGAGTGTGCCCCAACACAACTTGACTTTCTAAAAACATTTCTGGAAACATTGACCTAATCAGAGCAAACTGGCATATTAACTATTTTACCAGGATTGTGTCAATAAAGCTGGGGCAATCCTGATCACATCTAGTCTGCTCATCATATCCAGTCACCTGATCATATCCAGGCTCCTGATCATTTCCAGTCACCTGGTCAATTTACATTTGAAAGGACTCTGTCCAATGCACAGTCAGGCTAAGCAAAAACAAAACCACAAAGCTTTCTAATATATTTTTTAAAGCCTTTCAAAATACAAGCAGCCAGATATCCCTTATCTCGTTGTAGGGACTTGTGAGCCCTTTGGTCATTCTGCTCCGTTACCAACACAACAGTGATTGTAATATTGCTGCATTGCCCATTTACAGCTAGTAAACAACAGGGGGGGAGAAATTCAGTATCGCCCCATTTGGGGCGCAATTATCGGCCGGACGCAAAGATTAGCGCCTGGCGCTAATTATCGTCTCCGACTGCAAACTTGACTTTTATCGCCCCTGGAGGTGATTGGAGCGCTAAATCAGGCGCTTCACATCTGTCTTAAGGCGCAAAGGCCGAGGAGTGAGGCGCTACCTCAGAGCGCTGGCGAAGCTCATGTGATGTCAGTCAGCAATGGAACACACACACAATGGCGCGGGCCAGTTCTTAAAGGGGAGGGTTGATCTTGCTTTCCATCCACATCCTGCTCATTGCAGCCTTGAATCTCGGCCTGGAGAGACCTGTACATCAAATCTGCTGGAAAGAACAATGAAGAGGCCCAGGGAAAGAGCTCAGAGTGCAGCCCCCACAGTCTCTTCTAAATCGATACAAGGTAGGGCAAATCAAAATGAACCTGCAAAGTGCTGGTCAGTACCCAAAACTCCTTCACACAGCGATGAATCGCTCCAGAAGTCTCTCTCTCTCTCTCAGAATGCGTGGTTCAAAAATGTCACCAACAATAAAAGGCAGGAAGCGGTCGCCTTTAAATAGCGCTCCCCCAGTCCCTTCCTGACTGCAAAATGCTCCCCTCAAAATGTCGTTGCTAGCGGCAGGCGGTAAGTCAGGGGGCGCCACTCAATATCCGCTCCGGGGCGCTACCGGGGCGCTACCGGGGCGTTGCGCACTCGACTGACGTCACGATCTGCCGGCGCAGGAGATCGTGGCGGTAGTGTTTAGTGCCGCCGCAAAATGTCTAGTTAATTTCGCGAGCGGCGCAAACATCGCCGCGCCCAGGCGCTAGTTGCTTTGCGCCCCATTAGCGCCGTCTTAAGGTGCTAACGGGAGGCACAACCAACTGAATTTTTCCCCCCAGATTTCTGTGTATGGAGCTGTTAACTCCCAATTCTTGTGGTAATAAACCTTTTTGCTTCATTTAACCAAGTGAAAGGCTTTCTTTAGCAAGAGCAAAATACTGCAGATGCTGGAAAAGGAAGCTCAACGCCAGCTCGAGGAACAGCACCTCATCTTTCAACTTGGCACATTACAGCCTTCCGGCCTCAACATTGAGTTCAACAACTTTAGATTATAACTGTAATGTATTATCACATGGTTTGTCACATGGTTTAGTATGAGCATACTCAGTTCGCTCTGGCCTAATAAAACAAGCACATGGACTAGCAGCTCATCCTGTCTCTGTCCTTCATTTGTTCTACCCACATATATTACATTTTGGCGACAAGGATGGGACCCCAAAGCCATTTTTAGGGATCATGGAAGGACACAGTGTTCAACCTTCGAGTGGAAAAGTTTAAGGTGAATTTGTGACACCTAAACTGAATTTTTGTGATGTTTTACTGTTAATGCTGATGCAGAATCGTCTGTGCTTCGCCTTCGTGTGTCTGTATACACAGCAACAGCAGCGTTGATTCTCACAGGTACACAGGTAGCGTGCCGAGTCACTGTTCAACGGGATCGGGACAATCATGGCCACGCCTACGGGATTCATCAGAAGCCTCAGCATGTATGACCAAGCTCGTGAACCATTCAGTGCTTACATTGAGCGGATGGAGATGTTTTTTAAGGCCAATAACATTATTGAGACCGAAGGTGCAGATGGGAATGTTCAAGCTCAAAATAAAGTAATTCGTGAACGGAAAAAAGCTATTTTTCTAACGAAAATCGGGCCAGATGTCTACGGAACATTGACAAACCTACTCGTGCCAGAGAAGACATTGTTGAGAAACTCGAGGACCATTTCGACCCAAAGCCGTTAGAAATAGCAGAGAGCTATAATTTTGGTACTAGAAACCAAAAACAAAGTGAAACCATCAGTGAGTACATTGTAGCTCTTAAGAACCTGTCTTTGCATTGTAACTTCGGCACATTTGTGGCTTGTGCGTTGCGAGATAAGTTTGTGTGTGGACTGGTGGATGAGCGCACACAGTCCAAGTTACTGAACACGCCGAACCTAACATTTGACATAGCATGCAAAATTGCCCTATCTATGGAGATGGCATCTAAGAATGCTAGGGCACTCCGTCCAACTCAAGTGACTAGTGCAGCTGAGGCCTACAGTCACAAAGCCACCGCCGAACCTAAAGCTGTGAGACTGGGTCAAAAGCATGTCGGTGAGAGCAGTTCAGTGAATTGTTATCGCTGCAATGGAAATCACTCACTACAGTCCTGCCAGTATAGAAATGTGAAGTGTTTTCACTGCCAGAAGCAAGGCCATATTTCAACAGCTTGCAGAGCTAGAACCATTCTAGTGACAATGCAAAGCAGCGACAACAAAAGGGAGGAATTCACAACATTGAAGTGAACACACCTGATGTTGAAGAACTAGGCATCTGCAGTATCTATGATACTAGTGGCAACGCTAGCAGTCGTAAGAAAGACTTCCGTACAAAACTTGATCAACGAACAATATATTGATATGTGTATCGACACAGCACGGACTGCTCTACCATGAGTAAGGACACATACGAGAGTAAGTTTAATCAAATACCACTTACAAAGAGTACTGTAGAGTTAAAAACCTACTCTGGAGAAATCCTAGATATATGTGGACAAATGGAATGTACAGTTCAACATAATGGCCAGTCAGTAAAGCTGCCTATTATTGTAGCGAGCTACAACAACAGGCCAACCCTCATGGGCAAAGACTGGTTGAGAAAGTTAAAACTAGATTGGAAAAACATCTTCAGTGTAGGTGCTTCAAAGAAGCGACTCGACACAATGCTGAACAAGCACGAAAGCATGTTCACAGACAGTTATGAGGGCATCACTGGGTATGATGCGCATATCCGCATCAAGTCCAACACGAAGCCTGTCTATTGTAAGGCAAGGCCGGTCCCCTATGCATTGAAAAGTCAGGTGGAGGAAGAGCTAGCGAAGCTCAGAGAGAACAGAGTGCTAGTAAAAACTGACAAAAGTGAATGGGCTACCCCGATTGTGGTAGTGCCCAAAGCAGACAAAACTGTATGCTTTGCGGACTGGCACCAGAAAATGACCGTGAAAGCTGCTGAATTTGCTAATCTCCTTCAGGGAAGGGAGTGTGCCACCCCTATCGTCGGACCACTCGTCCATGCTACGTGATTGTTCTCCTTAAAGCAGAGAAGGTTAAGGGAGATTTAATAGAGGTGTTCAAACTTATGAAGGGTTTTGATAGAGTAAATAAGGAGAAACTGCTTCCACTGACAGGAGGGTCAGTAACCAAAATCACAGATTTAAGATAATTGACAAAAGAACCAAGGGGGAGATGATGAGAAATTTTTAACGCAGCGAGTTGTTTTGACCTGGTATGCACTGCCCGAAAGGGTGGTGGAAGCAGATTCAGTAGTAACTTCCAAAAGCGAATTGGATATATACTTGAAAAGGAAAGATTTACAGGGCTATGGGGAAAGAGCGGGGGAGTGGTACTAATTAGATAGCTCTGTAATAGAGCTGTCACAGGTACAATGGGCTGAATGGCCTCCTTCGATGATTCTATGAACAGGGTACATTGTAATGCTTCAGCGACGAATAACTGAAGTGACTGTACAAACTGGGGTAAGGACTAATGACTGACTTTTATCATGTGGATGGAACTTTTGGAAACAATGGAACAGTGAGGGGAATTTTCTAAATTGGCAACAGAAGCAAAAAAAGAAGCATTGAAAATCATAGCACTTAGAGTGCAGAAACAGGCCATTCAGTCCAACTTGTCTATACCAGCAATTATGCTCCACACGAGCCTCCTCCCACCCTCTTCATCTAACCCAATCAGCATATCCTTCTATTCCTTTCTCCCTCATGTACTTATCTAGCTTCTATCTTTAAATGCATCTATGCTATTCACCTCAACTATTACTTGTGGTAGCGAGTTACACCTTCTAACCACTCTTTGGTAAGCTTGGATTATTTTTAGAGTTATTTTTTGGAAACAGATACACAGGTCGGTGAATTGTACTAGTAATTGCACACCCGCTATATCACCATACATCATACCTTTGAGTGTTCGGCGAGCAGCATTTATTTCATTATTTGTTCTTTTTATTTCATTCAGTCAGCACTCATTATAGCTTGCTCCCCTCCAACAATCATTACAGTTAAAGCATGGCGGTGGATACAATGAGAGAGAGCTGGAATGAACGGACACACAAACACGATGATTTATCTTCACATAATGCATCAGATGACGCCCACACAGTGTATTCAAAGCACTGTGAGAATTGAAAGCAGCTCCACACTGTTAAATCCATTTGTTAAGCATGCCTTTCCAATTCAAATAGATGCAAACACTTGCTTTTTTGGCTTTGCTTTGTTAGCGCAGTGATGAATGAGCGTCATACCCGAGAATGCCATGTGTGCACCAACGCATGTGTCTCACTGTTATGGGATCAAGTTCCTGGGGATGTGTTTACACATTTCGATTGGATGGCCAAAGAAACTTTGTTGCTAGCAGATACAAAGGAGGGTAATTTTAACCCCCAAAAAACAGGTGGGTTTGGATTGGGTGGGATGTTAAAATGCAAAAAATCTCAAACCCGATCCCAACCTGCCTCCAACCCACCCACTTCCGGTTTTAATGGAGGCGGGACGGGGGACGGGGTGGTGGGGGCAGGTGAACAACCTGCTCCCAGGAATCGGGTCGCTCATTTAAATATTTTAATGAAGCTGCATGCCTCAGATTTTAATTCTCTTCTAGCTTTAACACTAGCCGGCCGGGTTTTTTGAGGATGTAACTGATAGAATAGATAAGGGAGAACCAGTGGATGTGGTGTATTTGGACTTTCAGAAGGCCCTGCATAAGAGATTAGCGTGTAAAGTTAAGACACATGGGGGGAAAAATTCAGCTGCTTGCGCCTCCCGTTAGCGCCTTAAGAGGGCGCTAATGGGGCGTAAAGCAGCTAACGCCCGGGCGCAGCGCCACCCACGCCTCCCGAAAAATTTAGTGGGAGGTTAGCGGCGGCGGCAGCCGGTAGCGCCCTGTGGCGCTGCGCCGCCGGCGATGACATCATCGCCGTGCGCAGCACCCCGCTCGCGCCCCGGCCGTGATCTTCAGTCGCGCCCCCTGATTTACCGCCAGACGCTATGTCCGACGGGTTCAGGGAGGCGTACGTGCGGCCGGGGCGGCGATATTTAAAGGGGAGGTGGCAGGCGGCCATTTTTGTTGCTGGCCGCCTGCCAGCACCTGCCCCCGTTGCTGTCCCCGGCCCCCGTGAAGCCCCCCCACCGTGAAGTGCCGGCTGCGCTCCAAGAGCCCGGCACTTCTCTTGAGTGCCGGGCTCTTTTGCCGGCACTCCCGATCCCTGGGGGCCCAGCTGGGCCCCGGTTCGCGCTGCGCAGGGTCCCTCCCCTTTAAGAAGGGGAGGAAGGCCTGCAATACCGCGGCGCGACGTGCCGCAGCGCGTGGCGCTGCGGCACGTAGCACCAGGATATTCACTCGCAGCGCCCCAAGAGGGATGCGGGGTGCTTCCAGTGGCGCCCCGCTTCCCTCTTGGGGCGCAACCACTGAAGTTCCGGCGCGGGGCCGCTAATTTTTTCGGGGCGCTAAAAGTCGCGCCCCGGCGAGGTTAGCGCCCCAAACGGGGCGCGACTCAATTTTTACCCCATGGGATTGGGGGCAAGGTACTGACTTGGATAGAGAACTGGTTGGCAGACAGGAAGCAAAGAGTTGGAATAAACGGGTCTTTTTCCGAGTGGCAGGCAGTGACTAGTGGGGTTCTGCAGGGATCGGTCCTAGGACCCCAGCTATTCACTATATATATTAATGATCTAGACGAGGGAACTAGATGTAATATCTCCAAGTTTGCAGATGACACAAAGCTGGGTGGGCGTGTGTGCTGCGAGGAGGATGCCGAGAAACTCCAGTATGATTTGGACAGGTTGGGTGATTGGGCAGAAGCATGGCAGATGCAGTATAATGTGGATAAATGCGAGGTTATCCACTTTGGTGGCAAAAACAGAAAGGCAGATTATTATCTGAACGGCAATAGATTGGGAGAAGGGGAAGTACAACGCGACCTGGGTGTCCTTGTGCACCAGTCGCTGAAGGTAAGCATGCAGGTACAGCAGGCGGTTAAGAAGGCAAATGGTATGTTGGCCTTCGTAGCGAGAGGGTTTGAGTACAGGAACAAGGATGTCTTGCTGCAGCTGTACAGGGCCTTGGTGAGACCACACCTTGAGTATTGTGTGCAGTTTTGGTCGCCTTATCTGAGGAAGGATGTTCTTGCCATGGAGGGTGTGCAGCGAAGATTCACCAGACTGATACCTGGGATGGCAGGAATGACGTACGAGGAGAGATTGGGTCAATTGGGCTTATACTCGCTGGAGTTTAGAAGAATGAGAGGAGATCTCATTGAAACTTATAAAATTCTAACAGGGCTAGACAGACTGGATGCAGGAAGGATGTTCCCGATGGCGGGTGAGTCCAGAACAAGAGGTCACAGTCTAAAGATAAGGGGTAAGCCATTTAGGACAGAGATGAGGAGGAATTTCTTCACCCAGAGAGTGGTGAACCTGTGGAATTCTCTACCACAGAAGGCAGTTGAGGCCAAGTCAGTAAATTTATTCAAGAAGGAGTTAGATACATTTCTTAAGGCTAATGGGATCAAGGGATATGGGGAGAAGGCAGGGACAGGGTACTGAATTTGGATGATCAGCCATGATCTCATCGAATGGCGGAGCAGGCTCGAGGGGCCGAATGGCCTGCTCCTGCTCCTATCTTCTATGTTTCTATGTTTCTATGTTTCATGGACCTTGGGAAACCTGGCAGCTAAAGGGAGGCGAGGACCACTGCATGGAAGAGGTAAGCGATTTTCCAGCACTGCTTGTGGGCCAGGAGGAGCAGGAGTGCTTCCCCCTCACCCCAGCAACCCCCCAAGCAAAACCTGTTTCCCACTCTATGTGATTGGACTGCGCCACCCCATCCCCCCCTCCCCACGATTGGACCCCCGCCCCAATTGGACCACCCCATGATCACCGACCCTCTCCCACAATCACTCAACCCCCGCCATGATCACCGCCCCCCGGATCACCGACCTCTCAACCCCCCATCTCCGCCCCCAATCTCTCTCCAACACGCGATCACCTCTTGACCCTCCAAACCACACTGTACCCACCCCCTCCTCGCAATCTCTCACCGAGAAGCATGAAACCTACCTGCTCCTGGGCTACAGCTTCTGCTGGAGTGTTCCCCGCCCGACGGCGAGCCAAACCTGCCAGTCAGGCTGGGTTCCGGGCGAGGAACATGTTAAAGAAAAAACACTCACGCTGTGGAGTTAAAACTCCGCAGCTTTCGCCAGAACTCCCACCTCAGTATATATCAGAGCCAAGTTGTCAGCCGGTGTCTCAGTCACAGCACTCTCGCCTCTAAGTCAGAAGGTTGTGAGTTCAAGTCCTACTCCAGAGACTTCAGCACAAAATCTACAACAGTGACTACACTTCAAAAAGTACTTCATTGGCTGTAAAGCGCTTTGGAACGTCCTGAAGTCATGAAAGGCGCGATATAAATACGAGTTTTTTTTCTTTTATATAGGGCTCAATTTTGATTCATAGTTCCACAATTGTAACAATTGCATGACAGGGGCATTAGCACTGTGGGCTACTGTGAGAGTGATTGTATGTTCAGCACTGGCTGACATATAACCTCAAGTTAGGGTATCATCTAGAGAAGAGCTTCAAAGGATTAGAATTACTTTTTAGGATTTATGCAGCTTCCAAATTCTGGTACAATGAATGTATACAGTACAGTATGCAATATACAATAGCAGTATTGTATTTTGGCTAAACCAAGCAGAGAGGAGCCTAAACAGGGAATCAAATGAATTAGTTCTGTTTCTAGGATGTATGTTTTAGTCGGGCCAATTGTGTGATGCTCGCATACTTGGAAAATGGACCCTATACAAATAACACCAGCCTACTGGATAAAGACAGTAGGGCCGATTTTAACTACAGGCGGAGAATGGGCGGGCAGTGGGCAGAGTGTGACCATGGCTCGCCCGCCCATTCTCGCCAGTGTTAGGCCCATCTCAGGACCCAACCCAAGATAGCAGTGGCCCAAGCGCCAGTGGAGTGGTAAGTAACCCAGCACCATTTTTGGGCCACTACCATCCTGGTTACCCCGGACGGAGGGAGCTAAAATCGGCCCTATAGTTACTGGAGTAAAATTGTTCGACAAAACCATTGAATATGTTCGAGCATCAGTCGATGCTTCCTTCAGTGCACTCCAGAAATGCTTTTATTGTGTCTTTGTTCATTACAAATCATCAGCAGTAAAGATTAAGGTTTATAAAGTGTACTAATTATACTGAATACATTTTTAATCTAGCAAGGTATCAGGATAGATTAAGCAACTGGCAGGATCGTTCCCAGCTGTGGGATTTGGGCATGCAGAGATCAAGAAACTGGAAATCAAGCAATCTCGCCCAGTCCCTGCTGAAACCAACCCCCTCACCTGTGCGATTTTCTTAACACCCTCATGATTTGCTCTCAAACATTTTGCACTGGTTGGGGGCAGGGGGACAAGGATCAGGTGGACACCGAGCATAGGGGGACTGGTGCCAGGGGCCAAGGTTTCTAGAGAGGGCAAAGGGTCTGAAATATTTTGGAATTTAAAGGCAGCCCGCCTCCCTTCCCTTCAGTGCCCCTTCCAAATGGACACCATGCAGTTGGATTGCTGCATTATAGAGCAGGTGGCTAATTTAAATGAAAGTGGGAGGCCTAATGAGTCTGGCTCACAGCGAGGGCACAGGCTATGGGTCCGCTTTGCACTCATCACCTGCATTGGGGGTTTCCACACTCAATTTTCCAAAAAAGTGGGTGCCTGCCATTGTATTATTAGCTCCTATACGTGTCTGGGACATTGAAGATGAAAACCTAGGCCGCTGTGGGTGCTGTCTGTGTGGTTCTGTGTGTTCTTATGTGGGACTGAGTGAGAAGGGGGACAAGGCATAGAGCAGGGTGGTACCAGGTTGGCAGGCAGCATGTTGTGGCATGCTATAGCTGCCTGATACACGGTACTGTTGTGTAGTCTTAGCTTGACACATTCCTTTGAAGTGTACTGTCTTCTCCCAATCGGTTCCGACAAGTAGTGTTAAGCCTGGCTGTCACTTCCTGCCAGCACTGGTGCACTGCCATCCTCTGAGCCTCATCGGGCACTGCCTCCTCGGTTATGCCCACATCGCTGACTCTGCACTTTCAGGAATAACACAACTGACACTGGTTCTGACCTACAGTTCAATACTCACTTTTCATTTTAATCATGCACCATCCACATTAAATTCAAGACTCACCTTAATCACCAGAAACGTCTATCTTCTTATTGCTAGTTTATGTGAACCTATTTTAGGATACGAGTATTACACAGAGTGTAAGTACAAACGGATGAATGATCCATTTACACTTTCTATAGTATTGGTTTACCCATCCACTTTTTCTGTGAAAATTAAGGCCGAGTGGAGAATACGACCCTCAGAAATGTGACATCTCCGCTGTATGAAGCCCAATTCGTAACTAATGAGCCTTTTAGATAAAGAATGAACAGCTTTGCATGCACTGAATTCTGTGAAATGAATAACCTGCTTTGCACTTGTTGTGCACTTTTCAGCAGTTGTCATGTGTCGGGACGTTTCCCGGAGATTTTCTGGGATGCAATTTCTTTCCTTCAGTTGTAATGTCGGATGGTCCATTTGGGTAAATGTGATGAATGTGCTCTGCTGGTAATGAAGCTTCAACCTGATCAAAGTGTATATCAGAAAACTGAGGGTCTGCTCCCCGTGATTTTCTATCCACAATAAATGGAAAACTGTGGGGAGCGCTGCAGCCATTGCTTGATCTGTATTCTGGGAGGAGGGAAGAGGCTGCGAAGGTGAGGGAGAAGGAGTGGGAGAGGGGAGGGAAAGGAGAGGTGGAGGGGGATGGGGTGGAGAGAGGGGGAGGAGGTGGCGAGGCTCCGCACTGGGAGCGTGCATTAATAAAACAATGCAAAGAGTTGGTTTAAAATGTAAGTTGTTTCAGACTGTTAACGCTTTCATTTTGAAGGAAAATCATTGCCTTTGATTTCCCAATATAGGCAGTTATTGGGCAAAGCTCTGCGCAATCGGGCAATGTACTGTCTCAAATCATTCAGCCAGCAGAAGTGAATGGGAAAGGTGCAAATTGCATTCGCAATTCACATTCTATTCATGTAACAATAATGTGATTTCAAGGAGGAACCACCACTGTTTTAGGAGGGAAATTTTTACACTAGGCAGCAGGATGATATTTTTCTGATGCGCCTACCTTTTTCAATGTTTAAAGCATAATTGGACCATTGGTGTACAAACATCCAAAGCTACATATTCTGCAAGCACATACATAACAAAAGAAAAACCAGGCAGGGGTAGGGCCACTAAGGGATACCCATGATAAACTCACAGGAAATGACAGCGAAATGGTAGAAATATTAAATAATTACTTTGCCTCGGTATTTACCAGGGAATCTAACATGGTGAGCATGACATTAGAGAAGAGATCAAAAAATATGTAAAGACATTTAAGATAGAAATTGGGAGAGGGCGAATAATTGATAAACTAATCAAACTTAGAGAGGATAAAACCCCTGGTCCGGATGGATTGCATCTGCGCATATTAAAGAAGTTAGGGAAGAGATAGCAGAGGCACTATTACATATATATAAAAAATCATTAGAAAAGGGAATAGTGCCAGCGGACTGGCAGACAGCTAATGTGATTCCTATATTGAACAAGGGAGATAGAACGAGTTCAGGGAACTATAGATCAATTAGCTTAACGTTGTTGGCAGGAAAGATAATCGAATCATTACTCAAAGATGTAAAAGAAAATAATCCAGAAACTGAAAATTTAATAAAGAGCAGTCAGCATGAATTTCAAAAGGGAAGGTCATGCTTGACCAACCTTATTGAATTCTTTGAAGAAGTAACAGAAAGAGTAGACAGGGTAATGCAGTGGACGCAATATATTTGGATTTTCAAAAGGCTTTCAATAAGGTGCCCCATAGTAGGCTCATGACTAAGGTCAGAACATGTGGAGTTAGTGACAGGTTTCACAATAGACAGCAAGCTGGCTACAAAACAGAAAACAGAGAGTAGAGGTTAAAGGTCGTTACTCAGACTGGCAAAAGGTGGGAAGTGGTGTTCCACAAGGTTCAGTGCTGGGACCACTGTTGTTCACCATTTACATAAACCATTTGGACTCAGGAATCGAAGTACAATTTCAAAATTTGCAGACGACTCAAAATTGAGGGGTGTAGTTAATACAGAGGTGGACCGCGACAAAATACAGGAAGACATTAATAAACTTGCAGAACAGGAGTGTAATTGGCAAATGAATTTCAATATAGATAAGTGTGAGGTGGTGCATTTTGGTAGGAAGAATAAGGAGACCACATACTCCTTGGAAAATAAATGTCTAAATGGGGTAGAGGAGCAGACGGGTCTGGGGGTACAGATACACAAATCACTAAAAGTAGCAACGCCGGTTAAATAAGGCCATAAACAAGACAAACAAAGCACTAGGTTTAATTTCTAGAGGGATAGAATTAAACAGCAGAGAACCTTTGGCCGCAATTTTCTCAGTGGTGTTGGGATGGGGGCGGGTCAGCTGGTTTCCGGGTTCCAGTCCCGCCCCCAGCTGCCTCTGCTCTGCAGACGTGCTTTTCCCTTGATTGGCCTTGTTAAGCACGCCCTGCGGGCTAATTAACAGGAAGCGGGTCTGATGACGCGTCGTCTGCCGGTTTCTTTAAGGGGACCATGCACAATTTTATTTTGACAATTGATTTTTCAGTGTTTGACAGCATTGAGGTGCTGAAAACACTGACAATCACTGCACAAAGGTGAATGCTTGCACCCAGGCTCTCCAATGACTCCCTCCATATGCTTATGGAGAGAGTCACAGTAGACAGGGAGGTTATCTTCCCTTCCAAGGGCAGAAGAGACCTCCCCAGGACACCAACTTACCTTGCACCTCCACCCAACCCGCTCTATCTACTTTATCACTTCCCCATCTCACTAGCCACCCCTCACACTCACCCTTATCCTAATGCAAGCATACCAACTAACAACACACAAGGGTGGGCACTTGAGAGGTTTAGCCAATGTCCATGTGAAGTTTCTGGTAATGTGTTGCCATACAGTTAAATCTCTTTTTCAAAAAGTGCCCCTTATTGGACAGATCTGAGCACACATTGAGAAGTGTCTTACTGAGTTCCAGTGATTGTTCAGTCATAACTCCACCCCCCCCCCCCCCTCCCCGCCCCGCTATAGTGATGTGTGTGCATGGAATGGCTTGGACATTAAAGGGATGCTTCACGGTGCTGGTGTGGTATGGTGTCAACCTGGCGCATCATGTGGCAGCCAGGATTTACAGCATCAAGTGAAGAAAGTCTGGCCATGGTGATGCCATCGCTGGCCTCCCGGCCAGCAATTTTTTCAGGGCTGATGCCCTGTGTCCAGATGGTGGCAAAGGTTGGTGATGAGGTTGGTGATGTTGGTGTTGGGAATGATTGTGGAGGGATTGGGAGGACCAAGGTCTGATTGTTTCATTGGCTCCGATGTTGCTGGAGGTGAGATGACAGAAGCGATGTGTCACTGGTGAGAGAGGTTCTCCCAATGAGGTGCCACTGGACATACAGTTGGATCTAAAAACTTGTAAGCTAAAGAAATCTCTATATGTATTAAAAATGCAGTAACATGGCATCATTTACACCACTTCTGCAGCTGTCATCTTTTCACAAACATCAGACCAGACTCACAACATGCCAGGTTGAGCTGGCGTGTTCCCCGAACAGCGGATAACCAGTGGGGGAGAAGGTAAAATTACAAGTAAGCCTCAAAAGATTCTTAAATTGGCTCTTAACAAGCCATTTAAGTACCAGAATTGTCTCCCCCGCCGCTTGGTGTTGGGTCAGTTCTGCGCTGACAGACCCAACCCCTGGGAGACTCGCATGGAGGCAGGTTGACAGCGGGTTTACTACCCGCTATCAATCTTTGCGATTTTGACAGCCATCCCGCCTCCAAACCCGTACTCTGAGCGCCAGCAAAATTCCGGCCTTAGTTAAACCATACTTGGAGTACTGTGAAGAGTTCTGGTCTCCATATTATAAAAAGGCTATAGAAACACTGGAGGACGTGCAAAAAGATTTACTAGAATTATCCCAGAACTGAGAGGTTATACCCATGAGGAATGATTGAAAAGGCTGGGGCTTTTTTCTCTAGAAAAGAGAAGATTGAGGGTTGACCTGATAGAGGTCTTTAAGATTATGAAAGGGTTTGATAGGGTATATGTAGAAACAATGGGGGAAAAATTCAGTTGGTTGTGCCTCCCGTTAGCGCCTTAAGAGGGCGCTAATGGGGCGCAAAGCATCTAGCGCCCGGGCGCGGCGAAGTTTGCGCCGCTCGCGAAATTAACTAGACATTTTGCGGCGGCGCTAAACACTACCGCCAAGAGCTCCTGCGCCGGTAGACCGTGACGTCAGTCGAGTGCGCAACGCCCCGGTATCGCCCCGGAGCGGAAATTGAGTGGTGCCCCCTGCCTTACCGCCTGACGCTAGCAACGACAGGTTGAGGGGAGCGTTTTGCAGTCATGAAGGGACTGGGGGAGCGCTATTTAAAGGTGACCGCTTCCTGCCTTTTATTGTTGGTGCCATTTTTGAACCACGCATTCTGAGAGAGAGAGAGAGAGAGAGACTTCTGGAGAGATTCAACGTTGTGTAAAGGAGTTTTGGGTACTGAGCAGCACTTTGCAGGTTCATTTTGATTTGCCATTCCTTGTATCGATTTAGAAGAGACTGTGGGGGCTGCACTCTGAGCTCTTTGCCTGGTACTCTCCATTGTTCTTTCCAGCAGATTTGATGTGCAAGTCTCTCCAGGCCGAGATTCAAGGCTGCAATGAGCAGGATGTGGATCGAAAGCAAGATTAACCATCCCCTTTAAGAACTGGCCCGCGCCATTGTGTGTGTGTTCCATTGCTGACTGACATCACATGAGCTTCGCCAGCGCTCTGAGGTAGCGCCTCGCTCCTCGGCCTTTGCGCCTTAAGACAGGTGTGAAGCGCCTGATTTAGCGCTCCAATCACTACCAGGGGCGATAAAAGTCAAGTTTGCAGTCGGTGGCGATAATTAGCGCCGGACGCTAATCTTTGCACCCGGCCGATAATTGCGCCCCAAATGGGGCGATACTGAATTTCTCCCCCAATGTTTCCACTTGTGGGGGAGACCAGAACTAGGGGCCATAAATATAAGATAGTCACTAATAAATCCAATAGGGAATTCACAGAAACTTCTTTACCCAGAGAGTGGTTAGGATGTAGAACGTGCTACCGCAAGAAATAGTTGAGGTGAATACCAAGATGCATTTAAGGGGAAGCTTGATAATCACATGAGGAAGAAAGGAATAAAAGGATATGCTGATGGGGTTAGATGAAGAAGAGTGGGAGGAGGCTCGTGTGGAGCATAAATACCGGCAATGACCTGTTGGGCCGAATGCCCTGTTTCTGTGCTGTAAATACTATGTAATATGTAATAGCCGTACTCATTTTCCACGGTGATGGTGTCACTGTGAGTTGTTTGAGAAATTAAAAAATGAGACTCCACCAGCTGATCTCCCATGGCATTGCTCAAAGATCAGTATAGATTTGGTTCTTATTGAACTCTGATGTTTTGGTGTGTAGTATTCAGCATGCTGTAATCGGAAGTAGAATCCTTGCTCTCTCCTAGGCTCTTCAAGCCTTATTTCTTCCATTGTGAGCTAATTTCCTGCTCCCTCTCTCGGATACTGCTTTAGCTCACAATTCTCTCCACTGCACTTACTCAGAAATTTAAGCATAGGAAACCACTTCAGATATTCATACTTCTGCCACTGCTAGAACCATTCTGGAGCTAGTTACTTAGTCGAATTTTCCCGCTCTTTTCCCTTGCTCTTTAATATTTTTAGTCTTCAAGTGTTTATCTAATTCCCTATTAAATATTGTGATTAACTCAGCTTCAATAAACACTTAATTGAATCATACAGGACAGAAGGATTCCATTCAGCCCATCACTTTGAAAGAGCTATCCAATTAGTCCCACTACCCTGTTCTTTCCCCATCGCCCTGCAAATGTTTTCTTTTTAAATATACTGTATATCCAATTCCTTTTTGAAAGTTACTATTGAATCTGATTCCACCACCATTTCAGGCAGTGCATTCCAGATCATAACAACTCGCTGTGTAAAAAAAGTTCTTCTCATCTCCCCTCTGGTTCTTTTGCCAATTATCTTAAATCTGTGTCCTCTGGTTACCAACCCTCAGTGGAAACAGTTCCTCCCTAGCTACCCATCAAAATTTAAACCCTCCTATTAAATCTCCCCATAACCTTCTCTGCTCTAAGGAGAATAAACCCAGTTTCTCTAATCACTTGTGGTAAAGTATTCCATAGTCTAATGTGTGTTTCAGTACTAAACCTAAACTTGTGCCCCCTTGTTACCAATTCACTGATCCTCTCCAACTATCTCATAATTTTGAACATTTGTTTTAGATTCCTTTAACCTTCTTTGCTCTAGTGAATACGTTTTCAAAGTCTCTCGTTATAACTATAGGGTTGATTCCACAGTCCAATTTCTTCCTTGCCTGCAATTTTCCACCTCTTCTATTTTTAGTGATCTCAAGTGCTTGCGCCCATTTTCTACATGGACCTCATTAAGGCCGTGGATTTCATGCAAAAATACTTTAATTAATATTGAGCACATCAGTATTAGGGTCGGTTTTCACTTTATTTCTTGTGTGCCCATTTGGAATGGGAACAATGGAAGCACTACAGGTGCAGTTCTTAAATAGTTTTCGGAGAGCTTTTTTGTGATGTTCATAACTTTTAGGGTAGTGTTTTTTGTAAACCATTTTTTTCCATATTTCTGATATTTTTATTAACTTTTTTTTTAAATGTTGCTGCCAATTTTTTTCACTACTTAGGATAACTTTGTTTTCACAGGACATCAAGTGAAGGCCATGATTTTGCTGGTACTCAGTGGACCCGATTGGTGGCGGGTCAGCTGTGAAAGTTAAAATGATTGACAGCCGGTCGGGAACCCGCTGTCAAAATGCACACACCTGCATTTCCCAATGTCGGGTCTGCCAGCACTGGTCCTCAGACTCCCACCACGATCAGCCCCAACACCAACATCACCAGGCACACCAGCAGCACCAACAACCACACCAACCTTCTCCGCAATGACCTGATGCTGCACAGGACTGAAAGCATCAGCACCTGACCACATTGCTGCCCGAGATGCCAGGGATGGCCTCACTATGGCCAGATTGACTTCACTTGACGCTGCACACTCTGGCTGCCACATGGTGCGCCAGGTTGGCACCACCCCACACCAACAACATAAAGCATTCTACAATGCCCAAGCCATTCCTTTCACACTCATCACCATTGCGATGTGTACCGTTATGTCTCACCATTCACTGCAACTCACTAAGTCGCTTCCAAAGGTGCACACAAATCTGTCCAAGAAAGCAAAGTGTTGAAAATAAAGATTTCAATGTTTGACAGCACATTGACAGAAACGTCACAGGAACATTGGCTAAAACACCCAAGTGCCTACCCTTGTGTGTTGTTAGTTGGTATGACTGCACTTGGATGAGGGTGAGTGTGAGGGTGGCTAGTGAGATGGGGAAGTGATAATGTAGATAGAGAGGGATGGGTGGAGGTGTAAGGTAAGTTGGTGTGAGTAAGGATGTGCAGGAGTAGGGTAGGGAAGGCAGAGTGATGGGGATGTGATGAGAGGCAAAGCAGGATGAGGTTGAGTGTGGCTTTGCAGTAAAGTTTCGTGATCTACTGAGATCATTGAAAGGTTTGCGTCACTGCAGCCTGGTCCTCCTGACAACATCCCTGCTTGTGCCCTCCTGTGCAATGCGCAACCAGGCTGCGTTGGTTCCTGGGGCGGTCTCTTCCGCCCATTGGAAGGTAAGAGAACCTCCCTGCATGCTGTGACTCCCTCCATATGGACCTCCATATGGGAGAGCCTGGATGCAGCCGTGCACCTCTGTGCAGTGATTGTCAGTGTTTGCAGCATCTCAATGCTGTAGAACACTGACAGCACAAATGTCAAAGTAAATTTGCGCATGGTCCCTTTAAGGAAACCGGCTGATAATGCGTCATCAAATGACGTCATCAGACCCACTTCCTTCAGTAGGAAGGGAAAACACGCTGGGCAGGCTTAACAAGCCTAATCAGGGGTAAGTCATGTCGGAGGCCGGGATGGATCCAGCAGCGGGGCCACGACCCGCCACCGTGTCGCATCAAGTCTCGTTCACCCATCACCCCTGTGCTCGCTGACCTACATTGGCTCCCAATTAAGCAACGCCTCAATTTTAAAATTCTCATCCTTGTTTTCAAATCCCTCCATTGCTGCGCCTCTCCATATCTCTGTAATCTCCTCCAGCCCGACAACCCTCCAAGGTATCTGCGCTCCACCAATTCTGGCTCTTGAGCATCCCCGATTTTAATTGCTCCACTTTTGGCAGCCGTACCCTCAGCTGCCAAGGCCATAAGCTCTGGAATTCCCTCCTGAAACCTCTCTGCCATTCTACCTCTCTTTCCTCCTTTAAGACGCTCCTTAAAACCGACCTCCATCTGCCCTAATATGTGGCTTGGTGTCAAATTTTGTTTGATAATGCTCCAGTAAAGCACCTTGGCACATTGTACTACGTTAAAGGCGCTATATAAATAGAAGTTGTTGTTGCTACGATGCACCTGAACCGTACGGACATCACCAGACTTGTGAAGCAGAACAAGGGAAGTGTATATTTATTATGGCACGGTGATTTTTCCCAGCAGACAAGGGAATGTTGCTATTTGGGGATATTAGATACTTGTGCACAACCATTTTTCATTTACACTCTGACAAATTTAGAATATTTAAAACCTATGTCCCTCCTTTGGGATTTGCTGGATAAATTTGTTTTGACAAATAGGGTAAGGTAGTTGTCATGGGGCTACACTATGGGGTAGGGTAGTTGTCATGGGGCTTCACTATGAGGTAGTGTAGTTGTCATGGGCTGCACTATGGGTTAGGGTAGTTGTCATGGGGCTGCACTATGGGGTAGTGTAGTTGTCATGGGGCTGCACTATGGGGTAGTGTAGTTGTCATGGGCTGCACTATGGGTTAGGGTAGTTGTCATGGGGCTGCACTATGGGGTAGTGTAGTTGTCATGGGGCTGCACTATGGGGTAGTGTAGTTGTCATGGGGCTGCACTATGGGGTAGTGTAGTTGTCATGGGGCTGCACTATGGGGTAGTGTAGTTGTCATGGGGCTGCACTATGGGGTAGTGTAGTTGTCATGGGCTGCACTATGGGTTAGGGTAGTTGTCATGGGGCTGCACTATGGGGTAGTGTAGTTGTCATGGGGCTGCACTATGGGGTAGTGTAGTTGTCATGGGGCTGCACTATGGGGTAGTGTAGTTGTCATGGGGCTGCACTATGGGGTAGTGTAGTTGTCATGGGGCTGCACTATGGGGTAGTGTAGTTGTCATGGGCTGCACTATGGGTTAGGGTAGTTGTCATGGGGCTGCACTATGGGGTAGTGTAGTTGTCATGGGGCTGCACTATGGGGTAGTGTAGTTGTCATGGGGCTGCACTGTGGTATAGGATAGTTGTCATGGGGCTGCACTATGGGGTAGGATAGTTGTCATGGGGCTGCACTGTGGTATAGGATAGTTGTCATGGGGTTGCACTATGGGGTAGGATAGTTGTCATGGGGCTTCACTATGGGGTAGTGTAGTTGTCATGGGGTTGCACTATGGGGTAGTGTAGTTGTCATGGGGTTGCACTATGGGGTAGTGTAGTTGTCATGGGGCTGCACTATGGGGTAGTGTAGTTGTCATGGGGCTGCACTGTGGTATAGGATAGTTGTCATGGGGCTGCACTATGGGGTAGGATAGTTGTCATGGGGCTGCACTGTGGTATAGGATAGTTGTCATGGGGTTGCACTATGGGTAGGATAGTTGTCATGGGGCTGCACTATGGGGTAGTGTAGTTGTCATGGGGTTGCACTATGGGGTAGTGTAGTTGTCATGGGTTGCACTATGGGGTAGTGTAGTTGTCATGGGGCTGCACTATGGGGTAGTGTAGTTGTCATGGGGCTGCACTATGGGGTAGTGTAGTTGTCATGGGGCTGCACTATGGGGTAGTGTAGTTGTCATGGAGCTGCACTATGGGGTAGTGTAGTTGTCATGGAGCTGCACTATGGGGTAGTGTAGTTGTCATGGGGCTGCACTATGGGGTAGGATAGTTGTCATGGGGCTGCACTATGGGGTAGGATAGTTGTCATGGGGCTGCACTATGGGGTAGTGTAGTTGTCATGGGGCTTCATTATGGGGTAGTGTAGTTGTCATGGGGCTTCACTATGGGGTAGTGTAGTTGTCATGGGGCTGCACTATGGGGTAGGATAGTTGTCATGGGGCTGCACTATGGGGTAGTGTAGTTGTCATGGGGCTTCACTATGGGGTAGTGTAGTTGTCATGGGGCTTCACTATGGGGTAGTGTAGTTGTCATGGGGCTGCATTATGCGGTAGGGTAGTTGTCATGGGGCTGCATTATGCAGTAGGGTAGTTGTCATGGGGCTGCACTATAGGGTAGGGTAGTTGTCATGGGGCTGCACTATTTCATGGTGAATGTGCACCAGCGTTTCATGAAACAGAACCAGAGATTTGAATTAACAGTTTCCCCATTTTTTTTTGAAAAAGGTTGAAAACTGGTTCATTCTGAGGACTGAAAATAGTTGGAAAGTGTTGACTCTTCCTGCAGGCTGGTGGTACCCCATCTATCACTCTTTTGAGGGGGCAGAAGTCTGGCGGGGCAGGAATATTGTCCGCCGCTTTGCCCTGCTGGTGACTTCATCCCAAATCCCATGGTTGGCGTCATTTAAATATCAGCGGCAGGTGTCTGCACCTGTAGTTAAAGAGGGAAAAATCAGTTTAAAGTTTCAGCTCATGATTGCTCCCCAGTGACTCCTTCTCGTAGCGTGTGTGAGCTTCACTGGAGGACAGAATCTGATTCGGTTATGCAACCTTCCATCCCCAGCCGCATGCTCGAATTTTGTGCTGACACACAGGCCTCGATTTTAACTTGGCATACAGGGGCCGGGGCGAGCGAGTAAGAGTTTAGCAAAGGGCCTCATTTCCATATTAAGGATCTGACTCACGCTCAAACCCAGCCTGAATCACCGCATGGCCGGCGGGCGGGAATTTGGGCGGCAGGTGGCCGGAAGGAACGGTCCCCGGCAGTCAGGTGAGCCTCGGGGAGGGGAGTCTCGATAGAGGGAGGGGCAGGGCAGCCTGGGGCAAGGAGGGCCCAAGGTTACCTTGTGGAGTCCAGAGGGACACTACTGCTCCCCTTGGACCCCACAAGGACAGAGCTACCCAATTAGTCCCACTCCCCTGCTTTTTCCCCATAGTCATGCAAATTTTTCCTTTTCAAGTATAAAAACAATTCCCTTTTGAAATTTACTATTGAATCTGCTTCCATCACCCTTTCAGACAGTGCATTCCAGATCATAACTACTCGCTGCGTAAAAAAATTCTCCTCACTTCACCACTCATTCTTTTGCCGATTATCTTAAGTTAAATAAAATAAATTAAATTGAATAAACTTTCACTTGTATTGCACCTAATTACATCCCAGAGCATCCCTAAGTGCTCTGCAACCAATAGATTACTTTTGCAGCCCAGTCCCTACTTTTCTGTCGGGAAACACCGCAGTCCGTTTGCCCACAACAAGAATTGCGTATTTAATTTCAGATCTTATGAGAGAAAAATTCTGACTTTGGTGAATGTTCAGACAGCACCTTAAACTCTCTGGCCCCTAACACCAAGAAGTATCAGGGGAGATTTTTTTTTTTGCACCCGGGAAACATTCAGTTCCCAGGCACAGGGAAGAGGAAATCAGGACAGAAATCTTTGAGGAAGTAACATATAGAGTGGATAAAGGGGAACCAGTAGACGTAGTGTATTTAGACTTCCAAAAGGCATTTGACAAGGTGCCACACAAAAGATTATTGCTTAAGGTAAAAAATCACGGGATTGGGGGTAATATTCTGGCATGGATAGAGGATTGGCTATCTAACAGAAAGCAAAGAGTTGGGATAAATGGTTCATTCTCAGACTGGCAATCAGTAACTAGTGGTGTTCCACAGGGGTCAGTGCTGGGTCCCCAACTCTTTACAATCTATATTAACGATTTGGAGGAAGGGACCAAGTGTAACATATCAAAATTTGCAGATGATACTAAGATGGGAGGGAAAGTAGTGAGTGAGGAGGACATAAAAAACCTGCAAGGGGACATAGACAGGCTAAGTAAGTGGGCAGAGATTTGGCAGATGGAATACAACACTGGAAAGTGTGAGGTGATGCACTTTGGCAGGAAAAATCCTAGAGCAATTTATTATCTTAATGGCAAGAAACTGGAGAGTACTGAAGTGCAAAGGGATCTGGGGGTCCTGGTGCACGAAACTCAAAAGGTTAGTATGCAGGTGCAGCAAGTGATTAAGAAGGCAAATGGAATGTTGGCTTTCATTGCTAGGGGGATAGAATATAAAAATAGGGAGGTATTGCTTCAGTTGTACAAGGTATTGGTGAGACCGCACCTGGAATACTGCATACAGTTTTGGTGTCCTTACTTAAGGAAAGACATCCTTGCTCTCGAGGCAGTGCAAAAAAGGTTCACTCGGTTAATCCCGGGGATGAGGGGGTGGTCATATGAGGAGAGGTTGTGTAGATTGGGACTCTACTCATTGGAGTTCAGAAGAATGAGAGGCGATCTTATTGAAACATATAAGATTGTGAAGGGGTTGGATCGGGTGGATGCGGGGAGGATGTTCCCGATGACGGGTGAGACTAGAACTAGGGGACATAGTCTTAGAATAAGGGGCTGCTCTTTCAAAACTGAGATGAGGAGGAACTACTTCACTCAGAGGGTGGTAGGTCCATGGAATATGCTGCCACAAAAAGCTGTAGAAGCTACATCATTAAATAAATTTAAAACAGAAATAGACAGTTTCCTAGAAGTAAAGGGCATTAAGGGTTATGGGGAGCGGGCAGGAATTTGGACATGAGTCTAGGTTCGGATCGGTCATGGCCCTGTGGGTAGTGGAGCGGGCCCAGGGACCGTGTAGCCTGATTCTGCTCCTATTTCGTGTGTGCAATTCTGTTAGATGCAGGAGATGGTTCTGTGATAGTAGATAGTATATTGGCGGTTAGGATCAGATCAGCCATGATCTTATTGAATGGCGGAGCAGGCTCGAGGGGCCGATTGGCCTACTCCTGCTCCTATTTCTTATGTTCTTATGTTCTTATGTAAATCCATTACGTCAAGTCTCCGCCCTCACTGCCTTGCCCCTGGATTACCAGGACTTCCCCAATGGAATGCAACGAATAAACAAACTGAATTGTGAAAATCGCTTCCCAAAATATTGATAAAAATCCTGAAATCACATGCAATTAAAAAAAAAAGAATCAAACTTATTTAGTCAACTTAAATCAGTGGTTTTGGACGCAGACCTATATTCAGGGCTGTTTTTGAGTTGTCAGTTATTTTTTGAGTTGTCAGCTTTTTTGAACTTGTTGGCCAGCTTTCCAGGTTGGCCAGTAGTATGACTGGCAATTGTCCACCTACTTTACAAATGCGCAGGTGTGCCCATGTATAGCGGTCATGGCAATGAATTTGCCCTGTGGCCCATGAAATGTGGCATTGAACCAAGCACACAGCCAACACAAGATGCTTGTATACTGCTTGTTCATTGACTCATATAAGGTGGCTGGTGGCCAGGGGTTCTCCTCTACCACTGCTTGAGGAAAGTTCTATTCTTCTCCACCTGTTTCATGGCTATGGCTCTTTGCAGGGTAAATTTGTACTAGGTACATCAGGTTGCAATTATCTTCAGTACCTCGGCCAACCTGTACTGCAAGCTTCTTCTTGCCTTCATCCTCCAGAATGGGTAAATAGAGAGGGATAACCAGAGGCCCTATTTAACGAGAGAAAGACTTGCATTTAAATAGCACCTTTCACAACCTCAGGACATCCCAAAGTGCTTTA
Organism: Squalus acanthias; assembly: GCA_030390025.1. NCBI lineage: Eukaryota > Metazoa > Chordata > Chondrichthyes > Squaliformes > Squalidae > Squalus > Squalus acanthias. The sequence goes on along the minus strand of CM059428.1, from coordinate 41,119,792 downwards.
TAACCAATGAAGCAAGCTCCCACAAACAGCAATGTGATAACGACCAGATAATCTGTTTTTTTAGTGACATTGATTGAGGGATAATTATTGGCCAGGACACTGGGGATAACTCCCCTGCTGTTCTTTGAAATAGTGCCATGGGATCTTTTACGTCTAACTAAGAAAGCAGACGGGGACTCATTTAACGTCTCATCCAAAAGACGGCACCTCCGACAGTACAGCACTCCCTCAGTACTGCACTGGAGTGTCAGCCGAGATTTTTGTGCTCAAGTCTCTGGAGTGGGACTATGAACCCACAACCCTCTGACTCAGAAGCAAGAATGCTACCAATTGAGCCATGGCTGACACTAGAGACCACAGTTACAGTTCCTTCACAACAACAACTTGCAGTTCTATAATAGCTTTAACATAAAGAAATGTCACAAGAAGCTTCAGAAGCACATATAATGGACATGGACACTTCCCCAGGAAGGGAGAGAATAGAAGTGGGTGACCGAGAGCTTGGGTGAAGAGATGGCACAGTTGGATGGGAGTTTTAAGAAGGTGTGAATAGCTGCAGTATTGACACCAAGGATACCATGAAATAAACAATGAACTGGCTGGGCTACTTGTTACATCTACCAAACAGACTCCCCAGGAACAGGAACAAACATGGTTGAAAGGATCAACCTTCTTGTGTTGTGTCATGTGGATGCTGAGCTCCACCAATGCTGTTCAGGTGTTGAAACTGCATTATGCAGCACGACCTCATTAACATTTTTTTTAGGCCTATAATGAGCCGAGTGCATGCCTTATGCCGTCATATCTACAAGTGAATCCCTGATTTGCTTCGCTCCGCTAGTCGAGGCTGTGCCTAGTCCCTAAGCTCTGGAATTCCCTCCTTAAATCTCTCTGCATCTCTACCTCTCTCTCCTCCTTTAAGGTGCTCCTTAAAACTTACCTCTTTGACCAAACTTTTGGACAGCTGTCCTAATATCTCCTTATGTGCCTTGATGTCTGATTATGCTCCTGTTAAGTGCCTTGAGGCGTTTTTACTACATTAAAGGCACTATATAAATGCAAGTTGTTGTTGTTTCCCCACTGCATTAACCTGCACTGCACACAACAGGAGCACAGGAGTCCTCAGCGCCCAATTAAATGGGACACATAGCAGAGCACCACATTATCAGCCCCGTCATTTGCTGAATAAGGATTCCTTCTACGGAAAATCTGTGTCTTGTTTGTTGACACTCAAGTACAACTTCTCTAAGTCTCTGCGCTCCCAGCAACCACCAGGGTCAAATTTGTGAGATGTTTTTCTTTATCATAGTTGTCTAGCAGCTGCACTCTATTGTCATGTTAACCATTGTACAATATAAAAAGTTTCGAATAGGAAGCCCTGGACTAGGTTTCTTTTCTTCTTGATGCACCGTGTCTTTCATAGCCTCTGGGGACTGACTGAGATGCTGAATGCAGCAACTAAATGTTATTGACTACAAGGTGGCGTGCCAACTGTACCATGTGCAATACCACACCTCAGAGAAGTGAGGGTACATTTCATAAATTCGCACTCCTGTCATTAAGGCTTCACTCATCAAGGATACATAACGGGAAGCCTGGCCATAGACATCAGAGGAAAACTGATTGAAAGTTCCGTGGGGCCCACCAATCTAGGAACATAGGAACAGGAGTAGACCATTCAGCCCACTGAGCCTGTTCTACCATTCAGTTAGATCATGGCTGATCTGTATCTCAACTCCATTTACACACCTTGGCTCCATATCCCATAACACCCTTGCCTAACAAAAATCTATCAATTTCAGTTTTGAAATTTTCAAATGACCGAGCCTCAACAACATTTTTGGGGAGAGAGTTCCAGATTTCCACTACCCTTTGTGTGAAGAATTGCTTCCTGACATCACCCCTGAATGGCCTAGCTCTAATTTTAAGGTTATGCCCCTTGTTTTGGACTCCCCCACCAGAGGAAATAGTTTCTCTCTATCTTCCCTATCAAATCATTTAATCATCTTAAACACTTCAATTATATCACCCACAGAGCACTGAGTTTTCTGATCTGATGGGAAAAACACCTAGGGCTGGATTTTGATACTGGGGCGGGTTGGGGTCGTGTCATCCACTTTTCGTGTTATCCACCCGACTGCAATTGGATGTGGGAGATTGATGCGATTTTCACCTAATTGGGCAATTGAGTTCCAGCATGTGGGAACCCATGAACCAATGAGTGTTTTCAGTCTGAAAGTCGCCTCTGATGATGTCATCATTGCTGCTGCATTGAAGGTCTTCAGAGATTGCCTGGCCTTTGCTGTGAGAGGACCTGGATGCAAAATGAGCAGCAGCAGCCCTAAGTCTGCTCCCAGATATTTTTCCTCTTCCTACTACTACTCCGTTGTAATAGTGGACCTGCAGCTCATAGTCAGCTTTTGAAACGTGTTACCGCCAGGTTTCACAATCGTGGTTCAGAACAGGCGTGCTTCACGTAGAACAAGGGTTAAAATCACAAAGGCCTTTCAAAATGACATTATAGAGCCAATTTAGTGCTTGTTAAGGGCCTTAACAGCCTATCCCGCCTCTTAAAGGCGGGACGGAGTCGGGACCAGCAGACACGATTTAATGAAAATTGCATGGAGGCGGGATGGAGGCGGACTTGTGCCCACCCGCCAGTTTTCGCAATTTTAACCCCCCACACGCCTCCAAACCCGCCTCCACGGGTCAATGAAAATCCAGCCCCTAGTGTTTTTGTGACAGAGTGAAATGTTTTTCATGCTTTCCTGATGGCTCAGTTTTTAAGCGGGGGGGAGGGGGGGGGGTTGTTTTTGAGCCTCTTTGTTGAGACCTGCACAATTGCCACTGGTCCCTGAAGGGGGGTGGACGGGAGCGAGCGCAGCGGTGCCAGGGCAAGAGGGGGACACGCACGCGGACTGAAGCTGTTGCGCTCCCGGGGAAGGGAGTGAGGGACGGAATGAAGGTGGCGACGCCCAGAGAGCAGGAAGAGATGCATCTTAACATAATCTATGTATGCATTTCTGCAGATATGTCGCATTTTATTTAAATTAAATTTTAGTACATGCATTTCTTAAAAGCTGCATTTAATATAACTTTAGTGTATGCATCTCTGCAAAAAGCTGCATTTTAATATAATTTTAATATAATGGAGAGGGGAGCCGAGAAGGGTGTGTGTGTGTGTGTGTGTGTGTGTGTGTGTGTGTGAAGCCCATGAGCCGGAGCTGGTCTTCAATTGTCCTGGGTTTCCTTGCCATTGGACCAAGACCTTGCTCTGTCAAGTTCGTGTGGTGGCTCATGTGCAATGGCCACCCCACGTTAAAAGAATTCACGCACAGGCATCTTCCACCCCTTTAAAATGAAGTTTGGGACCTGGAACGTCAGGACCCTCATGGATAACCCAAACAGCGACAGACCTGAACGTCGCACCGCTATCATAGCCCGGGAACTCAGACGCTTCGACATCAACATTGCCACCCTGAGCGAGACACGGCAGGCAGGAGAAGGCCAGCTCAAGGAACAAGGTGGCGGATACACCTTCTTCCATATAGGCAAACCAGAAGAGGAACGTTGTCTCCATGGGGTTGGCTTCACCATCAAAAATGAGCTAGTTTGGCGTCTTAGAGATTCCCCTTGTGGGATAAACGAACGCCTCATGACCTTTTGGCTCGCTCTAACTCGGAATCAGTATGCTACGGTTGTCAGTGTGTACGCCCCAACCCTGGAAGCTACAGATGAGGCCAAAGAGGAATTCTACTCCAGCCTTGAACAATCCCTGTCCCGAGTTCCAATGGGTGACAAGCTGATTCTCCTTGGCGATTTTAATGCCAGAGTTGGAAAGGACACAAACCTCTGGAGAGGTGTGATTGGCAGGGAAGGAGTAGGGAAAATCCCCGCTGAAGTACTAAAGCATGGCGGAGAAGTACTCTTGGCACAAATCCATGACCTTATCTCCCTTATCTGAAGAAGGAGAGCATGCCAGGGGATTTCAGAGACGCCGTAATCGTGACCATCTTCAAGAAAGGAGATAAGTCCGATTGCGATAATTACAGAGGAGTTTCACTGTTGTCTGCCACAGGGAAAAGTCATTGCAAGAATCCTCCTCAATCGTCTCCTCCCAGTGGCTGAAGAGCTCCTCCCAGAGTCACAATGCCGATTCCGCCCACTAAGAGGCACAATGGACATGATTTTCACTGTGCGACAAATCCAAGAAAAATGTATGGAGCAGCATCAACCTCTGTACATCGTCTTTTTTGACCTCACCCCAAAGGCCTTCAACTCTGTCAACCGAGAGGGATTATGGAGTGTCCTTCTCAAATTTGGCTGTCCTCAAAAATTCGTTACCATCCTCCGTCTGCTCCACAATGACATGCAAGCCGTGATCCTTACTAACGGATCCATCACAGACCCAATACAAGTGAAGACCGGGGTCAAGCAAGGCACCTCTAACAAGCTTCCTGCCGGAGTGGAGCTAATCTACAGGACGAACGGGAAATTGTTCAATCTCCGTCGCCTTCAGTCCAGAACCAAGATTGTCCCAACCTCTGTTGTTGAATTACAGTATGCAGACGACGCTTGTGTTTGTGCACACTCGGAGGCCGAACTCCAAACCATCATTGACTCCTTCACTGAAGCGTATGAGAGACTGGGCCTTACATTAAACATCCGAAAGACAAAGGTTCTTTACCGACCTGCCCCCGCCGCACAACACTGTCCCCCAACTATCAAAATGCATGTCGAGACCTTGGACAGTGTGGACCACTTTCCATACCTTGGGAGTCTTCTGTCAATGAGGGTGGACATTGATGACGAAATCCAACACCGCCTTCAGTGTGCCAGTGCAGCCTTCGGTCGCCTGAGGATGAGAGTGTTTGAAGACCAAGACCTCAAACCCGGCACCAACCTCATGGTCTACAGAGCAGCAGTGATACCCGCCCTCCTGTATGCTTCAGAGACATGGACCATGTACAGCAGGCACCTCAAAGCTCTGGAGAGCTACCACCAACGCTGCCTCCGCAAGATCCTGCAAATCCATTGGCAGGATAGGCGTAACAATGACAGTGTTCTCTCTCAGGCCAACATCCCCAGCATTGCAGCATTGATCTCGCTCAATCAGCTCCGATGGATGGGCCACATTGTCCACATGCCTGATACAAGACTCCCAAAACAAGCACTCTACTCCGAGCTCCGTCACGGCAAGCGATTTCCAGGAGGGCAGAGAAAACACTTCAAGGACGTCCTCAAAGCCTCCTTGAAAAAAATGTAACATCCTCATCGATTCTTGGGAATCCCTGGCACAGGACCGCTCAAATTGGAGGGGAAGCATTCGAGAAGGCGCCGAACACTTTGAGTTTCTTCGTTGGGAGCATGCGGAGGCCAAGTACAAACAGCAGAAAGAGCGTATGACAAACCAAGCACTCCACCCACTCGTCCCTTCAACCACTACCTGCCCCACCTGTGGCAGAGTCTGTAGATCCCGCATAGGACTCATAAGTCACCTTAGAACCCACAATATTGGAGTGGAAGCAAGTCATCCTCAACTCCGTGGGACTGCCTAAGAAGAAGAAGAGTTTTTAAGCTCACTGCCTGTGCGAGACTGAGTCAAACAAACAAGGAAGACAAGGTTCGACCACTAGTCTGTGTAAACTTAAGTCATCTCAGCTGGGGTGGTGTTGGGGGTGGGTAGGTGAGGTGGCACTTGAATTGGCTTCAGTGACTTATAGTTAGGAAGGGGAAAAATCTGCCAGAATTTCCTGATCGCTATCCAGTGACTCCTGCTGGAAAGTATGCTTGTGGACATTGAGTAAGGACAAGATTTGACTTGGCTCTGATGCCACACGTTTAGGCTCACACCTAAAAAATGGCCACCTGGGTGGGGTATCAGACGGTGCCCGCTGAATTGTATCAAAAAATTAGCAAGCGCATTAAGGAGAGGACAGGAGACATTTAAAAAAAATAGTTCTGTGCAGCAAGGCCACCTTAATTACCGATCGCTAGTTGCCCTGCGAAGGTGATGGTGGGCCTTCTTCTTGAACCGCAGCAGTTCTTATTGTGATTGTACTTCCACAATGGTGTTAGGTAAGAGTTTCAGGATTGTGACCCAGCAACGATGAAATGAAGTTGATTTTAGTCCAAGTGTGACTTGGAGGTAACGATGTTTCTATATCATTGCTGCTCTTGTCGTTTTTGGTGGTAGAGGTCGTGCGACTGGAAGGTGCTGTCGAAGTCAGCTTGGTGAGTTGCTCAAGTGCATTTTGTAGACCGTACAAACTGCAACCACAGTGTGCCAGTGGTGGAGGGGCTGCATATTGAGTCCAGTGGAAGGGGTACCAATCAAACTGGACGGTATTGGACTTCTTGAATGTTGTTGCGGCAGCTCCTATTGACGGTGTCTTCCATTAATTTGCTGATAATTGGAGAGAGAATAATAGAATGACAATTGGCCAAACCAGGTTAGATTTGTCCTGTTTTTTGTAGTTGGGTAGATGCCAGCGTTATAGCTGGATTGGAACAGCTTGGCTCAGGTGCTGGCTGCCACATCTGGTGCCCGAATCTTCAACACTGCAACATGATGAGGTCATTTCTTTACATAGGATGCTGTAGCGCACCAGTGGAAAACAAAGTGCTGCAAACAGATGGTAATGGAATAACAACAACAACTTGTATTTATATAGCACCTTTAACGTAGTAAAACGTCCCAAGGCGCTTCACAGGAGGATTATAAGACAAAAAATTTGCACCGAGCCACATAAGGAGAAATTCTTGGTCAAAGAGGTAGGTTTTAAGGAGCATCTTAAAGGAGGAAAGAGAGGTAGAAGACACAGAGGTTTAAGCAGGGAATTCCAGAGCTTAGGGCCTAGGCAACAGAAGGCACGGCCACGAATGTTTGAGCGATTATAATCAGGGATGCTCAAGAGGGCAGAATTAGAGGAGCGCAGATATCTCAGGGGGTTGTGGGGCTGGAGAAGATTACAGAGGTACGAAGGGGCGAGGCTATGGAGGGATTTGAAAACAAGTAAGAGAATTTTGAAATTAAGGCGTTGCTTAACCGGGAGCCAATGTAGGTCAGCGAGCACAGTGATGATGAGTGAACGGGACTTGGTGCGAGTTAGGACACGGTCAGCGGAGATTTGGATGACCTAAAGTTTATGGAGGGTAGAATGTGGGAGGACGGCCAGGAGTGCGTTGGAATAAGAACATAAGAAATAGGAGCAGGAGTAGGCCATTCGGCCCTTCGAGCCTGCTCCGCCATTCAATAAGATCATGGCTGATCTTCTACCTCAACTCCACTTTCCTGAACTATCCCCATATTCCTTGAATCCCTTAATATTCAAAAATCTATTGATCTCTATCTTGAATATACTCAAAGACTGAGCCTCCACAGCCCTCTGGGGTAGAGAATTCCAAAGATTCACCACCCTCTGAGTGAAGCAATTTCTCCTCATCTCAGTCCGAAATGGCTGATCCCTTATCCTAGACTGTGACCCGTGGTTCTAGACTCCCTGCATCCAACCTGTCAAGCCCTGTAAGAATTTTGTATGTTTCAATGAGATCACCTCTCATTCTTTTAAACTCTAGAGAATATAGGCCTAGTCTACTCAATCTCTCCTTATAGGACAATCCCACCATCCCAGGAACCAGTCTGGTGAACCCTTCGTTGCACTCCCTCTATGGCAAGTATATCCTTCCTTAGGTAAGAAGACCAAAACTGTGCACAATACTCCAGGTGTGGTCTCACCAGGGCCCTATATAATTGCAGTAAGACGTCTTTACTCTTATACTCAAATCCCCTAAAGGCCAATATACCATTTGCTTTCCGAATTGCTTGCTGTACCTGCATGTTAACTTTCAGTGATTTGTGTACAAGGACACCCAGGTCCCTCTGAACACCAACATTTCCCAATCTCTCACCATTTAAAAAATACTCTGGTTTTTGGTTTTTCCTACCAAAGTGGATAACTTCACATTTCTCCACGTTATATTCCATTTGCCATGTTCTTGCCCACTCACTTAGCCTGTCTATATCCTCTTGAAGCCTCCTTGCATCCTCCTCACAACTTACATTCCCACCCAGCTTTGTATCATCAGCAAACTTGGATATATTACATTTGGCCCCCTCATCCAAATCATTGATGTAGATTGTGAATAGCTGAGGCCCAAGCACTGATCCTTGCGGTACTCCACTAGTTACAGCCTGCCAACCCAAAAATGACCCGTTTATTCCTACTCTCTGTTTTCTGTTCATTAACCAATCCTCAATCCATGCTAATATATTACTCCCAATCCCATGAGCCTTAATTTTGTTTAATAACTTCTTGTGTGGCACCTTATTGAATGCCTTCTGAAAATCCAAATACACCACATCCACTGGTTCCCCCTTATCTATTCTGCTAGTTACAACCTCAATTTCCCTTTCATAAATCCGTGTTGACTCTGCCCAATCCTATTATTATTTTCTAAGTGCCCTGTTACCACGTCCTTAGTAATAGATTCTAGCATTTTCCCTACTACTGATGTCAGGCTAACTGGTCTGTAGTTCCCCATTTTCTCTCTCCCTCCTTTCTTAAATAGTGGGATTACATTTGCTACCTTCCAATCCATGGGAACCGTTCTAGAATCTATGGAATTTTGGAAAATGAAAACCAATGCATCCACTATCTGTATAGCCAACTCTTTCAAAACCCTAGGATGTAGGCCATCAGGTCCAGGGGATTTATTGGTTTTCAGTCCCAATAATTTCTCCACTAATACTAATATCTTTCAGTTCCTCATTCTTGCTGGACCCTTGGTTGTCCACTATATCCGGGAAGTTTTTTGCGTCTTCTTCCGTGAAGACAGACACAAAGGGCTGGATTTTCAATGACCCATGGAGTCGGGTTTGGAGGCGGGGTGGGGGGGGGGGGTTTAAAGTTGCAGATTCGGGGGTCCCGACCCCATCCCGACTCCAACCCGCCTCCATGCCAGTTTCTCTGGTGGCGGGTACCCGACCTGTTCTGAGACCCGACTCCCCGAGGCGGGAAGGGATTAGTGACAATTAACTGCCTGTTAACAGGTAGTTAACAGGCAGTTTTTTGCATAATCCCTATTTTAAAAAGAAAAGTGTGGGCTTCCCGACAGGTGGCAACCACTCCAAGTTATCAGAGTGGGCTGTGGGTCTGCAGGGGTTGGAGGGGTCGATATGTCCGGTGGGCAGGTGAGTGATGGGTGCATGTGTGCAGAGGTAAGTGTGTAAGGTAAGTGCTAAGTGTTGGAAAAAGTTTTACTTACCTTAACTTCCTCCTGCAGGTGTCAGCCCTTCAGTTCTCGGGAGTTAGAAATCTCACGGCACAGAAAGCAGGAAAGCCGTGGTTCTGTCAAAACCTGCAGCCTTCTGTTTTCTGTGCTGGAATGATTTCTAACTCAGCCTGAAAGGAAGGACTGAAGTTAGAAATCATATTGTGAGTGTTTGACAGCTTCACAGAGCTGTCAAACGCTGATATTTCATCTGTCAAAAGCTCTTGACAGATGAAATGTCAGTCTGTGACGTCACCTGTTGCCGGGTGGCCCTTAATTGGCCTGCTGAGCCCACTGGGCGGGCTCAACAAGGTCAATCAAGGGAAAATACAGTGGGTTGGCCACATCTCGATGGAGGCGGGTTCACAAGCCAGAATGTGTGATTCCCGACCCCAACCCGACCCCAGATTCAAAATCCAGCCCAAAGTATTTGTTTAATTTCTCTGCCATTTCCTTATTCCCCATTATAATTTCTCCTGTCTCAGCCTGTAAGGGACCCACATAACTTTTGCTAATCTTTTCCTTTTTACATACCTATAGAAGCTTTTACAATCTGTTTTTATCTCTCTCGCTAGTTTACTCTCATATTCTATTTTCCCTTTCTTTATCAACTTCTTGGTCCTCCGTTGCTGAATTCTAAATTCCTCCCAATCCTTAGGCTTACCACTCTTTTTGGCAGCATTATAAGCCTCTTCCTTTCATCTAATACTATCTTTAACTTCTCTTGTTAGCCACGGTTGGACCACTCAATATAAAATTCTATCATATTATGGTCACTCTTCCCTAAAGGTCCCTTTACTACAAGGTTATTAATTAACCCTTTCTCATTGCACAATACTAGATCTAAAATAGCCTGTTCCCTAGTTGGTTCCTCAACATACTGATCTAGAAATCTATTTTGCATACATCCATGAATTCGTCCTCCACACTATTACTGCAAATTTGGTTTGCCCAGACTATATGTAGATTAAAGTCCCCCATGATTACTGTATTACCCTTGTTTCATGCCCCTCTAATTTCCTGGTTTATACTCTGCCCTACATTACAACTACTGTTTGGGGGCCTGTAAACAACTCCCACCCATGTTTTCTGCCCCTTGTTGTTTCTTAGCTCCACCCAAACTGATTCTACTTCTTGATTTTCAGAGCTAAGATCCTTTCTCTCTACTGTTTTTATCCCATCCTTTATTATCAGGGCTACCCCTCCTCCTTTTCCATTTTGCCTATCCCTTCTAAAAGTTATGTATCCTGGAATATTTAGTTCCCAACCTTGGCCACTTTGCAACGACGTCTATATTATGGCTATTTGATCAAACCTGTTAATTTCTATCTGCGCTATTGATTCATCTATTTTGTTGCGAATGCTTCACGCATTCAGATATAATGCCTTTAGCTTTGACTTATTTCTCTTTTTCCCTGATGGCACCTTAGTCACTGATGCCTTATTACCTTTGCTACTCTCTCTGTTCCTTCCTGACCCACTCTGCTTATTTTTACCCAAAACTCTACTCTGTTCTAGAGCCTTGACATTTTCCTCGCTGCTTTTAAATTTACTTTTTCCTGAATCCTCCCAACCCCCACCCCCCTTCATTAGTTTAAAGCCCTGTCTACTGGCCAAGTTATTCGGTTCGCCAGGACACTGGTCCAAGCCCGGTTTAAGTGGAGCCCCAGTTTAAGTGGAGCCCGTCCCAACGGAACAGCTCCCTCTTTCCCCAGTACTGGTGCCAGTGCCCCATGAACCAAAACTCCTTCCTCCCACACCACTCTTTGAGCCACGCATTTAAACCTCTAATCTGTTTGTCCCTATGCCAATTTGCGCGTGGCTCAGGTAACAATCCAGAGGTGGAAATAGGTGGTCTTTGTTATGCCGCAGATATGTGGTCGGAAGCTCATTTCAGGGTCAAATATAACACCAAGGTTGCAAACAGTGTGGTTCAGCCTCAGACAGATGTTAGGAAGAGGGATGGAGTCAGTGGCTAGGAAACGGAGTTTGTGGCGGGGACCGAAAAGAATGGCTTCGGTCTTCCCAATATTTAATTGGAGAAAATTTCTCCTCATCCAGAACTGGATGTCGGACAAGCAGTCTGACAATTTAGAGACCGTGGAGGGGTCGAGAGAAGTGTTGGTGAGGTAGAGCTGAGTGTCAGCATTGTACATGTGGAAACTGACACTGTGTTTTCGGACGATGTCGCCAAGGAGCAACATGTAGATGAGAAATAGGAGGGGGCCAAGAATAGATCATTGGGAACACCAGAGGTAACGATACGGGAGTCAGTGAATACCCTAATGAACATTTATTGGGAATGCAAAAAATTCTTTGTGCTTTCAAAGAAATAAAGAAAGAAAGAATTTGTATTTATATATGGCGCCTTACATGACCTCAGGTAGTCCCAAAGCACTTTACAGCCAATCAATTGGTGAAGTGTAGTCACTGTTGTAGTGAAGGAAAATCGGGCGGCCCTTTATATAGATTAAGCAAAGCATTACGTCGGAGCAAACAAAGGCACAAGTCACCAAATCTAAGTTAACACATGCCACAAAAACACATCCTGAGTCAGTTGCAATAAATGGGGGGGCAGACACAGGGCATTGTTATGTGATTTGAATTGCTGGCAGTTTGTCTTGTAGTTTTTTTAGTTCTGTTTCCCTTCATCAATAAATGCAAGAATTATTTAATCCAAGAAGTTAGATGACAAGCCCTGGAATCAATTTACTTGTTGATAGATGTCCCTGAGGCCTCTGGTGGTTTAAAATCCCACAAAGTTTTTTTTTATTCGCTTATGGGATCTGGGCATCGCTGGCAAGGCCAGCATTTAATGCCCATCCCTAGTTGCCCTTGAGAAGGTGGTGGTGAGCCGCCTTCTTGAACCGCTGCAGTCCATGTGGTGAAGGTACTCCCACAGTGCTGTTAGGTAGGGAGTTCCAGGATTTTGACCCAGCGACGATGAAGGATCGGCGATATACATCTAAGTCAGGATGGTATGTGACTTGGAGGGGAACTTGGAGGTGGTGGTGTTCCCATGCGCCTGCTGCCCTTGTCCTTCTAGGTGGAAGAGGTCGCGGGTTTGGGAGGTGCTGCCGAAGAAGCCTTGACGAGTTGCTGCAGTGCATCTTGTTTATGGTACACACTGCAGTCACGGTACGCCGGTGGTGGAGGGAGTGAATGTTTAAGGTGATGGATGGGGTGCCAATCAAGCGGGATGCTTTGCCCTGGATGGTGTCAAGCTTCTTGAGTGTTGTTGGAGCTGCACTCATCCAGGAAAGTGGAGAGTATTCCATCACACTCCTTACTTGTGCCTTGTAGATGGTGGAAAGGCTTTGGGGAGTCAGGAGGTGAGACACTCGCCGCAGAATACCTAGCCTCTGATCTGCTCTTGTTGCCATAGTATTAATGTGGCTGGTCCAGTTAAGTTTCTGGTTAATGGTGACCCCCAGGATGTTGATAGTGGGGGATTCGGCAATGGTAATGCCGTTGATTGTCAAGGGGAGGTGGTTAGACTCTCGCTTGTTGGAGATAGCCATTGCCTGGCACTTCTGTGGCGCAAATGTTACCTGCCACTTATCAGCCCAAGCCTGAACGTCGTCCAGGTCTTGTTGCATGCGGGCATGGACTGCTTCATTATCTGAGGAGTTGTGAATGGCGCTGAACACTGTGCAGTCATCAGCGAACATCCCCATTTCTGACCTTATGTTGGAGGGAAGGTCATTGATGAAGCCAGTGAATGCCAGTGTTGTAGCTGTACTGGAACAGCTTGGCTAGAGGCGCGGCTAGTTCTGGAGCACAAGTCTTCAGCACGATAGCCGGGATGTTGTCGGGGCCCATAGCCTTTGCTGTATCCAGTGCGCTCAGCCTTTTCTTGATATCACGTGGAGTGAATCGAATTGGTTGAAGACTGGCTTCTGTGATGGTGGGGACCTCAGGAGGAGGCTGATATGGATCATCCACTCGGCACTTCTGGCTGAAGTTGGTTGCAAACGCTTCAGCCTTGTCTTTTGCACTCACGTGCTGGGCTCCACCATCATTGAGGATGGGGATATTCATGGAGCCTCCTGCTCCCGTTAGTTGTTTAATGGTCCACCACCATTCATGACTGGATGTGGCAGGACTGCAGAGCTTTCATCTGATCCGTTGATTGTGGGATCGCTTCGCCCTGTCTATATCATGCTGCTTCTGCTTTTTAGCAGTGGCCACTGGAACTCTAGAAAGAAATGATCCTTACCACAATCAATTAAGTGCTGCTTCAGGCCCCACAAGGAAAGTTTAGGCCTCGCCTCCGCAACATGCCTCGGAACTCCCGGAACCCCCATCCCCACACTTGCCTGAGTGCCGGCAGGCATCCAAGGGCCGTCCGATTTTGCTCAGGCCGGCAGCCATTTTCTGCCCGCCTCCTGCCGATTGTTGGGTGGTCGGCTGGTGCCATTTTAATGATTGGGGGGTGGCAGTTAAAATCACTGTAGCCTCAATCTGTCACAGGCGGGTGGGAAATCATCTCGCCAGCAGTTTCCCCCGGAAACCCACTGCGAGCTAAAACCCACCGCTGCACATTAACGTCAAGGCCATCAGTGACAATTCTGTGGCACTGCAGGGTTGAAATTGGTCTTTGCCAGTAGCGCAAAACGGGTGGTATCGTATCGGCCGCCCTTTATACTCCCCGCCCAATATTCAGTGGCAATGAATGTATAACGAGCGGCTGACGCGATAACACCCGTTTAGCGCTAACGGCCAAGACGAGCTTCTACCCCTTCATATATTTACATAAGGCAACAGAGATGCTGAATACGAACCTGTGGTTTTAAATCATCCCCAATCTTAGAGGCAAAACTCAATTGCAATTTTCCCCGTGTGATGATGCAAAATCTTTCACTCCTACCGCAAGGCTCCTGCTGAGGCGTGTGATCTGATTTCCTCTTCATAGTTTACAAAAGATACTGGCTTGTTCCGGGATTGGGCTGTTATGTGTCTTGGGAGCTGGCGCTAAGTGGATAGCAAGGAGTGATCACCAGCAAACATTTGAACAAAGGCTGTTATTTGCATAAAAATATAGCAGGATTGCCAGTACAGTGTTGTCTGGGTACAACAGACGGCAGTAATTTGAGCCGAGTCAAACAGAATGAAAAATTAGAGGCACAAACACTGCATAGCAGCAACAGCAAACTTTAGCAGACAAGCACCAAGTGGGTCAGCAGCATTATGGGAGGTGTGCCCTGATTGGCTCATCAGTTGTGCAAGCATTCTTCTGAACTCAGCTGCACAGAAATCCCACTGTTCAAAACAATGCAATGCTGTGAGTTTTTACAATGCTGAGAAAACAAATAGCAGTGCTGTTTAAACACATTTTTAGTGCTCTGTGAGGACCTTCACCCTATAAGTGTGAAGATGCTTTTCTTCAAGTTAAGATCTTAATTCATAGCCTATAAATGTGTCAACTGGTTATGTGAACTACCTCTTATCATCCATCTTATTGATTGCCTTCATTTGTTTAAAAGTGGGGGTCATGTCTCTTCTTTCTCCAATAAGAATAGGCTTTCAGTGGAGGGAAACAAAGATGTATTAGATCTTTGAGTTATGGGGGGTTGCAATTTATGATTTCAGACTCCTGTTGGAGAGTATCATGCATCGGTTGTGCATGTCGAGTATTCTCCGATAGAATAGACTTTGCTTCTTAGATTCTTTTCACGTAATAAATTTAACAATCTAGCACACACGGAGCAGAGCTTTGCATGAGGGGATTGCATTTCGGTTATTCAAGCGCAGAGGCCAGCACAGGGTTGCCAACCCGCTAGGACTTTCCTGGAGTCTCCAGGGATTAAAGATTAATCGCCAGGGCTCTGCTGAGAAACCCAGGAGGAAATTCAAAAGGACATTAAAAAAATTGTCTTTCTTTAATTTTCTTTGAACACTTTTGTTTATTAGTTATAAGAATAGTGGAGATGGGGAAAAAATGTCTATTTGACTGGGCAGGACAGTTGGAGGTGGGAGTTCATGTGATGAAACCTTCAGGAATACTCCCAACCAGAGTCGACAACCCTAGGCCAACAGCCTGAGTGGTGGCCTGTTTAATTTTCTATCCATTCAAATTAATGGATGGCACTGATTTCCGTGACAGAATTGCACAGCCGTTGCATGACATTCTATGACTGAAGTCCTAAATGATAAAATTTCATCCCCACCCACCCCGTAGCTCAATTATCTAAAATGTGGAAACATCTTTGCTTCCCTCCGCTGAATCATAAGAACATAAGACGTAGGAGCAGGAGTAGGTCATTTGGCCCCTTGAGCCTACTCCGCCATTCAATAAGATCATGGCTGATCTGATCTTGGCCTCAACTCCACTTCCCTGCCTGCTCCCCATAACCCTTGACTCCCTTATCGTTCAAAAATCTGTCTATCTCCACCTTAAATATATTCCATGATGCGGAGATGCCGGTGTTGGACTGGGGTGGACAAAAATGAGAAGTCGCACAACACCAGGTTATAGTCCAACAGTTTTATTTGAAATCACAAGCTTTCGGAGCTGCTGCCCCTTCGTCAGGAGCAGGAGCAGCGCTCCGAAAGCTTGTGATTTCAAATAAAACTCATTTAAATATATTCAATGACCTTTCCACTGCCTCAATATCCTTTTGTTAGCATTACAAACAGTACAGGCGTCAGCTTTGGCTCAGTGGTAGCACTCTCACCTCTAAGTGAGAAGGTCGTGGGTTCAAACTCCACTCTAGAGACTAGAGCACATAATCTAGGCCGACATTTCGGTGCAGTACTGAGGGAGCGCTAAACTTAAACCTGTCAACCCCCATGCAAAAGATCCCATGGTGCTAATCAAAGAAGTTCACCCCCAACGGTCCACATCAGTACGACTTCTCTGAGTGTATATCATGTTTGTTCTTGGGATGTGGGCGTAGTTATTGCCCATCCCCAGTTCCCCTGAGGGTATCAACCACATGGTGAGAGACTGGAAGCATGTGTGGTCCTGAGTGGATATGAGTGGAGGTTTCCTTCCTTGAAGGACATTAGTAAACCAGTTGGATTTTTACAACGATTCAGCAGCTTTCCTGGTGCTAACCTACCAGATTTATTGAATTCATTTTCATAATTTTTGAACTCATGACCTTCTGGGCTGCTTGTCCGGTACCATAAACACTTGGCTACCATACCTTATCTATCCATACATGCCAACCTATTTGTATCTTGAGCGGTTTCCACTGAGTGGATGGAGTTAAAATCAAAACGATTGACTTACCGCTGGTTTGCTGCCCCTGCCGCCATCTTCCCATCGTTGGTTTAATAGGCGGCTGAGGTGCTCGCCTGACTCAGGCGGGAGCTCCATGAATACATTTAAATTGGGGACCGATTATGTAGTTAGGACCCTGAAGCCATTTTTATGGCCAAGAAGCAGAGGCCCTCAAAGGTAGGTTCAAAAATCATTTTCGTGGGACCCAGGGGAGCAGGAGTTCTCCTCCAAGGCCCCCTCAGAAATAATCTGAGCTGCTGCCGCTCGAGGTACCCCATTCTTCGCGATCGTGTACCCCCCAAGGACTTCCCGTGCCCAATATTGCGCCGATCAAATCTGGCAAGTTGTATTGGGACACTTATTAGGAGTGGCAGCTCACTGGTTCTATTTAAATGAGGCCCAGCCCTCAGAGTATTCCCAGCTCCCACTGCACATCCTGGGTTGGCAGCCCATGTCTCCCCTCAGCCATCTGCCCAAACGATGAAATACCCCCTTTTATCTTGTTCCCAACGCGAAAGAATTCGTCTCCCTCCCAGTATACACTCCCCCTCCCTCCCAGTATACACTCCCCCTCCCTCCCAGTATACACTCCCCCCCCCTCCCAGGATACACACCCTCCCAGTATACACTCCCCACCCCCCCAGTACACACTCCCCTCCCTCCCAGTACACACTCCCCTCCCTCCCAGTACACACTCCCCCCCCTCCCAGTATACACTCCCCTCCCTCCCAGTACACACTCCCCCCCCTCCCAGTATACACACCCCTCCCTCCCAGTATACACACCCCTCCCTCCCAGTATACACTCCCCCCCCCCCCCCAGGATACACACCCTCCCTCCCAGTATACACTCCCCCCCTCCCAGTACACACTCCCCTCCCTCCCAGTACACACTCCCCTCCCTCCCAGTACACACTCCCCTCCCTCCCAGTACACACTCCCCTCCCTCCCAGTACACACTCCCCTCCCTCCCAGTACACACTCCCCTCCCTCCCAGTACACACTCCCCTCCCTCCCAGTATACACTCCCCCAGCTCCCAGTATACACTCCCCCACCTCCCAGTATACACTCCCCCCTCCCAGTACACACTCCCCTCCCTCCCAGTACACACCCCCCCCTCCCAGTATACACTCCCCTCCCTCCCAGTATACACTCCCCCAGCTCCCAGTATACACTCCCCCACCTCCCAGTATACACTCCCCCCTCCCAGTACACACTCCCCTCCCTCCCAGTATACACTCCCCTCCCTCCCAGTATACACTCCCCTCCCTCCCAGTATACACTCCCCTCCCTCCCAGTATACACTCCCCCAGCTCCCAGTATACACTCCCCCACCTCCCAGTATACACTCCCCCCTCCCAGTACACACTCCCCTCCCTCCCAGTATACACTCCCCTCCCTCCCAGTATACACTCCCCTCCCTCCCAGTACACACTCCCCTCCCTCCCAGTATACACTCCCCCCGTCCCAGTATACACCCACCCCCCTCCCAGTATACACTCACCCCCCTCCCAGTATACACTCCCCCCTCCCAGTACACACTCCCTTCCCTCCCAGTACACACTCCCCTCCCTCCCAGTATACACTCCCCCCATCCCAGTATACACCCACCCCCCTCCCAGTATACACTCCCCCCTCCCAGTACACACTCCCTTCCCTCCCAGTATACACTCCCCCCTCCCAGTACACACTCCCCTCCCAGTATACACTCCCCCCTCCCAGTATACACTCTCCCCCTCCCAGTATACACTCCCCCCTCCCAGTATACACTCCCCCACCTCCCAGTATACATAATGGCAGTAGAAAAAAGTGATGCAGCCATCAGTAAGACAAAAATAGAATCCATGTGGATAGAGAGAAGAGATAATAAAAGATCAATCACACTAGTAGGAGTAAGGGGTAGCTATTCAGAGTGGCAGAAGGTGGGTAGTGGTGTTCCACAAGGATCAGTGCTGGGACCACTGTTGTTCACAATTTATATTAACAATTTAGAATTTGGATTCAAAAACACAATTCCTAAATTTGTGAAGGTCACCAAATTGGGAGGATAGTCAACACTGCAACAAATTACAAGAAGACATTAATAAACTTATAGAATAGGCATATAATTGGCAAATTAATTTCATATAGATAAGTGTGAGGTATTACATTTTGGTAAGAAAAACAAGGAGGTCATATATTACATGGAAAAAAAGAATCTAAATGGGGAGCAGAGGAGCAAATGGATCTGAGAGTACAAATACACAAATCACTAAAAGTAGCAGGTTAACAAGGCCATAAAAAAGCAAACCAAGCACTCGGCTTTCTTTCTAGAGGGATAAAATTGAAAAGTAGTGAAGTTATGCTAAACTTGTATCGACCTTTGTTCGACCACACTTCGAGTACTGCGTGCAGTTCTGGTTGCCATATTATGAATAGGATTTAGAGGCACTGGAGAGGGTGCAAAAAAGATTTACAAGGATGATACCAGAACTACAAAGTTATACCCATCAGGAAAGGATGAACAGACTGGGTCCCTTTTCTCTTGAAGATGACCTAATAGAGATCTTTAAAATTATGAGGGGGAAAAATTCGGTTGATTTGCGCCTCCCGTTAGCGCCCCAAGAGAAGTGCCAGGCTCACGGAGCGCAGCCGGCACCCCGCGGGGGAGCTGCACAAAAGATATACCCTGGGAGGGTAAGCTCTCCTGTACATACGCCTGTTGGCCCTCCTCCGTCTGGCCATCATTGCCACTCTCTCTCTGCGTCTCTGTGTCCTCCGATTCAGCTGGAGCAGGACGACGCCCCCATTCAGTGCAGCCCCCATAGTCTCTTTGCAAGCAAAGTTATGAAGGACAGCAACCAAAGTACCAGCGAAGTTAGGATCAGTAGGCAAAACTACCTCACAAAGCGTTGACTCAATGCAGAAGTCTCTCTTTCTCTCTCTCCGAATCTCTCTCTCTCAGAACGAGTGGTGCAAAAATGTCAACCACAGAAAAAGACAGGAAGAGGCCCCCTTTAAATAGCGCACCCCCCAGCCCCACAGCGATTGATAGCGTTCCAGTCTTCCGGTCGTTGGATGCGCCAGGCGGTAAGGCAGGGGGCGCCACTCAATTTCCGCTCCGGTGCGCCACAAGGGCGTTGCACCATGGAATGACGTCACAATCTGCGCGCGCAGGTGGTCGCGGCGGTAAAGTTTAGCGCCGCCGCACAATGTCTAGTTAAGTTCCCGAGTGGCGCAAACATTGCTGCGCCCGGGCGCTAGCGGCTTTGCGCCCCATTAGCGCCCTCTTAAGGCGCTAACGGGAGGCGCAACCTACTGAATTTTTACCCCTATGACTCTATGGGGGAAAAATTCATTTGGTTGCGCCTCCCGTTAGCGCCTTAAGAGGGCGCTAATGGGGCGCAAAGCAACTAGCGCCCGGGCACGGTGATGTTTGTGCCGCTCGCGAAATTAACTAGACATTTTGCGGCGGCATTAAACATTACCGCCACGATCTCCTGCGCCGGCAGATCGTGACGTCAGTCGAGTGCGCAACGCCCCAGTAGTGCCCCAGAGCGGATATTGAGTGGCGCCCCCTGCCTTACCGCCTGCCGCTAGCAATGACAGGTTGAGGGGAGCGTTTTGCAGTCAGGAAGAGACTGGGGGAGCGCTATTTAAAGGCGACCGCTTCCTGCCTTTTTTTGTTGGCGACATTTTTGAACCACGCATTCTGAGAGAGAGAGAGACAGACTTCTGGAGAGATTCAACGCTGTGTGAAGGAGTTTCGGGTATTGAGCCGCACTTTGCAGGTTCATTTTGATTTGAACTTCCTTGTATCGATTTAGAAGAGACGGTGGGGGCTGCACTCTGACCTCTTTCCCTGGGGTTCTCCATTGTTCTTTCCAGCAGATTTGATGTACAGGTCTCTCCAGGCCGAGATTCAATGCTGCAATGAGCAGGATGTGGATGGAAAGCAAGATCAAACCTTCCCTTTAAGAACTGGCCGGGGCCAGTGTGTCTCTGTTCCATTGCTGACTGACATCACATGAGCTTCGCCAGCGCTCTGAATTAGCGCCTCGCTCCTCAGCCTTTGTGCCTTAAGACAGATGTGTAGCGGCTGATTTAGCGCTCCAATCACCTCCAGGGGCGATAAAAGTCAAGTTTGCAGTCGGAGGCGATAATTAGCGCCAGGCGCTAATCTTTGCGCCCGGCCGATAATTGCACCCCAAACGGGGCGATACTGAATTTTTCCCCCTATGACTCTATGACCTATCCCTTAACCTAATTTGCCAGTTCACTTCAGCTAGCTCTGCTTTCATGCCTTCATAATTGCCCTTATTTAAGTTTAAAATACTAGTCTTGGACCCACTCTTCTCTCCCTCAAACTGAATGTAAAATTCAATCATATTATGATCGCTGCTACCTGGGGGCGCCTTCACTATGAGGTCATTAATTAATCCTATCTCGTTGCACAATACCAGGTCTAGTATAGCCTGCTCTCTGGTTGGCTCCAGAACGTGCTGTTCTAAGAAACTATCCCGAAAACATTCTATGAACTCTTCATCTAGGCTACCTTTGCCCATCTGATTTTTCCAGTCTATATGTAGATTAAAATCCCCCATGATTATTGCCATACCTTTCTGACAAGCTCCCATTATTTCTTCCTTTATACTCCATCATACTGTGTGGTTACTGTTAGGGGGCCTGTACACCACTCCCACAAGTGACTTCTTGCCTTTATCATTTCTCATCTCTACCAAAACCGCTTCTACATCCTGGTTTCTTGAACTTGGGTCATCCCTCTCTGTTGTGCTAATACCATCATTAATTAACAGAGCCACCCCTCCACCTTTTCCTAGCTTCCTGTCCTTCCTAAATGGCATGTACCCTTCAATATTCAGGTCCCAATCTATGTCATCCTGCAGCCATGTTTCTGTAATGGCTATCAGATCGTACTTATTTATTTCTATTTCACCTGTTTTGTTTCGAATGCTACGTGCATTCAGATGCAGAGCCTTTAGTTTTGTCCTTTTATTATTTTTGTAACCTCTAGCCTTGACTGTTGATTTACTCTTGATTTGTACTCTCTATCCCTTCCTGTCACGGTCTGTTTATCATTTCTCATATTAATACCTTTCTCTATTGCCTTGTCTCTACTCTTTGATTTACCACATCATCCCAAATTTGATCCCTTGCCCCCACTATTTAGTTTAAAGCCCTCTCTACCACCCTAGTTATACGACTCGCCAGAACACTGGTCCCAGCACAGTTCAGGTGAAGACCTTCCCAATGATACAGATCCCACTTTCCCCAGTACTGATGCCAGTGCCCCAGGAATCAAAACCCATTTCTCCCACACCAGTCTTTGAGGCACGCATTAATCTCTCTAATTTTATTTACCCTGTGCCAATTTGCTCATGGCTCAGGTATTGTTACCCTTGAAGTTCTGCTTTTTAATTTAGCCCCTAGCTGCTCATACTCTCAGCAGAACCTCTTTCCTTGTTCTACCTATGTCGTTGGTACCTACGTGGACCACGACCACTGGCTCCTCCCCCTCCCACTGCAAGTTCCTCTCCAGCCCAGAGCAGATGTCCTGAACCCTGGCACCGGGCAGGCAACACAGCCATCTGGACTCTCGCTCTTGGCCGCAGAGAACTGTATCTATCCCCCTGACTATGCTGTCCCCTATTACCACTACATTCCTATTAACTCCCCCCTCTTGAATGGCTTCCTGTACCTCGGTGCCATGGTCAGTTTGCTCATCCGCCCTGCAGCCACAGCTTTCATCCATACAGGCCACAAGAACCTCAAACCTGTTGGACAATTGCAAAGGCTGAGGCTCCTCCACCTCCTGGGTCCCCATACCTGCCTCACTCACAGTCACATCCTCCTGTCCCTGACCACTGACCAAATCAGAAGACCCTATCCTAAGGGGCGTGACTGCCTCCTGGAATAAAGGGTCCAGGTAACTTTCCCCATCCCTGACGCATCGCAGTGTCCACAGCTCGACCTCCAGCGCATCAACTCTGAGCCGAAGCTCCTCGAGCCGCAAACACTTACCGCAGACGTGTTTGTCCTGGATCACACTGGCGTCCAGGAGCTCCCACATCCTGCAGTTGCAACACATCACCTGCCCTGCCATCTTTATTGAGTCTTAATTTATTTATTTTTAATTAATTAACCCTACTACACCCAATAAGATTTATTACTGCTCGTAAACTTTACTAATACTAATGAAACCTTACAATTACTAATAAATTTCCTGGGCTTTAAAAGATAAGAGAAGTGAGCAAAATACTCACCAACCAATCACTTACCCTTTTCCCTGCGATGTCACCTTTTATTTTTCTCCAAAAGTGGTTGGGGTGTGTCACAGAGCTGAACACCCACTGGTTCTCTGCCCCTTCTCATGCAGCTTTTTAACTCCTGCTCTCCTAGAGGCTGGCAAAGATAGAAAAAGAAAGGAGTACCTCCCTCCCCAAACTCCATTACTCACCAAACTCACAGGTTTACACTCTGTTCCAAGCTGCACTCCATGACAAACGGCACTCTAGCCTCCCTTATTTATACTGCTGAGATTTAAATAAGTGAGCTCTCTGGCAGTTACAGAACCAGATTAGACCAGTTAATTAATTAACTACTCTCACCTGCTCTCCAGCACAGAGCTTGCTCAGCCCTGCCCAAGCCTGGAAGAAACTTTAAACTTGAAACAGTAAATTTAAGTTAAATGCTAATTGCAAGCACACAAGACTTGATTTTATAAAAAGAGATTAACCCTTAAGATTCACTCCCTTACTCACCAAACTCACAGGAAGTTTGCGAGGTTAGCTTCCAGCAGGTGTGATGGGGAGGAAAGTCAACAAGAGAGGAGGCTCGGGCAGTTGGGGTTGATGCTTGTAAGGAGGCAGTGACGGGTGCCTTGATAAGCCCTTTGGAGAATGTCAAGAGAGGCACAGAGGTGCCTGTAGGCTTATTCAAAGTCTATTCAAGCCAGCAACGGTGGCAGGACAGTACGAAGGCAGAGGAGTAGCGATGGGGTGGGGTAAGGATTGGAGAGACAAAGGGGGGAAAATTAGGTCGCGCCCCATTTGGGGCGCAAATATCGTCTGGACGCAAATATTAGCGCCTGGCGCTAATTATCGCCACTGACTGGAAACTTCACTTTTACCGCCCCGGGAGGTGAGTGGAGCGCTAAATCAGGCGCTGCACACCTGTCTTAAGGCGCAAAGGCCGAGCAGTGAGGCGCTAACTCAGCGCGCGAGTGCAGCGCAGGTGCTGCCAGTTAGCAAGGGAACACAGACACACTGGCGCCGGCCAGTTCTTAAAGCGGGGGGGCCAACTTGCTCCCCAGCCACACCCTGCTCATTGCAGCCTTGAATCTCGGCCTGGAGAGACCTGTGAATCCATTTTGCTGCCAAGGATGGAGAGGGTGAGAGAACGAGCTCAGCGCTTCACCGAGCGGGCCTTGGATGCTCTGGTTGGCGCGGTGGAGCGCAGAAGATCTATACTCTTCCCTGAGAGTGGCAGGAGGCCTTTGCCACGCGAGTACAGAAGAGTGTGGAGGGAGGTGGCTCAGAGCGTCTCCTCCAGGAGCATGGTGCCCAGGACCCATGTTCAATGCCGCAAAAAGTTCAACGACCTCACTCGGGTCGTCAGGGTGAGTGGCTTTTTCTCAATACCTCTCCATCCCTCCATCTCAACCTCACTCTATGGCCAGAGGGTCTTAAAACCCCAATGCACAACACTCATCCAACACCTATGGCCCTTTCATGAAACACACACACACATTCCACACTTTGCATACAGTAAGGGCTATTCACCTATGGGAGGCACATCAGGCAAGACCATGGCTGTATATTTACTCAGATGCTGTCCTTTTTCTTGCAGGCCAAGCTGGCGCATAATAGGAGACAGCAGCAACGGACAGGTGGAGGGCGGCCTCAGCTGCAACCCCTCAGCGATCTTGAGGAGCGCATCCACAGGATTGTGGCAAGCCGGGTGATCGGTCCCATCGCCACTGGAGACGCCGACCCCGTTCTGGACAGCAATGGTAAGGACATCACCTTTTTGTCCTCTGTCCTTCCACTTGTCCCTCACAACACCAGCCTTTGACACTTTCAATCCAACTTGCTAACTCGCTGCACTTATTCCTCCCTTACTGCCACCCTGTCCTCACGCTAAAGCCACTCTTGTACCTCCCTGCTTTCAGATGGTGATTCACCAGCTGAGGAGATGGGCCCTGAAGCTGCCAGTGGGAGTGAAGCTGCAGCCGAGGAGGAAGAGGAAGCCGGAGCATCAGTGCCACCCTCTCCCGAGGAAGCCCATGCCCACACTGGGAACACGCCTTCCCTGGAGGGGAGCAGGGGGGAAGGGTCTGATGAGGGTGAAGCTCCAGGACCCAGTGGGCTGCAGCAACGCCATGGGGGTAGGGAAGAACGGGGGCCTTCTCCCCAGAGGGAGAGTATGCCAGCAACTCCTACTGCAATGGACGCAGAGGAGGAGCGGCTGATCGCAGAAATGAACACCCAGGCGGTGGGCATGCACACTGAGCTCATGGGTGCAGTGGGAAGGGTGCCCGAATGCATTGAGTCACTGGCAAGGAGTGTGGAGCACTTCGCTGTAGCACAGGCGGATGCCACACTAAAGCTTAGTGCTGCAATTCAGTCACTGACTGCCGTGATCCCATCTCTGACTGCTCTCATGCAGACTCAGATTGAGGCCACGCGAGCACTGACTGCTGCCAACCTTGATGGTTCGTTCACATGTCCCCGGGGCTCTCACCGCGCCGCAGCAGGCCAGCAATCTGTGCTCCAGCAGATTGCTCCGGATGCTGAAGTGCTGCCCCGTGGGAGTGCCAGTGTGTTGGGCGAGCAGGGAGTTGCTGTCCTCTCTCACGATGACAGCATTCCTGCTGCCAACACTGTCACTTCTCCACTGCACTTGCCACCGCCTGTAGGACAGACTGCTGCCGCCCATGCAGAGTTGGTGCAGTCTGCAGCCGGGCCCTCCAGGCCCAGAACTGGTCGAGGCCGTCCTTCAGGGGCATCTGCAGTGTCAGGGTCTGACAATCAGCAGCCTTCCACCAGCCTTGCTGCAGCCACTGAGGTCCCATTACAGAGGAGCAGTAGGGTTAGAAGGGGGGAAGTGCGCAAGGGAAGGAGATCACCCTCGAAGGGCAAAAAGTAGGAGGTGTGACAAAATGCTGGTCATTTTTTTATTAAAGGCCGAGGTTCGTGGTCCAACTTTTGTTTAGTGTTTTGGACATTATCTCCAGGTTGTGAGAACCAGTTATGTTAATGACTGTTTTTTTGTGTTTATTTCTATGAGTTTGTCATGAGGAAATGACACACACAGAGTTTGTAAAATAAATAAGTTTTTGTATTCAAAATATACATGTTTGGTGTTTGGAATCATTGGTGCCTTGGCCGGCTTAGGAGTTGTGTGCTGGGTTCATTGATGTTGTTAGCAATGGCAGAAGCCATTTCCACAGCAGGGGCCCTAGAAGCGGCTTGCTATCAGCCGTTGACGGACGGCCCTTGCAGTTTCACCATTGTGGGCCGCCCTCCCGCCTTGGTGCTGCTGATGATCATCCTCCTCGTCCTCTTCCTCCTCTTCCTCCTCCTCCTCTGGTGGTGCTCCAAGGCCTGGTGGCATTGGCTGGGTCCTGACGATTGCCATATTATGCAACATGCAGCACACAACTACGAAGTTGGATACTCGCTCAGGCGAGTACTGCAGGGCTCCTCCAGAATGGTCGAGACAGCGGAACCGTTGCTTCAGCACGCCGATTGTGTGCTCAATGATGTTCCTGGTAGCTTGATGGCTCTCGTTGTACCGCAGCTCAGCAGGGGTGTTGGGCGTACGGAGCGGTGTCATCAGCCAGGTGCTCAATGGATACCCCTTGTCCCCGAGAAGCCAACCAACTGGCTGATGCGGTGCCTCGAAAAGTTCTGCCACAGTAGTCTGGCGCAGGATGAAAGCATCGTGGCAGCTGCCAGGATAGTGGGCATTGACAGCGAGTATCAGCTGTCTGTGGTCACAGACCAACTGAACATTCAAGGAATGGAACCCCTTACTGTTACGGAATTCCTCGGCATTCTCATGTGGAGCACGCAAAGCCACATGCGTGCAGTCAATGGCGCCCTGCACCATGGGGAAGCCCGCTATCCTCGCAAAGCCCAGAGCGCGGTCACGCTGCTTGTCTGGGGTCATGGGGAAAGAGATGAACTCTCGTCTCCTTTTAAAGAGGGCATTTGTGACCTGCCGGATGCAGCAATGCACCGCGAACTGGGAGATATTGGCGAGGTCCCCAGCAGCAGCTTGAAATGAGCCAGTAGCATAGAAGTTGAGAGCCACTGTGACCTTCACTGCCACCGACAGAGACGTCCTGGACCTCAGTTGAGGCTGCAGATCTGGCTGCAGCAGGTGGCAGAGCTCAGTGACCACCTCCTTGCTGAATCGCAGCCTTCGCAAACACAGCTCCTCAGACATATGAATGTAGGAGAGCTGTTCACGATATACCCTGGGAGGGTAAGCTCTCCTGTACATACGCCTGTTGGCCCTCCTCCGTCTGGCCATCATTGCCACTCTCTCTCTGCGTCTCTGTGTCCTCCGATTCAGCTGGAGCAGGACGACGCCCCCAATCAGTGCAGCCCCCATAGTCTCTTTGCAAGCAAAGTTATGAAGGACAGCAACCAAAGTAGCAGCGAAGTTAGGATCAGTAGGCAAAACTACCTCACAAAGCGTTGACTCAATGCAGAAGTCTCTCTTTCTCTCTCTCCGAATCTCTCTCTCTCTCTCTCAGAACGAGTGGTGCAAAAATGTCAACCACAGAAAAAGACAGGAAGAGGTCCCCTTTAAATAGCGCCCCCCCCAGCCCCACAGCGATTGATAGCGTTCCAGTCTTCCGGTCGTTGGATGCGCCAGGCGGTAAGGCAGGGGGCGCCACTCAATTTCCACTCCGGGGCGCCACAAGGGCGTTGCACCATGGAATTATGTCACAATCTGCGCGCGCAGGTGGTCGCGGCGGTAAAGTTTAGCGCCGCCGCACAATGTCTAGTTAAGTTCCCGAGCGGCGCAAACATCGCTGCGCCCGGGCGCTAGTGGCTTTGCGCCCCATTAGCGCTCTCTTAAGGCGCTAACGGGAGGCGCAACCAACTGAATTTTTACCCCAAAGTATCCAAGAGGGGAAAAATAAAAGATGGCATGGCTGGGTGATGGGCAGGAGAGGAGACAGGAGAGAAGTGTCCAAGAAGGGCCAAGAAAATAGATAGAAATAGTGGGCTTATGTCAGGAGCGGCAGCCAAAATGCACACACTATCGGACGCAGAGAGAATTACGGTTACATAGGCATGGTAGAGATCAGGTGACAGCCTTGGCTCAGTGGTAGCACATTCCCCTCTGAGTCAGAGGTTGTGGGTTCAAGTCCCACTCCATAAGACTTCAATACAAAATCTAGGCTGACACTCCAGTGCAGTACAGTTGGGGGGTGCTATCTTTTAGAGGAGATGTTAAACCAAGGCTCTGTCTGCCCTCTCAGGTCGACATAAAAGATCCCATGGCACTATTTTGAAGAAGAGCAAGGCAGCTCTCCCCAATGTCCTGGCCAAAGTTATCCCTCAGCCAACACCTAAAACAAATCATCTGATCATTATCACATTGTTTGTGGGACTTTGCTGTGCGCAAATTGGCTGCCGCGCTTCCTACATTACTACATGACTGCACTTCAAAAGTATTTCATTGACTGTAAAGTACTTTGGGACGTCCTGAGGTCATGAAAGGCACAATATAAATGGAGTCTTTCTTTTTTTCTTTAGAAGGGGCATGGCCTGAACAAAAATAGAGCAGCTTCCCCATTTACTCCAGGTGTTGAATGGATCAAAAAATTGTTACACTTGGATACACTCGGTATCTGAATGCCACAGTTAATTTTTCAATGTTTAATTAACCAACTGTCAGCCCACAGGTGCAAAACGTTCTGCGGTACAATCATGGTTAGGGCCAGCAGTGCCGGGTGTCAATCAAAAGCTGTTGGATGTGAAGGTGGTAGAGGTTCCGACCGGGACTTTAACTCGATTAAGATCTCCATAAACCATCTCTGATGCTGCCTGCAGAGGCCATGACAAGTATTACAAGAAGTGCATTGATGTGAAGAAGGGCAGCGTCAATGGAGTTACAGTGGTCCTGATGAGTTATGTTGCGCTGAGCTACGTTTGGGGATTTACCCAGATTAAGCAAGATCACTGGAGGAAGTGCCATTAAATGGGTGTGCTCCCAATACGTCACAGCTCAAAGTTATAATCGGTGACAAAGGGGGTGAAATTGGATTAGGCCCGAAAATGGGCACAGGGATCGTGATGCGCGATCTGCCCGTGCCCGTTGACAGTAGTGCAGGCAGCACACGAAATTCGTGCTGCCTTCTGATTAGCATGATTACAGCGCTGAGCTCAGGCTGCTGGTTGGCTCAGCGCTTAACAGGGGGACCAATATTGGGTGCAGTCTTCTGTCCAATTAAAGTTTGCCTGCAGAGTGAAAGGCTGTCTGCACTTCTTAAAGGGGAGGTGCTTTGTTCCAGAAGTACCTCATTGCCACAGTAGCTGCAGCAATGGCACAACAGGGGAGAGAAAGGGCACCTCATTTCTCTGATGCAGCACTGGAAGACTTGATCCATGGGGTCTATAGAAGGAGACAGGTCCCCTATCCACAGGGGAGCAGGAGGCCTCTGAGACACACCATCAGAAGGCAGTAGGAGGAGATTGTGCAAACTGTCAGTGCCATCAGTGTTGCCGCCAGGACCTGGATCCAGTGCCGGAAGAAGTTTAATGACCTCACACAAGTAGTAAAGGTGAGTGAATGCATCTTCAAATGCCATATCTCTCCAACTGCACCACTAGTGCTCAATGCACCATACCCCCATCACTCACCTACCAACAATCTCTAGCAATCACAACTCATACCTCACAATTACAGTTTCACCTCACCCTCACACACTTAACACTGGTGCAAGCCTTACACCCACATCTCACACCTTGCACACAATGTCAGCAATTCAACCATGACAGGCATATCATCCACGCTCACTGACACACTTCCCTTTCCCTTGCAGGCCAAGGTGGCTCACAACCAATGTGAGCAGTAACAGACAGGCGGGGGGCAAGCACAGCTGCACAACCTATGATATTCTGTGACAGAGGGATGATAAGGTGGGGAACTGTTGAGCAACAGGGCTCTGGGGTTTCATTCATTGGAACCAGAGTCTGATTATGCGCTCACGGACAGCCCATCCGGAACGGGGATTTGCTGCCTGCCTCCTCCCTTCCTCCTCCTTCTCCTCCTCCGCTTCTTCCTTCTCTTCCTCCTCCACGTCTTCCTCCTCCTCTTCCTGCTCCTCCCCTTCCTCCTCCTGAGATGGTCAAAGAACCTGTGGTGGCAAGGGATGTGCCAAGTTATGGAAGATGCAGCAGACCACCACAAAATGGGACACCCGCTCTGGTGTGTACTAGAGCGGTCAAGGCAGCCGAACCATTGCTTGAGCACCCCGATGGTCTGCTCGATGAGGCTCCTCGTGGCACCATAACTCTCATTATATGAATGCTGGCCACAAGTGGTGGGGTTGCGGAAGGGAGACATCAGCCAGGTGTAGAGCGGATAGCCCTTGTCTCCGAGCAGCCACCCTTAGGTTCGACGTGGTGACTGGAAGATTGCTGGCACACCGGACTGGCGCAGGATGAAGGCATCATGACTGCTGCCAGGATAGCGGGCATTCACCATCATGGTGTGCTGGGCATGGTCGCACACCAACTGCACATTAAGAGAGTGGTAGCCTTTACGGTTGTGGTACATCTCAGGATTGACATGCGGCACCCGCAAAGCCACGTGGGTGCAGTCGATGGTGCCGTTCACCATGGGGAAGCCTGGTATCCTGGCAAAGCCTCCTGCGCGCTCCTCCTGCTTCTTTCTGTTCAGAGAGAAGACAATGAAGTCCCTTCTCCTGGAGTACTGAGCCTCTGTGACCTCCCGGATGCAGCGATGAATGGCGAACTGGGAGGTGTTCGCTATGTCACCTGCTCCAGCCTGGAAGGATCCAGCGGCAAAAACAATCCAGGGCCACGGTCACCCTGGGGGCCACTGGCAGCACTGTCGTCATCCTGCTCAGAGGCTGCAGGTCTGGTTCCAAGCGGTGGCAGATTTCTGTGACCACCTCCTTGGTGAAGCCGAGCCTCCGAATACACTGCTCCTGGCTTAAGTGCAGGTAAGAGAAGTGCTTCCTGAAGACCATATGTGGGTAAGGCCTCCTGCTGAGAGTCCTCCTCCCCCTCCTCCTCCTCCCTCTGCGAGCAGCTTATCTATGCTGCATCTGCTCCATCTCCCTGTCACCGTGCAGCACGACGGGGACTGCAACTAGAGCCCCCATGACTGAGAGCAAGTGATGCAGTCAGAGCCCTTCCTTTAAGAGCCAACAACTCAGGCTTCCCCATGGTGTATTTGGATTTTCAGAAGACATCCGATAAGGTGCCACACAACAGGTTATTAAACAAAATTAGGGCTCATGGGATTGGGGGTAATATACTAGCATGGAGTGAGGATTGGTTAATGGACAGAAAACAGAGAGTAGGAATAAACGGGTCATTTTCAGGTTGGCAGGCTGTAACTAGTGGGGTACCGCAAGGATCAGTGCTTGGGCCTCAGCTATTCACAATCTATATCAATAATTTGGATGAGGGGACCAAACGTAAGTTTGCTGATGATACAAAGCTGGGTGGGAATGTAAGTTGTGAGGAGGATGCAAAGAGGCTTCAAGGGGATATAGACAAGCCAAGGGAGTGGGCAAGAGCATGGCAAATGGAATATAATGTGGAGAAATGTGAAGTTATCCACTTTGGTAGGAAAAATAGAAAAACAGAGTATTTTTTAAATGGTGAGAGATTGAGAAATGTTGGTGTTCAAAGGGACCTGGGTGTCCTCGTACACGAATCACTGAAAGTTAACATGCAGGTACAGCAAGCAATTCGGAAAGCAAATGGTATGTTAACATAGAAACATAGAATCTAGGAGCAGGAGTAGGCCATTCGGCCCATCAAGCCTGCTCCACCATTCAATACGATCATGGCTGATCATCCAAATCCAGTACCCTGTCCCTGCTTTAATCCCCACAGTACACATATCCCACCCCACCCCCGTAACCCCACGTATTTAATTCCCCCTAACATATCCCATCCTATCCCCATAACCCACATATTTAATCCCCCCCTAACACTAAGGGTCAATTTATCATAGCCAAATCAACCTAACCCGCACATTTTTGGACTGTGGGAGGAAACCGGAGCACCCGGAGGAAACCCACGCAGACACGGGGAGAATGTGCAAACTCCACACAGACAGTCACCCGAGGTCAGATTCGAACCCGGGTCCCTGGCGCTGTGAGTCACCAGTGCTAACCACTATGCCACCATGTTGGCCTTTGTTACAAGAGGATTTGAGTATAAGAGTAAAGACATCTTACTACAATTATATAGGGCCCTCGTGAGACCACACCTGGAGTAATGTGTACAGTTTTGGTCTCCTTACCTAAGAAAGGATATACTTGCCATAGAGGGAGTGCAACGAAGGTTCATCGGGCTGGTTCCTGGGATAGGGGGATTGTCCTATGAGGAGAGATTGAGTAGACTAGGCCTATATTCTCTGGAGTTTAGAAGAATGAGAGGTGATCTCATTGAAACATACAAAATTCTTACAGGGCTTGACAGGGTAGGTGCAGGGAGGATGTTTCCCCTGGCTGGGGAGTCTCAAACCAGGGGTCACAGTCTCAGAATAAGGGGTCGGCTATTTAGGACTGAGATGAGGAGAAATTTCTTCACTCAGAGGGTGGTGGATCTTTGGAATTCTCTACCCAAGAGGGCTGTGGAGGCTCAGTCGTTGAGTATATTCAAGATAGAGATCGATAGATTTTTGAATATTAAGGGAACCAAGGGATATAGGGATAGTGCAGGAAAGTGGAGATGAGGTAAAAGATCAGCCATGATCTTATTGAATGGCGGAGCAGGCGCGAAGGCCCAAATGGCCGACTCCTCCTCCTATTTCTTATATTCTTATGTAACTTCCCAACATCCAGCAGCACTCCCTGCACACTTTCCCAACTTTTTAAATATCTTAGACCAAGGCACTACTCAAATAAATGGTGCAGGAACCAGTACAAAACCAAAAATCCCTTCAAATAGCGCTGGTGGCGGGGGGGTCCCTCGTGCAGCTGAACGCAATTTCAGCTGTGCGTGTTTAGGAGAGGGCGTTTTGGGAACGGCGATGTCCAAAATGGCAGATCGTACGTCAAATCAGCATTGCACGCTGATTGACGTCACGATCTGCCTCATTTGAATTCTTCCGCCGCACGCAGGCAATGGCCACGCTACCAACCTGCCCAAAATAGCGTTCACCACGGCCCGCACTGGAAGTGGGTGGAAGTGAGGCGGCTGCCATTTTTTTGCCGAAACCGTCCTTAACTGCCAGCGCTAAGTAGGAGAATTTTGCGGCCAATATCTCTCAGCTCGACCAGTGAATTCAAAATTGTTGTTGTGCAACATTTGCACTGCTTTTGTTTTTTTTTACAAATTGGGAGCAAATAAAACCATTGTGTACCCCAATAAAACCAATTCATTGGATCAACAACCTGACCAAACACTAAATCAAGGCTCACAAATTCAACAGGTGCTGTCCTTTCTTTAGTGAGTCTCCCTCTGCGGGTTTACTGGGTAAACGCACCTCAGTTGGTTTGTAGCTCTCTCTCAGTCGGTGTGTAGTAGAATCATAGAACGATACAGCACAGAAGGAGGCCATTCGGTTCATCGTGCCTGTGCCGGCTCTTTGGTAGAACTATCCCATTAATCCCACTACCCTACTCTTTCCCCATAGCCCTGTAAATTGTTTCCCTTCAAGTATATATCCAATTCACTTTTGAATGTTACTATTGAATCTGCTTCCACCATCCTTTCAGGCAGTGCATTCCAGATCACAACTGTGTAAAAAAAGTTTCCTCATGTCGCCTTTAGTTCTTGTGCCAATTACCTTAAATTTATGTCCTCTGGTTACCTACCCTTCTGCCACTAGAAACAGTTCCATCTTATTTACTCTTTGAAAGTGGTTCATGATTTTGAAC
Organism: Squalus acanthias; assembly: GCA_030390025.1. Lineage (NCBI taxonomy): Eukaryota > Metazoa > Chordata > Chondrichthyes > Squaliformes > Squalidae > Squalus > Squalus acanthias. Next base: position 41,086,181 of record CM059428.1, on the reverse strand, counting down.
ACCTCTATCAGTTCTCTCAGTCAGTGTGTAACTTTCTCTCAGTTGCTGTGTAGTTCTTTGTCAATCAGTGTGTACCTCTCTCTCACTCAGTGTGTACCTCTCTCTCAGTCAATGTGCAGTTCTCTCAGTCGATGTGTAGTTCTCTCAATCAGTGTGTACCTCTCTCTCAGTCAATGTGCAGTTCTCTTAGTCGATGTGTAGCTCTCTCAGTCAGTGTGTACCTCTCTCTCAGTCAATGTGCAGTTCTCTTAGTCGATGTGTAGCTCTCTCAGTCAGTGTGTACCTCTCTCTCAGTCAATGTGCAGTTCTCTTAGTCGATGTGTAGCTCTCTCAGTCAGTGTGTACCTCTCTCTCAGTCAATGTGCAGTTCTCTTAGTCGATGTGTAGCTCTCTCAGTCAGTGTGTAGCTCTCTCAGTCGATGTGTAGTTCTCTCAGTCAGTGTGTAGCTCTCTCAGTCGATGTGTAGTTCTCTCAGTCAGTGTGTACCTCTCTCTCAGTCAGTGTGTACCTCTCTCTCACTCAGTGTGTACCTCTCTCTCACTCAGTGTGCAGTTCTCTCAGTTGATGTGTAGTTCTCTCAGTCAGTGTGTTACTCTCTCTCAGTCAGTGTGTAACTCTCTCTGAGTCGGTGCGTAACTCTCTCTCAGTCGGTGTGTAGTTCTCGGTTGTGTCTATTTGCAACACCAAATTTCTGATTGGTCCCCTTGGAGGACAAGACCAGATTTCTGATTGGTCCCCTTGGAGGACAAGACACACCCAACAGTTTGTCTGGAATGTGTAATTAGATCCTACCTGCTGGAGTAATCAAGATCTTTGCAATGTGTAATTTGATTCAGACATTGTGACAGCCAAACTCCAGAGCTCACACTGCTAACACTCCTGCTTTCAGAGAATAGGCAGGGCTCACCCTCACAGGTTAGGAGCACTCATAGCCCTCACACTGCTGAGTTCAGACAGGAAAAGGTGAGGTCATGGAGGGATTTTAACATGAGGATGAGTATTTTAAAATCAAGGTGTTAGTTGACAATGTTCCCCCTAATTATTTTTTGGGTGCGCGGTCCCTTTAACGGGTTCCGCGGCCCATTCAACATTTCGCGCATATGCAAAATCTTCCATTCAAAATCCGGTAAGCGGCCTGTGCGGGACCTCCAGACAGCTGCGTGGCCGCGTAGCTTAGCGGGAAAGTTGGTGGTGGTCCATGAGCCAATGTAGGTCAACGAGCACGGGGGTGATGGGTGAATGGGACTTGCTGCGTGTTAGGAAACGTGCAGCAGAGTTTTGGATGAGCTCAAGTTCATTGCGGGTGGAGGATGGGAGGCTGGCCAGGAGAACATTAGAATAGTCCGGCAAATAACACATAAATGTAATGTTATAGGACCAACACAGAATATGCTCTCATTTTTTTAAATGTATTTCCCTACTGTTCTCACTATGCTCCTCCCCAACAAGTTCCTGACCTTATCTCCCCCAGCTCCTGACCTTCTCCCTCTCCCGCTCCGAGTTCCTGACCTTCTCCCACTCCCCTCTTCGAGCTCCTCTCTCCCCCTGCGAGCTCTTCTCAAACCACCTCCCACCCCGCCGATCCCCTCTCCTTCCCCCGCTTTTATCCCCTCTCCTCTCTGTTATTACAGATCTGACTGGGATTACAAACCCCTGTTGGGTTTTAGTTATGGCTGCATTAGACAGTGAGGCTGGAAAAACAGCTCCGCCAAAGGACCACTTTGAATCATTATTCTCTTGTTCTTTTGAACCCTGGTTCCAGAGCTACAATATTTGGGTAAACACACGGATGCCCACCTATCGCACCCCCCGGCTCCCCCCCGCCATTGCCTGGCCCGAGACAACTAAAGCTGCCTGGGTGAAGTTTTTATTTCTATTCCCATTAACAAGACTTAGTGGAGGACAGTGCCTGGGTATTTCCAGCTGTCCTAGGCAAAGACATCTCCTCCCCCTACCAGGAAGATCCTAAAGACTTTTATTTACATCTAGAAAGTGCACCCCTGCAACACACCCAACCATCTATCGAGCCCCGCTTTGAGTGGTGACCCCACCTCTGCAGCCTCCCTTCCATCCTTCCCTCTCTCTCCCTCTCTCACTCTTGAGAGGCAACCTCTCCCTTTGTTATTATTATTGTTTTCTTTACCTTTTTTGAACAGAGGGGAGAAGACGCCTCTCCCATCCTGACATCGCAGGGGGAGGTGGGTTTTCCTTTCATCTAAAACCCCTCTGTTTGAAAGAAAGGCCATATTAATCTCAGGCCTAAAACTTGGGGTGAGTGTAGCCCTTAATTAACAACAATGGCGACTCCATCTTCGCCAGTGATAAGAACATAAGAACATAAGAAATAGGAGCAGGAGTAGGCCAATCGGCCCCTCGAGCCTGCTCCGCCATTCAATAAGATCATGGCTGATCTGATCCTAACCTCAAATCTAAAGAACACAAGAAGTAGGAGCAGGACCCGGCCACTCAGCCCCTGGGCCCGCTCCGCCACCCACAGGGCCTCGACCGATCCGAACTCAGCCTCATGTCCAATTTCCTGCCCGCTCCCCGTAACCCCTAATTCCCTTTACTTCTAGGAAACTGTCTATTTCTGTTTTAAATTTATTTAATGATGTAGCTTCCACAGCTTCCTGGGGCAGCAAATTCCATAGACCTACTACCCTCTGAGTGAAGAAGTTTCTCCTCATCTCAGTTTTGAAAGAGCAGCCCCTTATTCTAAGATTATGCCCCCTAGTTCTAGTTTCACCCATCCTTGGGAACATCCTTACCGCATCCACCCGATCAAGCCCCTTCACAATCTTATATGTTTCAATAAGATCGCCTCTCATTCTTCTGAACTCCAATGAGTAGAGTCCCAATCTACTCAACCTCTCCTCGTATGTCCATCCCCTCATCCCGGGGATTAACCGAGTGAACCTTCTTTGTACTGCCTCGAGAGCAAGTATGTCTTTTCTTAAGTATGGACACCAAAACTGTATGCAGTATTCCAGATGCGGTCTCACCAATACCTTATATAACTGCAGCAATACCTCCCTGTTTTTATAATCTATCCCCCTAGCAATAAAAGCCAACATTCCGTTGGCCTTCTTGATCACCTGCTGCACCTGTATACTAACTTTTTGATTTTCTTGCACTAGGACCCCCAGATCCCTTTGTACTGCAGTACTTTCCAGTTTCTCGCCATTAAGATAATAACTTGCTCTCTGATTTTTCCTGCCAAAGTGCGTAACCTCACATTTTCCAATATTGTATTGCATCTGCCAAATCTCTGCCCACTCACCCAGCTTGTCTATATCCCCTTGTAGGTTTTTTATGTCCTCCTCACTTTCTACTTTCCCTCCCATCTTTGTATCATCTGCAAACTTTGATATGTTACACTCGGTCCCCTTCTCCAAATCGTTAATATAGATTGTAAAGAGTTGGGGACCCAGCACCGACCCCTGCGGAACACCACTGGCTACTGGTTGCCAGTCCGAGAATGAACCATTTATCCCAACTCTCTGCTTCCTGTTAGATAACCAATCCTCCACCCATGCCAGAATATTCCCCCCAATCCAGTGATTTTTTATCTTGAGCAATAATCTTTTATGTGGCACCTTGTCGAATGCCTTCTGGAAGTCTAAATACACTACGTCCATTGGTTCCCCTTTATCCACCCTGTACGTTATGTCCTCAAAGAACTCAAGCAAATTTGTCAGACATGATTTCCCCTTCATAAAGCCATGCTGACTTTGTCCTATCAAATTATGTTTATCTAAATGTTCCGTTACTGTCTCCTTAATAATAGACTCCAAAATTTTACCCACCACAGATGTTAGACTAACTGGTCTATAATTTCCAGCTTTCTGCCTACTACCCTTTTTAAATAAGGGTGTTACATTAGCAGTTTTCCAATCTGCCGGGACCTTTGCTGAGTCCAGGGAATTTTGGAAAATTATTACCAAAGCATCCACAATCCCTATTGCCACTTCCCTCAAGACCCTAGGATGTAAGCCATCAGGTCCAGGGGATTTATCCGCCTTGAGTCCCATTATTTTACTGAGTACCAATTCCTTAGTGATTTTAATCGTATTTAGCTCCTCCCCCCCTAGAGCCCCCTGTTTGTCCAGTGTTGGGATATTCTTAGTGTCCTCTACCGTAAAGACTGAAACAAAATATTTGTTCAGCATTTTTGCCATCTCCATGTTTCCCACCATTAATTTCCCGGTCTCATCCTCTAAGGGACCTACGTTTGCCTTAGCCACCCTTTTTCTTTTTATATAACTATAGAAACTCTTGCTATCTGTTTTTATATTTTTTGCTAATTTATTTTCATAATAGAAACATAGGGGTAGAAATTAGGTCGCGCCCCATTTGGGGCGCAAATATCGTCTGGACGCAAATATTAGCGCCTGGCGCTAATTATCGGCACTGACAGGAAACTTCACTTTTACCGCCCTGGGAGGTGAGTGGAGCGCTAAAGCAGGCGCTGCACACCTCTCTTAAGGCGCAAAGGCCAAGGAGTGAGACGCTAACTCAGCGCGCGAGCGCAGCGCAGCTGCTGCCAGTTAGCGAGGGAACACAGACACACTGGCGCCGGACACTTCTTAAAGCGGGGGGGGCCACTTGCTCCCCAGCCACACCCTGCTCATTGCAGCCTTGAATCTCAGCCTGGAGAGACCTGTAATCCATTTTGCTGCCAAGCATGGCGAGGGTGAGAGAACGCGCTCATCGCTTCACCGAGCGGGCCTTGGATGCTCTGGTTGACGCAGTGGAGCGCAGACGATGTATGCTGTTCCCTGAGAGTGGCAGGAGGCCTATGCCACGCGTGTTCAGAAGAGTGTGGAGGGAGGTGGCTCAGAGCGTCTCCTCCAGGAGCATGGTGCCCAGGACCCATACTCAATGCCGCAAAAAGTTCAACGAGCACACTCGGGTCGTCAGGGTGAGTGGCTTTTTCTCAATACCTCTCCATCCCTCCATCTCAACCTCACTCTATGGCCAGAGGGTCTTAAAACCCCAATGCACAACACTCATCCAACACCTATGGCCCTTTCATCAAACACACACACACATTCCACACATTGCATACAGTAAGGGCTATTCACCTATGGGAGGCACATCAGGCAAGACCATGGCTGCATACAGTAAGGGCTATTCACCTATGGGAGGCACATCAGGCAAGACCATGGCTGTATATTTACTCAGATGCTGTCCTTTTTCTTGCAGGCTAAGCTGGCTCATAATAGGAGACAGCAGCAACGGACAGGTGGAGGGCGGCTTCAGCTGCAACCCCTCAGCGATCTGGAGGAGCGCGTCCACAGGATTGTGGCAAGCCGGGTGATCGGTCCCGTCGCCACTGGAGACGCCGACCCCGTTGTGGACAGCAATGGTAAGGTCATCACCTTTTTGTCCTCTGTCCTTCCACTTGTCCCTCACAACACCAGCCTTTGACACTTTCAATCTAACTTGCTAACTCGCTGCACTTATTCCTCCCTTACTGCCACCCTGTCCTCACGCTAAAGCCACTCTTGTACCTCCCTGCTTTCAGATGGTGATTCACCAGCTGAGGAGACGGGCCCTGAAGCTGCCACTGGGAGTGATGCTGCAGCCGAGGAGGAAGAGGAAGCCAGAGCATCAGTGCCACCCTCTCCCGAGGAAGCCCATGCCCACACTGGGAACACGCCTTCCCCGGAGGGGAGCAGGGGGGAAGGGGCTGATGATGGTGAAGCTCCAGGACCCAGCGGGCTGCAGCAACGCCATGGGGGGGGGGGGGGGGGTAGGGAAGAACGGGTGCCTTCTCCCCAGAGGGAGAGTATGCCAGACACTCCTACTGCAATGGACGCATAGGAGGAGCGGCTGATTGCAGAAATTAACACCCAGGCGGTGGGCATGCACACTGAGCTCATGGGTGCAGTGGGAAGGGTGCCCGATTGCATTGAGTCACTGGCAAGGAGTGTGGAGCACTTCGCTGTAGCACAGGCGGATGCCACACTAACGCTTAGTGCTGCAATTCAGTCACTGGCTGCCGTGATCCCACCTCTGACTGCTCTCATACAGACTCAGATGGAGGCCACGCGAGCACAGACTGCTGCCAACCTCGATGATTCGTGCACATGTCCCCGGGGCTGTCACCGCGCCGCAGCAGGCCAGCAATCTGTTCTCCGGCAGATTGCTCCGGATGCTGAAGTGCTGCCCCGTGGGAGTGCCAGTGTGTCGGGCGAGCAGGGAGTTGCTGGCCTCTCTCACGATGACAGCATTCCTGCTGCCAACACTGTCACTTCTCCACTGCACTTGCCACCGCCTGTAGGACAGACTGCTGCCGCCCATGCAGAGTTGGTGCAGTCTGCAGCCGGGCCCTCCAGGCCCAGAAGTGGTCGAGGCCGTCCTTCAGGGGCATCTGCAGTGTCAGGGTCTGACGAGCAGCAGCCTTCCACCAGCCTTGCTGCAGCCACTGAGGTCCCATTACGGAGGAGCAGTAGGGTTAGAAGGGGGGAAGTGCGCAAGGGAAGGAGATCACCCTCGAAGGGCAAAAAGTAGGAGGTGTGACAAAATGCTGGTCATTTTTTTATTAAAGGCCGAGGTTCATGGTCCAACTTTTGTTTAGTGTTTTGGACATTATCTCCAGGTTGTGAGAACCAGTTATGTTATTGACTGTTTTTTTGTGTTTATTTCTATGAGTTTGTCATGAGGAATTGACACACACAGAGTTTGTAAAATAAATAAGTTTCTGTATTCAAAATATACATGGCTGGTGGTTGGAATTATTGGTGCCTTGGCCGGCTTAGGGGTTGCGTGCTGGGTTGATTAGTGTTTGTAGCAATGGCAGGGGCCCTAGAAGCGGCTTGCTATTAGTCGTTGACGGACGGCCCTTGCAGTTTGACCATTGTGGGCCGCCCTCCTGCCTTGGTGCTGCTGATGCTCATCGTCCTCGTCCTCTTCCTCCTCTTCCTCCTCCTCCTCTGGTGGTGCTACAAGGCCTGGTGGCATTGGCTGGGTCCTGAGGATTGCTATGTTGTGCAACATGCAGCACACGACTACGAAGTTCGAAACTTGCTCAGGCGAGTACTGCATGGCTCCTCCGGAATGGTCCAGACAGCGGAACCGTTGTTTCAGCACGCCGATTGTGCGCTCAATAATGTTCCTGGTTGCTTGATGGCTTTCATTGTACCGCAGCTCAGCAGGGGTGTTTGGCGTACGGAGCGGTGTCATCAGCCAGGTGCTCAATGCGTACCCCTTGTCCCCCAGAAGCCAACCAACTGGCTGATGCGGTGCCTCGAAAACTTCTGCCACAGTAGTCTGGCGCAGGATGAAAGCATCGTGGCAGCTGCCCGGATAGTGGGCATTGACAGCGAGTATCACCTGTCTGTGGTCACAGACCAACTGCACATTCAAGGAATGGAACCCCTTTCTGTTCCTGAATTCCTCTGCATTCTCTCGCGGAGCACGCAAAGCCACATGCGTGCAGTCAATGGCGCCCTGCACCATGGGGAAGCCCGCTACCCTCGCAAAGCCCAGAGCACGGTCACGCTGCTTGTCTGTGGTCATAGGGAAAGAGATGAAGTCTCGTCTCCTTCTGAAGAGGGCATTGGTGACCTGCCGGATGCAGCGATGCACCGCAAACTGGGAGATATTGGCGAGGTCCCCAACAGCAGCTTGGAATGAGCCAGTGGCGTAGAAGTTCAAAGCCACTGTGACCTTCACTGCCACCGACAGAGACGTCCTGGACCTCAGCTAAGGCTGCAGATCTGGCTGCAGCAGGTGGCAGAGCTCAGTGACCACCTCCTTGCTGAATTGCAGCCTTCGCAAACACAGCTCCTCGGACATATGGATGTAGGAGAGCTGTTCACGATATACCCTGGGAGGGTAAGCTCTCCTGTACATGCGCCTGATGGCCCTCCTCCGTCTGGCCATCATTGCCACTCTCTGTCTACGTCTTGGTATCCTCCGATTCAGCTGGAGCAGGACGACGCCCCCAATCATTGCAGCCCCCATATTCTCTTTGCCAGAAAAGTAATGAGGTACAGCAACTAAAGTAGCAACAAAGTTAGGATGAATAGGCAAAACTACCTCACAAAGCGTTGAGTCAATGTAGAAGTCTCTCTCTCTCTCTCTCCGAATCTCTCTCTCTCTCTCAGAACGAGTGGTGCATAAATGTCGACCACAGAAAAAGACAGGAAGAGGCCCCCTTTAAATAGCGCCCCCCCAGCCCCACACCGATTGATAACGTTCCAGTCTTCCGGTCGTTGGAATCGCCAGGCGGTAAGGCAGGGGGCGCCACTCAATTTCCGCTCCGGGGCGCCCCAACGGCGTTGCACCATGGAATGACGTCACAATCTGCGCGCGCAGGTGGTCGCAGCGGTAAGTTTTAGCGCCGCCGCACAATCTCAAGTTAAGTTCTCGAGCGGCGCAAACATCGCTGCGCCCGGGCGTTAGCGGCTTAACGCCCCATTAGCGCCCTCTTAAGGCGCTAACGGGAGGCGCAACCAAGTGAATTTTTACCCCATAGAATCTAGGAGCAGGAGTAGGCCATTCGGCCCGTCGAGCCTGCTCCACCATTCAATACGATCATGGCTGATCATCCAAATCCAGTACCCTGTCCCTGCTTTAATCCCCACAGTACACATATCCCACCCTACCCCCGTAACCCCACGTATTTAATTCCCCCTAACATATCCCATCCTATCCCCATAACCCCACATATTTAATCCCCCCCTAACACTAAGGGTCAATTTATCATAGCCAAATCAACCTAACCCGCACATTTTTGGACTGTGGGAGGAAACCGGAGCACCCGGAGGAAACCCACACAGACACGGGGAGAATGTGCAAACTCCACACAGACAGTCACCCGAGGTCAGATTCGAACCCGGGTCCCTGGCGCTGTGAGGCACCAGTGCTAACCACTATGCCACCTTTCTTAATCAATCCTTTAGTTACTTTTTGCTGTCTTTTGAAGACTTCCCAATCTTCTATCCTCCCACTAAGTTTGGCTACCTTATATGTCCTTGTTTTTAGTTGGATACTATCCTTAATTTCTTTACTTAGCCACGGATGGCTGTCATTTCTTTTACACCCTTTTTTCCTCAGTGGAATATATATTTTTTGAAAGTTGTAAAATAACTCCTTAAATGAACACCACTGCTCATGTACCGTCTTACCCTTTAATCTATTTTCCCAGTCCACTTTAATCAATTCCGCTCTCATACCATCATAGTCTCCTTTATTCAAGCTCAGTACGCTTGTCTGAGAACCAACCTTCTCACCCTCTAATTGGATATGGAATTCAACCATGTTATGGTCACTCATTCCAAGGGGATCCTTAACTAGGACATTATTAATTAATCCTGACTCATTACACAGGACCAGGTCCAAGGTTGCTTGCCCCCTTGTAGGATCAGTTACATACTGCTCAAGAAATCCATCCCTAATACACTCAATAAACTCTTCCTCAAGGCTGCCCTGCCCAATTTGATTTGTCCAGTTAATATGATAGTTAAAATCCCCCATAATTATAGCTGTTCCCTTATTACATGCCCCAACTATTTCCTGATTAATACTTCTTCCAGCAGAGTTGCAACTATTAGGAGGCCTATATACTACTCCCACTAGTGTTTTTTTCCCTTTATTATTCCTTATCTCCACCCAAACTGTTTCATTATCCTGATCCTTTGACCCAATATCATTTCTCTGTAATACAGTGATTCCTTCTTTTATTAACATAGCTACCCCACCTCCTCTTCCTTCCTGTCTGTCCTTCCTGATTGTTAAATACCCTGGCATATTTAATTCCCAGTCGTTGTCACCCTGCAGCCATGTTTCTGTAATGGCCACAAGATCATACCCATACGTAGTTATTTGTACCGTCAATTCGTCTATTTTGTTACGAATGCTGCGTGCATTCAGATAAAGAACTTTTAAATATGTTTTGTGACAATTTATTCCTGCTTTTACCCCCTTTACTACTTTACCTTTATCTTTATATATTCTGTCCCTTCCTGACACGCTCTGGTTTTTAATTACCCCACTGCTACTTTGCTCTATTGTCTTCTCCGCTGACATTTTTATTTTTTGCTCTCTTGAAACCTCCCCCCCACTAATTAGTTTAAAGCCCTCTCTACAGCCCTAGTTATTCGATTCACCAGGACTCTAGTCCCAGCACTGGCCAAGTGAAGTCCGTCCCAACGGAACAGCTCTCTCCTGTCCCAGTACTGGTGCCAGTGTCCCAGGTAGCAAAACCCATTTCTCCCACACCAGTCTTTGAGCCACGCATTTAACCCTCTGATTTTATTTACCCGAGCCAAATTTGCTCGTGGCTCAGGTAGTAATCCAGAGATTACTACCCTAGAGGTTCTGTTTTTTAATTTGGCCCCTAGCTGCTCATACTCCCTCAGCAGAACCTCATTCCTTGTCCTATCTATGTCATTGGTACCAACATGGACCACGACAACTGGATCTTCCCCCTCCCACTCCAAGTTTCTCTCCAGCCCAGAGGAGATGTCCTTAACCCTGGCACCGGGCAGGCAACATAGCCTTCGGGACTCTCGCTCTTGGCTGCAAAGAACCCTATCTATCCCCTTAATGATACTATCCCCTATCACTACAACATTTCTTTTTACTCCCCCCACTTGAATGGCTCCCCGTACCACAGTGCTGTGGCCAGGTTGCTCATCCTCCCTGCAGTCCCTGCTCCCGTCCTCACAGATGGACATACAGCTACAGCCACTCCTGTTGCCCCTGCTGCCCTGTCACCTTTCACCCTTATCACCAAAAAGCATGAGGTAAAGAGCTACACTCACCCAACATGGCCATCGAGGCGTGCGTCAAAGCCATGGCTGGGCTTGTTGGCCCTTCAGCCATTGTTGCCACCTCGAATGTATGGGAATGCTGTGTTCTTCCAGAGGTCTGAGTGAGCAGTATTCCTGGCCCTTAATAAGGGACTCACGGTGGGTGGGACTTTCCGGCTGGTGGATCTTCTCGAGGCCACCGCGCAGTGAATTATTTTATCAACTGTCCCACCTTTTATCCCCAGTGAGCTCCTCCTCCCCCACCTATGTCAACTGGGGGAGGTGAGGTCGGTGATAGCGCCAATCCCGCTCGGCTTCAGGGAGGCCAACCTCTGTCATGTCTTCTCCTTCCGGTGCCAGCTTTACGTTCACCTGGCAAGGGAGGAGGACACGGAGGGTGGATTCATAGTTAACCACCGGGGACTCCCTAGCGCGTCTTCTGGACGTCGGATGATGTGTGGTGCCACGCCTGCAAGGAGGTAGGGCATGTACGTAAAAACTGCCCCACCTCCAAGGCCACCAAAACAACTAAGGCGGCTGAGGCTGGCTCCAATGCTACCCCACTCCCCCCCCTCGTCCCCGTGCCAGTAACATCAAATGCGCAGTTGATGTCGGAGGCCAATGTAATTGCAGCCTCCAGTGGGGAGGAGGGTAGAGCGTCCATGTGGAAGGAAGGTGTGGAGAAAGACTAAATACCTCTGGCCAAGTCCTCTGGAGAGCACTTAGGGTCCAATACCCGCGCCCATTCGGGATCCTGATCCCGTGCCTGCGAGCGATCCCGTGCCCACGAGCGGCCCCGTGCCCGAACCCAGGATCGTGCCTGCATCTGCAGAAAACTTGCATCCCACGGTGGGGCTCGGGATCGGGAGCCAGAAACAGAAGGAAGATGTAGAGGTGAAGGCCTCTGCCGACATGGAGGTCTCCTTCCCTCTGCACCCCTCCGGGAGGAAGAGACGGAGGTGCCGCTCCTTGGAAGTGACGGAGGACCCATGTCCTTCCATGGAAGAGGAGATGGCGCCCGTCGCGGGTCCTGCAGCTCCCCCCCCCACCACCACCTCGCACAGTCGGCGGGAGTCGTCCATCCCTCGGGAGGGTGAGACAGATCTGTCTGTCCAGCCTGTGCCTCCCAGGGTGGGAAGGAAGCCCTACCCATAGGGGGGTGGGGATGGCCGCGGATCCGCCCAAAGTCACTCGTCGCCGGGTCGGGCATCCTGGAGGCTGGGCGAGCGAGGCCGGTGAGGCTGATCCTGACATCTCCCGGGAGTTGCTCGACCTGGTCGACGATTTTAATAGAAACCCCCTTCCTGCTGGGTCAATGGATGGCGGCGAGGAAGGGGAGGCCCCCCCTTCTCCATCTCTCACTTTTGTGCCGGGTGTGGTGGAGGCACTTGGGATGGTTTGTTTCCCTGTTGCGCCATACAGCCCGGGCCTGAGGCGGAGGGGGGCCCGAACTGCTGCCGCCCTCTGACGCAAGCCCCCCGGATCACCCAGGGAGGACTCCTCTGCCGTCAATCCTGGGGGTGGGATCGTGACAGAGGTGGGACCGGCTGGTGCGGCCGAGGCGTTTGCTGCACCCTGTGCGGTGCGAGGGTCGGCCACTGGCGATGACCTCCTGGAGGAGAATGGTGATTCAGTGGAGGGCGCTGGGGATGATTTGGAGTCCATCACCAGTGAGGCGGTGGACCTCCAGGACCAGGTCCAGGACCACAGCTCCTTCTCCTTCTACTCGCTGGAAAAAAGGCAGGGGGTCCGTAAGCAGCTCTTGGGGCTGCTGGCCGACGACGAATCTCTGGTCTCGGGTCCAGAGGGCATCAGTGCCGAGGCCCGTGCCTATTATGGGGCTCTGTTCTCTCCAGATCCATCAGCGAGGATGCTCGCAGTGTATTGTGGGAGGACCTGCCGAAGGTCAGCCCGGAGGGCTCTGAACAGCTTGATGCTCCGCTAAGCCTAGCAGAGCTGACCAGTGCCCTCAACCAGCTCTCGAGGGGCAAGTCCCCGGGGCTGGATGGGCTGACTGTGGAGTTGGGGGGCGTGGATTCTGCGGGAAGCCTGGCAACTGGGGAGATGCCCCTCTCTTGACACAGGGCAGTCATCGCCCTGCTGCCCAAGAGGTGCGATCTCTGCCTACTTAAGAACTGGCGCCCGGTCTCCCTCCTTGGCACGGACTACACGATCTTTGCCTACACGATGTCTGCTCGCCTTGGCACCGTGCCGGCCCACATGATCTACCCCAACCAGTCCTACACAGTCCCGGCCAGACTACCCACGACAACGTCCATCTGGTCCAGGACCTGGTCCACCATTCCCAGAGGGCTAGTCTGTTGGTTGCCTTCTTCTCCTTGGATCAGGAGAAGGCGTTGGACAGAGTGGATCACGAGTACCTCTTCGGGATTCTGCATGCATTTGGGTTCAGGACGCATTTTGTCGCCTGGATCTGACTTCTGTACGGCACTGCAGAGTGTCTGATTAAGGTTAACGGGTCTTTGACGGTGCCCCTTCACTTCAGCGATGCCCCATGTCCGGCCAGTTATATGCCACCTGCGTGGAGCCTTTCCTGCGCCTCGTGCGGAAGAGGTTGACGGGACTTGCTGTACAAGGGCAGGGCGTGGAGGTCTTCCTCTCAGCTTATGCTGATGATGTGCTCTTCATGGTCACAGATCCGTTTGACTTGTTGAGGATCCGGGAGTGCCAGGAGGTCTACTCCGCCGCACCCTCTGCGAGGATCAACTGGGAGAAATGTTCCGGACTCCTGGTGGGTCAATGGTGGGTGGACTCTCTGCCGGAGGAGCTCAGGCCTTTTGTCTGGAGAACCACTCATCTCCTCTACCTGGGATTCTACATTAGCCCTGCTGAGGAAGCCTGGCCGGCGAACTGGCAACAGCTCGAGGCCAAAGTCACCGCTCGCCTAGGACGCGGGACAGGGTTGCTCAGAGTGCTGTCCTACAGGGGTCGCGCGCTGGTCATAAATCAACTGGTGGCCGCTATGCTGTGGTACTGATTTGTCACTTTGATCCCTCCCCCTGAATTTGTCGCCAAAATACAGAAGAAGCTTGTTGACTTCTTCTGGGACAAAAGGAAGCATTGGCTCTCTGCCGCGGTTCTGAATGTCTTGCTTAGGGAGGGCGGTCAGGCGCTGGTGTGCGTATGTACCCAGGCTGCGACTTTCCATTTTCAGACCCTGCAGACCCTGTACATTGAGGATCCTCCCAGATGGTGTGCGCTGGCGACGTATTTCTTCTGCCAGCTGCACGGCCTCAATTACGACACGCAGCTCCTGTTTATAAAACTGGGGTGTAGCCATGCCTCATTGCAGGAGCTGCCTGTCTTTTACTAGGAACTGATCAGGATCTGGAACATGTTCGCCTCCAGCCGGTGTTCTCCTCTGTCAGCAGTGGCGGCTATCCTCCGGGAGCCGGTGGTCAGGAATCCGTGCCTCCACGATCGCGGTTTCAGGTGGCTGATGGAGGGACGGACCCTGGCTGGCAAGGTGACCAGAGTCAGGGTCATACTGGATGGCGGAGGAGCGGGCTGGATGTCACCAGAGGAGCTAGCACAGCGCATGTCCTGGCACGGCATCCGGTCTGCGGCCAAAACCATTGAGATGCTAAAAGAGGCACTCGGCGCTGACTCCACTAGGTGTGTCGAGGAGGTTCAAACATGTGGAGCGATCCCGTCTGAACTGACCCTCATTCGGACAGAATTTCTCATCAGCGCCAGGCCCTGAACCTCTCTTGGGAGCTGGTGCCTCACAACTTTAGCCGTCTCTCGGAGATCCCTTCCATGCCTTTCCACTCTGTACGGAGGGTTTTCCTGTATGGGTTGCTCTTGCACACTCTCCACTTTGTCTTCTTTGTCTGCCATCCGGATACGCCTTGGCACGCCATCTTGCCATCTGGAGGGCCCCAGCGGGGGACTCTCTACGCGGGAGTCCTCCCCTTTTCTATGGCGGACTTGGCATGGGGGTGTGGCACGGAGCAGTCCCGTGCAACAAATTTTCCAGTAGGTTCACGGACTCCCAGGCTGCCTGCAATTTCTGCGGCCTAGAGGAGTCCATATTCCATGTATACACAGAGTGAGAGAGGTTACAGCCCCTCTTCCAATTTTTGAAGGGGCTGCTGCTCAATTTGGTTGCACTTCAGTCCCACGCTCCTGATCCTTGGGCACCCGGTGCGGAGGGGAGCGGGCAGATCAGAGGACCTCCTTGTTGGACTGCTGCTGAACCTGGCCAAGGTGGCCATTAACAGGTCCAGGCAGCGGGCGGTTGAAGGGGTCGTTCGGCCCGACTGCCTGCCTCTCTTCCGCGGATATGTTCGCGCCCGGGTGTCCATGGAGATGGAGCATGTGGTGTCCACCAGTACGCTTAAGGCCTTCCGCGACCGGTGGGCACCGGAGGGACTGGAGGGCTTCCTCACCCCTGGAAACAAAATTCTGATTTGATTTGTTAAGTTTCATTTAAATTTGTTTTAATTTACGGTTTATTGGTTGTGCCCCTTTAAAAGGGGGCCCTTGCTTCCTTTTTTATTGGTGATGGCACCAGCCATCAATCACTGAAATCAACATAAAAGGCACAAGCAAGTAAAGACTGGGCTCTGGTACTCGATCCTTCACTACCTGGCTCTCCAACTTTTGACATGTAGCTCTCTCTCAGTCAGCGTGTAGCTCTCCGACTATTGTGGAGTGACACAGTGAGCCACCATTCTCACACTACCTCGTACACTATCACCTCCACTTCAGCCATAAAATGGGGCTGGATGCTGGGCTGCTCCAGCACTTCCCTGGAGAGTTACACCTTCACCTTGGATTTCCCTTTTCTTTACTTCTGTCTGTTTCTTCTTAGTCTCCTGCCCCTTCAACCTGTCACAAATGCCTATAATGAGTTGAGATGTCTTTTGAGGCTCTCAAGTCTTTTAGAATTTTCATCATTTGATCATGGCATTCCCCTTTAATTGTCCCCGTTCCTTTAAATTTCACTTCGATACAATTTTCCTCTTCCTTCAACTATCGTGCTCTTCACACCTGTTCAAATCTGCACCTGACGTTATGCTAATGATCTAGCATAATTGCACGCAAACAGCCCACTTCCATCTGAGTCTGTTTAAAACCCATCACTAGCAATTCTGGCATAATCTATGGCAATAGGGGACAACCTAGACTCCCCCAGCTGCTGTCCTGAACAGTGCATGGTCTCATCCAAGCTGTCTCTGTATACATCTGGGATGCACAGAAGACCTTTATTTGGGTGCAGCAAATACATGTTATATATCAGTGTTGTCCAATGGTAATCATTGACCAGCCACAGGCGTGGCTATGGCGACACCGTTTAAGCCATGTGCGCTAATTTAATTAGAAAATACCTTACATACAATACAGGTAAGTGTACATCACGTGTATATTCACTTAACAGACCTCTACCACCATTCAGGGTGAAACTTGGCAGTTTTTCTGTTTCACCAAAGTTTGGTGTTTTGCAATGAATTGATCAGACACACCACATCTCAGTGCAGCTTCTAGGTTTATGTCCAGCCCCTGCGAGCAGTACTTTGACTTCATCAGTGAATGCTGAGACTGTTGACGCACACAACAAGGCGCGCCAGAACTGCCCTCGCTCTCCATCCAGACCCTCCCCCGCTCTCCCCCAGACCCTCCCCTCAGACCCTCCCCCGCTCTCCCCCAGACCCTCCCCTCAGACCCTCCCCCGCTCTCCCCCAGACCCTCCCCTCAGACCCTCCCCCGCTCTCCCCCAGACCCTCCCCTCAGACCCTCCCCCGCTCTCCCCCAGACCCTCCCCTCAGACCCTCCCCCGCTCTCCCCCAGACCCTCCCCCGCTCTCCCCCAGACCCTCCCCTCAGACCCTCCTCCACTCTCCGTCCAGACCCTCCCCCCAGACCCTCCCCCACTCTCCCCCCAGACCCTCCCCCGCTCTCCCCAGACCCTCCCCCACTCTCCCCCCAGACCCTCCCCCGCTCTCCCCAGACCCTCCCCCACTCTCCCCCAGACCCTCCCCCGCTCTCTATCCAGACCCTCCCCCCACTCTCCCCCAGACCCTCCCCCGCTCTCCCCCCGACCCGCCCCCCGCTCTCCCCCCAGACCCTCCCCCGCTCTCCCCCCGACCCTCTCCCCAGACCCTCCCCCGCTCTCCCCCCGACCCTCTCCCCAGACCCTCCCCCGCTCTCCCCCCCGACCCTCCCCCCAGACCCTCCCCCACTCTCCCCCAGACCCTCCCCTGCTCTCCCCGACCCGCCCCCGCTCTCCCCCCAGACCCTCCCCCGCTCTCCCCCAGACCCTCCCCCGCTCTCCGGCCAGACCCTCCCCCGCTCTCCCCCCAGACCCTCCCCCGCTCTCTCCCCAGACCCTCCCCCGCTCTCCCCCAGACCCTCCCCCACTCTCCCCCAGACCCTCCCCCACTCTCCCCCCAGACCCTCCCACACTCTCCCCCACTCTCCGTCCAGACCCTCCCCCCAGACCCTCCCCCACTCTCCGACCAGACCCTCCCCCACTCTCCCCCCAGACCCTCCCCCGCTCTCCCCCCAGACCCTCCCCCACACTCCGTCCAGACCCTCCCCCGCTCTCCCCCCGACCCTCCCCCACTCTCCGTCCAGACCCTCCCCCACTCTCCGTCCAGACCCTCCCCCGCTCTCCGTCCAGACCCTCCCCCGCTCTCCACCCAGACCCGCCCCCCGCTCTCCCCCCAGACCCTCCCCCGCTCTCCCCCAGACCCTCCCCCGCTCTCCCCCCGACCCTCCCCCGCTCTCCCCCCAGACCCTCCCCCGCTCTCCCCCCAGACCCTCCCCCGCTCTCCCCCCGACCCGCCCCCCCGCTCTCCCCCAGACCCTCCCCCGCTCTCCCCCCCCGACCCGCCCCCCGCTCTCCCCCCAGACCCTCCCCCAGACCCTCCCCCACTCTCCCCCCAGACCCTCCCCCACTCTCCCCCAGACCATCCCCCACTCTCCCCCACTCTCCGTCCAGACCCTCCCCCCAGACCCTCCCCCACTCTCCGTCCAGACCCTCCCCCGCTCTCCCCCAAGACCCTCCCCCGCTCTCCCCCCAGACCCTCCCCCCGCTCTCCCCAGACCCTCCCCCGCTCTCCCCCAGACCCTCCCCCGCTCTCCCCCGCTCTCCCCCAGACCCTCCCCCGCTCTCCCCAGACCCTCCCCCGCTCTCCCCCCGACCCGCCCCCGCTCTCCCCCAGACCCTCTCCCCAGACCCTCCCCCACTCTCCCCCCCGACCCTCTCCCCTCTCTCCCCCCGACCCTCTCCCCAGACCCTCTCACGCTCTCCCCCCGACCCTCTCCCCTCTCTCCCCCCGACCCTCTCCCCAGACCCTCTCACGCTCTCTATCCAGACCTGTCCCCACTCTCCATCCAGACCCTCCCCCGCTCTCCATCCAGAACACTGTTGGATGCTGCTTGCCCTTTGCTATGAGGTGCCCTGTTGGAGCTGCTCATTACTGGCTGGATTTGCTTTCTTCTGTTGGCCTGTGATGACAGCTCCCCTCTCCATACAATGTTGCTGGTGTTTCCATGGTGCTGAAGTCCGTGTTACACACCATTTTCGCAACAACAACAACAACTTGTATTTATATAGCGCCTTTAACGTAGTAAAACGTCCCAAGGCGTTACACAGGAATATTTTAAGACAACAAATTTGACACCAATCCACTTAAGGATAAATTAGGGCAGGTGACCAAAAGCTTGGTCAAAGAGGTAGGTTTTAAGAAGCGTCTTGAAGGAGGAAAGAGAGGTAGAGAGGCGGACAGGTTTAGGCAGGGAATTCCAGAGCTTGGGGCCTAGGCAACAGAAGGCACGGCCACCAAAGGTTGAACAATTATAATCAGGGATGCTCAAGAGGGCAGAATTAGAGGAGCGCAGATACCTCGGGGGATTGTGGGGCCGAAGGAGATTACAGAGATAGGAAGGGGCGAGGCCATGGAGGGATTTGAAAACAAGGATGAGAATTTTGAAATCGAGGCGCTGCTTAACCGGGAGCCAATGTAGGTCAGCGAGCACAGGAGTGATGGGCGAACGGGACTTGGTGCGGGTTAGGACACGGGCAGCCAAGTTTTGGATGACCTCAAGTTTACGTAGGGTGGAATAACCAATAAGCAGTAACCAAGGAAGTAAAGCACCCACAACCATCAAAAAGACACTCGCACACTCTGCTTTCTGTCTTACCATTTTACCAACAAATGCACAAAAATGTTAAACTTCACATGAATACGCCGTACAAATATGAGTATTAAGATCACATGCCCAATGACGGTGTCTAGTACTCGTTTTTTATTTACTAATCAGAAATGCAATTAACCGCATCTAGACTCCCAATTAGCCACGTGACTAGTGCCTAATGTATTGGACAACACAATTTCAGGTCTATTTGTATTAAATAGTTACATATGAGCAGGAGTAGGCCATTCAGCCCCTCGACCCTGTTATTCCATTCAATTAAATCATAGCTGATCTGCACCTCAAACCCATTTACCCGCCTTTACTCCATATCAATGTTCCCTGTAATTTGTTTTTTGATGCGCGGTCCCTTTAAATTTGTAGCGGTATCTTTTCCAGCGGTAGCAGCTGGTGAGCGGCCTGCATGGGACCTCCCGACTGGTGCGTGGCCGTGCACCTTAGGAGCAACATTGCTCCATATCCCTTGATACCCTTACCTAACTGTCTATCTCAGTCTTGAAAGCACCAATTGACTCCCAGCATCCACAGCCTTTTTGGGGAGAGAGTTCCAGATTTCTATTACCCTTTGTGTGAAAAAATGTTTCCTGATTTCACTCCTGAATGGTCTGGCACTAATTTTAAGGTTGTGCCCCTTTGTTCTGTATTCTCCCACCAGAGGAAATAGTTTCTCTTTATCTACCCTATAAATTCTTTTATCATTTTAAACACCTTGATTAGGTCACCCCTCAATCTTCTATACTCAAAGGGAATACAAGCCAAGTTTATGCAACCTGTCCTCATAATTTAACCCTCTAAGCCCTAGTATCATTCTGGGGAATCTGCGCTGCACCCCCTCCAAGGCCGATACATCCTTCCTGAGGTGCGGAGCCTGGAACTGAATGCAGTATTCCAGATGGTGTCTGACCAAGGCTCTAAACAACTGAAGCATAATAGTTGTCAAATGGCATACACTTGTGTATAATGAACAACTTGGCTTGAGAAACATTTCCATGTAAAATAATGCGCGTCATTTGCTAAAATGACAGCAGATTTACACTAAGTATGCTGCGCATTGTCAGGCTGTGAAGAATCAACATGTCAAGACTAGCCTAATCTCTTCACAATTCTCTTGTGGTGTTAGCTTTTGTCACTAATTATCCTTTCCTATCTCCGTTCTTCACATGTAGCCTTGTCTAGAATTTTGTTGGTTTGCTGTGGCATACAGAACCTAATGAATAGTCATTTGCAGCCACGACTGGATTAATTGAATTGGATCTTTTCATTCACTTTTTCTAAAGTAACTTTTGTACAATCGTATCAACAATTTTAACTGGACAGCAGGGCAGTTTGCAAGGCCTTGGATAACAGCCAGTCGTGGAAAATCAATGCTAATAATAAATAAATGACTCAGATTAAAGCCTGTTTAAGAAGATTATGGGGGTAAAATTGGTCTTTGGCAGTAGTGCGAATTGAGCGATGGCAAATTACAAAGTGACTGCACTTCAAAACTACTTCATAAAGCACTTTGGGACGTCATGTGGTCATGAAAGGAGCTTATATAAATTCAAGTCTTTCTTTTTTTTCACGACCTCAGGACATCCCAAAGTGCTTTACAGCCAATGAAGTACTTTTGAAGTTCAGTCACTGTTGTACTGTAGGAAACACAGCAATCGATCTGCACACAGCAAGGTCCCACAAACAGCAATGTGATAATGACCAGATAATCTGTTTTGGTGGTGTTGCTTGAGGGGTAAATATTGGCCAGGACACCAGGGAAAACATCTCTGCTCTTCTTCCAAATAATGCCGTAGGATCTTTTACGTCCACCTGAGCAGGCAGACGAGGCCTCAGTTTAATGTCTCATCTGAAAGACAGCATCCCTGACAGTGCAGCACTCCCTCATCACTGCACTGGAGTGTCAGCCTGGATTTTGTGCTCGAGTCGCTGGAGCAGGACTACGAACACACAACCCTCTGACTCAAAGTGCGCGAGTGCTACCACTGAGCCATGGCTGACACTATGTGATATGAATTTATTGAACAGATTCAAGATTCATTTATGGGGCAAAGTTTTCTCTACTGATTCTCTGTTTGCAGAAGAGAAATATAATTAATACTAATATATAGACAACTATATAATAATATATCATAATATATACTGTTGTTTCTCTTTATTATGTGGGAACTTATTGAGTTGATGCTGATCAATTATAATCTCCTAGAGCCCTTTATTGATCGGCCTTGGGAATCACACAGGAATTTTACAGACTTTTCTCCTTCTACTGTTTACATATGAAAGGATCATTGTATATGCTTGTGTGCTGAAAACCAGGAAGTGTGTACAAAATGTGAAATAAACACAACTGATGGAATTACTCAAAGAGGAGTTGAGTTAGATTGTTCCATGAATATAAAAGTATAGAAATGTGATAACAGTTTTTTATGTAACTAAAGGATTCTTGGGAAGCTGTTAAGGGTCATCCAAGTAATAAAAGGGTTAAAAGAAACATGTGATGGTAACAGAGACTCACAATGTATCATGTCTGAGAATGGAAATACTAAATGCAGCCTTGGAAGATGCGGCAAGAGAAGAAAAGGGTTACATTACGGTGAAGGAACATTGAAGGAAGCGAAAAAGTTATAAGGAGGACCCAGTGAAGAATACCTTGAACAAAAGTTTTTCATCAGGGTTAATGAAACTTATGGTCAACTGTGTCCATACAGTCATGGCCATTCTACCCATCATGCCTGTGCTGGTGCTAGCTCGTGAACTGGAGCTGTCTACTCCAATTAATTAAAATTTAAAGTCCTTTTTGGTCTCTGAGGCTGGCTTCTTTCTCCCGTCAGCAGGGACTAACACCTCCCTGCGGGCCCTAACACCTTGCAGCAGGAGGTCCAGGGCGGTATCACTGAAGCAAGGGGCAGCTTTTGTACGTTGGGACTCCATTTTTTGTCTCCAAGCAATGTTTCTCCAACCTCCGCAAACCTTCAACTGTCATCTTTACATTGTTCCTTTAAATACGTCAGCTGAATTCGGACCCATGCGTGACGTCATCACGCTCGCTCGCGTTAACTGGTCGGGAAACCCGGAGGTCAGATGCAAATGCAGTGGCTTCATTAAAAAGCCACTGACAAAAGCGCCGCTGAAACCTCCGGGTTCCCCATGCAATCCAGGGCTCCCCCACTGCCAGCGAGTCAGCAGGTAAAAATTCCGGACTAAGGGCTGGATTTTGTCTTGGGGTCGGGTTGGGGTCGTGTCATCCGCATTTCGTGTTATCCACCCGCCTGAAATTGGATGTGGGAGATTGATGCAATTTTCACTTAATTGGGCAATTGAGTTCCAGCATGTGGGAACCCATGAACCAATTAGTGGTTTGAGTCTGAAAGTCGCCTCTGATGATGTCATCATTGTAGGTCAGAGACTGCCTGGTCTGGTCTCAGAGATTGCCTGGCCTTTGCTGTGAGAGGACCTGGATGCAAAATCAGCAGCATCTAAGCACAGAGAGAGAGAGAGAGAGAGAGAGAGAATTATTTTTCCATCCAGGTCCTCCAAAGGCCCCAGCAGTCTCTGAAGACATTCAATGCTGCAGCATCAGAGGCGACTTTCAGACCTAATACTACTACTACCTTCATCACATCTCCATTGTAATAGTGGACCTGCAGCTGATAGTCAGCTATCCACTTGTGCTCCCGCCAGGTTTCACTGGCGTGTTTCACATCAGGCGTGCTTCACGTCAGAAAAGGGTTAAACTAGCTAAAACATTTCAAAATGGCATTACAGAGCCAATTTAGGGCTTGTTAAGGGCTTTAATGGCCTCTCCCACCTCTTGGAGGCGGGACGGAGTCGGGAACACCGCACACGATTTTATCAGAATTGCGTGGAGGCGGGTTGGAGGCGGGATGGGGTCGGGACCCCCGAATCTGCAACTTTAACCCCCCACACGCCTCCAAACCCGACTCCATGGGTCATTGAAAATCCAGCCCTTAATGTTTCTTAAAAAATGAGCTGAGGCCTTAAAAACAGGTGAGAACCTTCAGCAGTTGAATAATTGATGAGGATCATTACAACAGTGACAAACTCAAATGTTTTATACTCATAAAAGGAGCTTAACAACAGCAGAGACAACTTAAATTTACAAAGTGCCTTTAACATGCAAAATGCCTGAAAGAACTTAACAGAGTAATGAGCTGGGGAGAGAGTTTAGGAGGGGTGACTGAAGACTGGGCGAAAAGATGAGTTTTGCGAAGGTTTTTAAAGAAGGACGGTATAGGGAGGGAGTTCCAGAGAGCAGAGCCTAGATGGCTTTACGAAGTTGAAATGTAAAGGCTTAGAAACCAGGTAAGTGTTAAAATGAGGAGAACTGGAATATTTCAAAATGTTCAATTGCAAGGACTTCAAATTTGTCAGTGAGATTGCTGCTTATGTTCAACAGTGCAATTACCTGCTAGAAACAGAGGGAAGCGTTTTGCAGCCAAATGAATGATGGGCAGTCCTGTCCAATGTGTTCAAATTGTTCTTGTTTTTTTACATTCAGCTGTCGTAGCATCTCCTGGTAATGACTTCCACCTCTTCCACCCATTGGTAGCCAAGATAATGGATTTAAAAACTAGCTGCAGGAGAAATTCAATCATTTGAATGCTTTCCCCAGCAATGTTTAATTAGTAGATTTGAAAGAGAGGCAATGCCCTTAACCTCCAGCATAGCCTTCTGGGAGAGAGACCAGCAAGGTTATAATTGGGTTTGTTGGGTGATGTAATGCCTGTATCATAAGATCCTTTCATTTTGATAAACACATAAATAAATAATAAAATTGGATTGGACTTTGTGGCTTGGATTTTTTGCTCACTTCATCGACCTGAAATGTTAACCCTATGTTTCTCTCTCCACAGATGCTGCTTGACCTGCTGAGTGTTTCCTGCATTTTCTGTTTTTATGTCAGATTTCCAGCAGCTATAATAGTTTGCATTTTAAAGTATGTGTTTCCCATTATGGCCTGCTAAAAATGTTACTACTTGTGATGCGTTACATACTATTCGACGAAGAGCAGGGAAGTACTCTTGGTGTCCCGGCCAACATTTATCCCATTAGCAACACCTAAAACAGATGATCTGGTCATTAACTCATTGCTGTTTGTGGGAGCTTGCTGTGTACAATTTGGCTGCCATGTTTCCTACATTACAACTGTGACTACACTTCAAAAGAACTTAATTGGTTGCAAAGTGCTTTGGGATGTCCCAATGTCATGAAAGGTTCTATATAGATGCAAGTTCTTTCTTCTTTCTTTCTATTACGTGTACCCACATAAGTAGTTATTCTCCACAGCCCTAAGTCAAGGTTGAAAATGTGAATGTTGTTGAGGCTGCCGCGAAACACGAATGGAGGCTGAATCCATATGTGGAAAACAAGAAACTTTAATTCAACTGCATGGCACAAAAATGGCTGCACCGAAAAGCTCCCAGAATTCTCTGGGTAAAACCTGAGGCCCCGCCCCCTCCTGCCTTAAAGGTAAGGTGCCTCAAAGGGAAGGTGCTGGAAATTTGTCCACAGACGGAAGAGTGGATTATGCCCATTTCAGGTGGCGATCCGCCACACAGCTCCCCCCAGAATCCGCTTAGGAGGTGTGGACGAGACGGTGCGGTGGTCTGATGGGCCGACCGGAGCGGCTCTTGTAGGACGTCGGTGGACGTGGAACGGCTGGGCGTGGAGCAGCCGGGTGAACTGGTTTGAGGGCAGGTCGGCCGCGTGGAGGTGGACGAGCTACAGGGACCTGCTCACCGGGCTCCGAGTGTGCTGGCTTGAGTCGGTCAACTGACACTTTTTCGGTCCTGTCGCCTACTTGCAGGGTGAAAAATTTGTCCCCAGCCTGTAGCACCTTGTAGGGCCCGTCGTACGGGGGTTGAAGGGGTCCGCGGTGGGCGTCGTGCCGGACGAAAACAAACCGTGCCTGGTGCAGGCTTAGTGGGACGTGTGAGGTGGATTCGCCGTGTCGGGCAATGGGCACCGGGGCGAACTGCAGTGCTGGTGAGGCGAAGTCGTGGCGTTGCTGGTCGGCTGACCAGGGTGTCGTGGCGGTGGGCAGGAACTCGCCGGGTACGCGCAGCGGCTGACCGTACACGAGCTCTGCTGCCGATGCGTGGAGGTCTTCTTTAACCACGGTGCGCAGGCCGAGGAGGACCCACGGAAGTCGGTCGGTCCAGGCGCCGTCTTGGAGGCTGGCTCGAAGAGATGCCTTCAAGGATCTGTGGAACCGCTCACACAGTCTGTTGGCTTGGGGGTGGTACGCTGTGGTGCGGTGAATGGTCACCCCGAGATTGCGTGCGACGGCGGTCCAGAGTTCAGAGGTAAATTGCGGACCTCTGTCCGACGTCATGTCGGAGGGGACGCCGAACCGTGCGACCCAGGTGCTGACGAAGGCTCTGGCGATGTCGGCGGTGGTGGTAGAGGTCAGTGGAATTGCCTCAGGCCAGCGTGTGGTGCGGTCAACGATGGTCAGCAAGTGCATGTGGCCTTGCGACGGCGGCAGGGGCCCGACGATGTCCACGTGGATGTGGTCGAATCTCCGCGAGGGGACGGTAAACTCCTCGAGGTGTGCTTTCGTGTGTTGCTGTACCTTGGCCCGTTGGCAGGCTAGGCAGGAGTTGGCCCAAGTACGCACATCCTTGCGAAGGCCGCGCCAGACGAAGCGGTTGGCTACCAATTTGATGGATGCGCGGGCGCCGGGGTGAGAGAGGTTGTGGAGCATGTCGAATACCCAGCGGCGCCAGGACGCGGGGACGACGGGCCGAGGTTGACATAGGGATATGTCGCACTTGACCGTGACTGCGGTTGGGCCACAGGCGACGTCGGCCAGGCGTAGCCCTGGTAGGTTGGTGGGTGCGGAGAGCAGATCAGGGTCGGTGATCTGGTCTGCTGCGAGTTGAGCATAGTCGACTGCTAGGTGTGCGGCGTGGATGGCGGGGCGGGAGAGGCAGTCGGCTGCCACATTGTCTCGGCCGGAGACGTGATGGATGTCCGTGGTGAACTCGGACACTGTCGCGAGCTGGCGCTGCTGCCTGGCGGACCAGGGGTCGGTTGTCTTTGCCATTGCGAATGTCAGGAGCTTGTGGTCGACAAACGCAGTGAAGGGGTGGCCCTCAAGCAGAAACCGGAAATGGCGGACCGCCAGGAACAGCGCGAGGAGCTCGCGGTCGAAGGTGCTGTACTTGACCTCCGGGGGGCGTAGTTGGCGGCTGAAGAAGGCGAGTGGTTGCCAGGCGCCGTCGACCCACTGCTCATACACGGCGCCGACCGCGTGGTCGGAGGCGTCCGTGGTGAGCGCTACCCTGGCATTGGGCCGTGGGTGCGCGAGCAGGGTGGCGTTGGTGAGCGCGGTCTTGGTGGAATCGAAGGCGGTGGTCGCGTCTGCCGTCCATTCGACCGCCATCTTGCCGCTCCTGCCCCGGAGGGCTTCATACAGGGGCCTCATGAGGGACGCCGCTTTGGGGATGAAGCGGTTATAGAAATTCACCATCCCGAGGAACTCCTGGAGGCCTTTGATGGTGGTGGGGCGGGGAAATTGTTGGACGGCCTGCACCTTGGTGGGCAGGGGAATGGCCCCAGCATGGGTGATGTGGTGGCCGAGGAAGTCGATCTTGTCCAGGCCGAACTGGCATTTGGCTGGGCTGAGGATGAGCCCGTGGTCGCTGAGGCGCCCGAACAGGATGCGAAGGTGTTCGAGGTGTTCCTGTTTGGAGGAACTGGCTACCAGGATGTCATCCAGGTAGACGAACAGGAACTTCAGGTCCCGAAGGACCGAGTCCATGAGCCGTTGGAATGCCTGGGCCGCGTTTTTGAGGCCGAAGGGCATCCGCAGGAACTCGAACAGGCCGAAGGGGGTGATTACGGCCGTCTTGGGGACGTCCGCGGGGTGGACGGGGACTTGGTGGTAGCCGCGCACCAAGTCGACCTTGGAAAAGACTGAGCGGCCGGCCAGTCTAGCCGAGAAGTCCTGAATGGGCGGCACGGGGTACCGATCAGGGGTGGTGGCGTCATTGAGACGGCGGTAATCCCCGCAGGGGCGCCAACCTCCGCCTGGTTTGGGGGCGATGTGGAGTGGGGAGGCCCAGGGACTGTTGGAGCGGCGGATGATGCCGAGCTGTTCCATGGTGGCAAACTCGGTCCGCGCGATCTCCAGTTTGGCCAGGTCCAGCCTGCGGGCGTGGGCGTACACTGGGGGGCCTGTCGTGGGGATGAAGTGTTCCACCCCATGTTTGGCGGCCTCCGCGGAGAAGGTCGGATTGGTAAGGGCCGGGAATTCGGCCAGGAGTGCCGAGTATTCATCCGTGGCCCGGGCGTGGCACTGTGACGCCATGTCGGCGGGTTGACGGGGGGCCATGGTGCCCAGGATGGGGGACATGGTGTTCATGTCCACGAGGCGGTGACAGGGGATGTCTACCAGTAGGCCGTGGGCGCACAGGAAATCTGCGCCGATGAGAGGGGAAAGCACCTTGGCAGTGATGAACTCCCATCGGTAGCGGCGACCAGCGAGGTCGAGGGTGACTGTCCGGGTGCCATACGTCCGGATTTCCGAGCCGTTAGCAACAGCCAGCGCCGGTCCTCGGTCGCCCTTTTGGATGTCGAGGGAGGAGGCCGGGATGATGCTGTGCTGAGCCCCAGTGTCGCACAGGAACAGGCGGCCGGTTTTGTCATCCGTAACGAACAGCAGGGAGCCCGCATGGCCCACGGCCATCACGGGGGCTGGTACGGGGGCGGACTTGAAAGAGCAGGGAGGTGTGCACCGTTGTGCCCTGGCGCCGAACCGTGTGTGGTAGTAACAGTGGCCCGAGTTAGTGGGGTGTGAAGGCCCCGTGGGCCTGGTGGCAGGCCCTTGTGGCCGCGTGGTGGCCAGTGAGGGGCGCGCCCAGGCATTGGCTGCCAGGTCCGGAGTGACGTCACGGCTGGAGTGAGCGGACAGCAGCTTGTCGGCCTCATCGGCCAGGGCTTCCAGGTTCGTGAGGCCGGACGCCACGATCGCTGGGCGGATGCTGAGAGGGAGCTGGCGGATGAACAGCGTGCGCAAGAGGGATCCGGGTGGGCTCTCGTCGGTGAGGGAGAGCATGTGGGAGAGGAGGTCTGACGGTGAGGCATCACCGAGGCCTGGAAGGTCGAGGAGGTGGCAGTTTCGCTGATATGCCAAGGCCGTAAATTTTTTAAGGAGCGCTGTCCTGAGATGTGCGTACTTGCCTTCCTCTGGTGGGTTCTGCAGCGCTGTCCAAACCTTCGAAACTGCGGCGCTACCGAGTGATGTGACGAGATAGTCATACTTCGTCCCATCTGTGGTGATATTTCGCAGCCGGAAGCGAGATTCAGCTTGGAGAAACCAGGCTTCGGGCTGGTTTTCCCAAAACTCCGGCAGTTTCACGGAAACTGCGTTCGTGTCCGCCATTGCAGTGCTCGGAATACGTTCTGAACGTCGGGGTCACCAATGTTGAGGCTGCCGCGAAACACGAATGGAGGCTGAATCCATATGTGGAAAACAAGAAACTTTAATTCAACTGCATGGCACAAAAATGGCTGCACTGAAAAGCTCCCAGAATTCTCTGGGTAAAACCTGAGGCCCCGCCCCCTCCTGCCTTAAAGGTAAGGTGCCTTAAAGGGAAGGTGCTGGAAATTTGTCCACAGACGGAAGAGTGGATTATGCCCATTTTAGGTGGCGATCCGCCACAATGTGTACAAATTTAAGGTTGTCATATATAGCCATGTGTAAATAGTATTGAAGCAGGTGCTAATGCTAATCAACGGTCGTGCAACCAAAAGGCCGAGTTGGGAGCTGCTTTTATTCTATGCTTGTAGGCGGGCTGGGAAGTGGCTTTGAGCCCTAGATCAGCCATGATCTTATTGAATGGTGGAGCAGGCTCGAGGGGCCCAGTGGCCTATTCCTGCTCCTATTTCTTATTTTCTTATGTTGTTGTGCCATGCTAGTGCTGCCAGCTCCTGATGCATGGGTCACATACAACCTGAGTCAACACTAAAGGTAACATTGCCAGATTTTCTAAGGCCAGCAGCCAGGAATAAATAGCTTAGGATAAATAGAAAGTAGTAAATTAGAAAATTAATTTGCTAATTGATAGAAAACAGCAGGTAGTGATCAATGGAAATATTTCTGATTGACAGAAAGCCCCACGGATCAACTCTGGGACCTCCTCCATTCTCTATCTATCTATATAATTAAAAGTTTTGTGCCAGACATGTGCCTGTTGTACAGAAAATATCAATAGGGCAGAAAGTGTCTGTAAGGCTTGTAAATATGTGTAGAGAGTGAAGCATTGTAATTGGCTCAAATGTGCCATAGAGTCATAGAGTCACAGAGTCATAGAGTTATACAGCACGGATAGAGGCCCTTCGGCCCATCGTGTCCGCGCCAGCCATCAAGCCCTGTCTCATCTAATCCCATATTCCAGCATTTGGTCCGTAGCCTTGTATGCTGTGGCATTTCAAGTGCTCATCCAAATGCTTCTTGAATGTTGTGAGGGTTCCTGCCTCCACAACCCATTCAGGCAGTGAGTTCCAGACTCCAACCACCCTCTGGGTGAAAAAGTTCTTTCTCAAATCCCTTCTAAACCTCCCGCCTTTTACCTTGAATCTATGCCCCCTTGTTATAGACCCCTCTACTAAGGGAAAAAGCTCCTTAGTATCCATCCTATCTATGCCCCTCATAATTTTGTACACCTCAATCATGTCCCCCCTCAGCCTCCTCTGCTCCAAGGAAAACAAACCCAATCTGCCCAGTTTCTCTTCATAGCTGAAGCACTCCAGCCCGGGTAACATTCTGGTGAATCTCCTCTGCACCCTCTCCAAAGCGATCACATCCTTCCTGTAGTGTGGCGACCAGAACTGCACACAGTATTCCAGATGTGGCCTAACCAGTGTTTTATACAGCTCCATCATAACCTCCTTGCTCTTATATTCTATGCCTCGGCTAATGAATGCAAGTATCCCATATGCCTTTTTTACCACCTTATCCACCTGTTCCGCCGCCTTCAGGGATCTGTGTACTTGCACACCAAGATCTCTCTGACCCTCCGTCTTGCCTAGGGTCTTACCATTCATTGTGTATTCCCTTGCCTTGTTAGTCCCTCCAAAGTGCATCACCTCGCACTTTTCCGGATTAAATTCCATTTGCCACTGTTCCGCCCATCTGACCAACCCATCTATATCGTCCTGCAGACTGAGGCTACCCTCCTCACTATTTACCACCCTACCAATCTTTGTATCATCCGCGAACTTACTGATCATACCTTTTACATTCATATCCAAGTCGTTAATGTAGACCACAAACAGCAAGGGACCCAGCACCGATCCCTGTGGTACCCCACTGGCCACAGGCTTCCAGTTACAAAAACAACCTTCGACCATCACCCTCTGCCTTCTGCCACTGAGCCAGTTTTGTATCCAATGTGCCAAGGCACCCTGGATTCCATGGGCTCTTACCTTCTTGACCAGTCTCCTGTGCGGGACTTTATCGAAGGCCTTACTGAAATCCATGTATACCACATCCACTGCGTTACCCTCATCCACACACCTAGTCACCCCCTCAAAAAATTCAATTAAATTAGTCAGACATGATCTTCCCTTGACAAAGCCATGTTGGCTAACCATGATTAATCCTTGCCTCTCCAAGTGGAGACTAATTTTGTCCCTCAGAATTTTTTCCAATAATTTTCCTACCACTGATGTTAGGCTCACTGGCCTGTAGTTCCCCGGTTTTTCCCTACTCCCTTTCTTGAATAATGGTACTACATTAGCGGTTCTCCAGTCCTCTGGCACATCCCCTGTGGCCAGAGAGGTTCTGAATATATGTGTTAGAGCCCCCGCAATCTCCTCCTTTGCCTCACACAGTAGCCTGGGATACATTTCGTCCGGACCTGGGGATTTATCCATTTTTAGACCTGCTAAAACCGCCAATACCTCCTCCCTCTCGATGTTAAAATGTTCGAGTATATCACAGTCCTCCTGCCCTAATTTTATGTCTGCATCGTCCTTCTCCATAGTGAAAACAGATGCAAAAAATTCATTTAGAACCCCACCGACATTTCCGGCTCCACACACAGATTGCCACTTTTGTCCCTAATGGGCCCTATTTTTTCCCTAGTTATCCTCTTACCCTTAATATACTTATAAAACATCTTAGGATTTTCCTTTATTTTGCTCGCCAGTGTTATTTCATGGCCCCTCCTTGATCTCCTAATCTCTTTTTTAAGTATCCCCCTGCACTTTTTGTACTCCTCTAGGGCTTCCTCCGTCTTTAGCATTTTGTATCTGCCAAAAGCCCTCCTTTAGTACCATTATTCAAGAAAGGGAGTAGGGAAAAACCGGGGAACTACAGGCCAGTGAGCCTAACATCAGTGGTAGGAAAATTATTAGAAAAAATTCTGAGGGACAAAATTAGTGCCAATGAATAAAAGACCATTATTTTTCTATAAAGTACTCTGATTACCTCAAATGTCCCAATCACCAAAAACAATTAATCAAAAAACATTAACTGTAAAAAAAATTAACTAAATGCCTTTAAAAATCATAGAAAACATAGAATCATAAAGCACAGAAGGAGGCCATTTGATCCATTGTACATGTGCTGGCTCTTTGAAAAAGCTATCTTTCCCCATAGTCCTGCAAATTTTTCCATTTCAAGTATATATCTAATACCCTTTTGTAAGTTACTATTGAATCTGCTTCCGCCACCCTTTCAGGCAGTGCATTCGAGATCACAACAACTCGCTGCATATAAATAGAATAACTCAGCCAGTGGCTCAGTGGGTAGCACCCTCAACTCTGAGTCAGAAGGTTGTGAGTTCAAGTCCCACTCCAGAGACTTGAGCACAAAATCTAGGCTGACACTCCAGTGCAGGTACCATCTTTTGGATGAGACGTTAAACCGAGGCCCCGTCTACTTTCTCAGGTGGATGTAAAAGATCCCATGGCACTATTTTGAAGTCGCACAACACCAGGTTATAGTCCAACAGTTTTATTTGAAATCACAAGCTTTCGGAGCTATCGATTTGCTCCTTCCTCAGGTGAAGCTATTTTGAAGAGCAGGGGAGTTATCCCTGGTGTCCTGGACAATATTTATTCCTCAATCAACATCACTAAAAAACAGATCACTGGTCATTATCACACTACTGTTTGTGGGAGCTTGCTGTGCGCAAATTGGCTGCAGCTTTTCCTACATTACAACAGTGACTACACTTCAAAAAGTAGTTCATTGGCTGTACGGTGGTCGTGAAAGGCACTATATAAATGTAAGTCTTTCTTTTATAAAAAATTCTCCTCATCTCCCCTCTGGTTCTCTTGCCAATTATTTTAAATCTGTGTCCTTTGGTTACCAACCCTCCTGCCAGTGGAAAAAGTTTATCCTTGTTTACTCTATCAAAACCACTCATAATTTTGAACGCCTCTATTAAATCTCCCCTTAACCTTCTCTGCTCTAAGCAGAACAATCACAGCTTTTCTTTTCTCTCCACAAAACTGAAGTCCCTCATCCCTAACATCATTCTAGTGAATCTCCGCGGCACCCTCTCCAAGGTCTTGACATCCTTCCTAAAGTGTGGTGCCCAGAATAGAATATACTCCAGCTGAGGCCTAACCAGTGATTTATAAAGGTTTAGTATAAATTCCTCGCCTTTGTACTCTATGCCTCTCATTATAAAGATCCTGTATGCTGTTTTAACAGCCTTATCAACTTGTCCTACCACCTTCAAAGAATTGTGCATGGTATTTAAAATTGTACCATTTAATTTATATTGCCTCTCCTCTTTCTTTCTTTCAAAATGCATCACTTCACACTTTCTGCTTTAAATTTCATCTGCCATGTGTTTGCCCATTTCACCAGTCTGTCTATGTCCTCCTGAAGTCTACTACTATCCTCCTCATTTTTACTACATTTGCGAGTTTCATGTCATCTGCAAACTTTGAAATTATGCCCTTTATGCCCAAGTCCAGGTCATTAATATATATCAAAAATAGCAATGGTCCTACTATCAACAACTAGGAGACACCACCACCCCCCCCCCCCCCGCCACCAGTCTGAAAAATAACTGTTCACCACTACTCTCTGCTTTCTGTCTCTTAGCCAATTTTGTATCCATGCAGCCACTGCCCCTTTAGTCCCATTGGCTTCAATTTTGCTAACAAGATATATACATATATACATAGATACAAGGAAGTGTTCAGCCAGCACAGTAGGTGACTTGGAGGAATTTATACGTTATCTGTTTTAGCACAGCAACTAATCTTGTTACAGCCTGGATTAAAACATCATTACTTTTTTTCTTCAATGAAGTAAAGGGGTTTAGGGAGCACTGGCACTTTCAGAGTGTACCAGTCACAAGTAATACATAGAAATACATAAAGGTCTCAACATGGAAACAGGCCATTCTGCCCAACTGGTCCATGTTGGCATTTACCCTCCATGGGAATCACATTTACCTACCCTCTTCCCTAATCCCTTCAACCCCTTCATTCATCTATCCAATCTAATCTTGAATGTTGACATAGATTCTGCCTCAACACTAACCCTAGAATGGAATCCCACAGCCTCGCAACTCTCTGTGTAAAGAGCTTTCTCCTGCCCTCTGTTCGAAACCTTACACATTTAATCCTATGGCCCCTCGTTCTTGACCCCTCAACCATTGGAAACAGCCTGTTTCTATCTATCCTGTTCCATCCTTTCATAATTTAAACACTTTCATCATATCGCTCCTTTATGAAAAATTTCCATTCATTAAAAAGCATCCAATGAAAAGTTAGCAATCGCCACAAAATCAACCAATTCCCTGAAATAATTTTTTCCAACTGGTGTGAACAGCTATGTTGTTTTCCCTGTCCCACTATGCACCCCTAAAAATAAACGCCTGGAATTTCTGCGGGGGTTCTCCTGATTGTCTGCTGTAACTTTGGCGGAAGATTGGCAGAAACGATGTAAACAGCCATTTACGCCATTTCTCTGGGGCTTTCATCAAAGTTACTGCGATTGATTGGGAGAGCTGTCTACTAACCACCAGCAATATCCCAAATCATATAGCAGAGGCAACATCCCAAACCATACAGATTTGTGAGTGAGGCCACGGAACATAAGAACATAGAAAATAGGAGCAGGAGTCGGCCATTCGGCTCTTCAAGCCTGCTCCGCCATTCAATAAGATCATGGCTGATCTTCTATGCGGTGTTAAAAGTAGAATATCTAACTCTGCAAATATGGGAAACCAGGTGTTTGAAAGAATAGGGTTAAATTC
Organism: Squalus acanthias; assembly: GCA_030390025.1. Taxonomy (NCBI): domain Eukaryota; kingdom Metazoa; phylum Chordata; class Chondrichthyes; order Squaliformes; family Squalidae; genus Squalus; species Squalus acanthias. Next base: position 41,051,986 of record CM059428.1, on the reverse strand, counting down.
TGGGCAGGTGAATCATAAAAAAAAACGTAATACATGAGAAATGTAAAGCGATGCAAACTGATACAAACAAGCATGATTGCAAAATGAGGCGTACAATACTAAACAAAGTGAGTCATGAGAAAGGTGTTGGTAAATTATTAATTACTGAAATTGTCACAGTGTAGATCACCATTTACAAAGAGATCTAAAACACTGTGGGTATATAAATCGAATTGTCTAGCCTTTGGCTCTCCATTCATCATGACATTGATGCAGCTACTGATCTGCTCAATCACACCCTCACCTCCACTTTTGATGTCCCCATTAAAACCATTACTCTCTCTCACCCTAGTCGTTCCCCCTGGTATATCCCTCATCTCTGCTAACTTAAGTCCAAGGGACGCAGACTTGAACGTCTATGGCAGACTACTGGTTTAACCATCCATCGCCAGATCTGGCTGGACCATGTAAAGCACTATCAGGTCCTGCTCTCCTTTGCTAAAACTGCTCAGTATTCAAAGATCATCCTGGAATGCAAAGATAACCCTCGGCTTCTCTTCTCCACCACAAACCATCTTCTTAAACCATCCTCCTGTGCCTCCTCCACCCTAACCTACAATAACAAGTCGAGGAGCTCATGGACTTTTTTGTCACAAAGATCGAGACCATCCATTCAGTTGCCTCTGCTGCTTCCCTCCCTTCCCCTAGACCACCGGTCCAAATATCCCCTATTTTTCCCCCACTGCTCTAGCCATGAACTCACATCTTTCCCGAGATGCTATCTCATCTCCCATCATGCTCTATCCGAGCTCACCTTGTCCATGAGATCCACCTCCTGCACCCTCGACCCAATTCCCACCAAATTGTTGACCATCCAACTCCCCTTCCTGGCCCCCATGTTGGTTGATGTTGTTAACGGTTCTCTCTCTCAGGTACTGCCCCCCTCCCCTTCAAATCTGCCGTCATCATCCTTCTCCTCAAAAAATCTAACCTTGATCCCTCTGTCCTTGCAATGTACCGCCCCCATCTCCAACCTCCCTTTCCTGTCCAAAGCCCTTGAATGTGTTGTCGCCTCCCAAATCTGTGCCCATCTTTCCCACAAGTCTATAGTCTATGTTTGATTCCCTCCACTCAGGTATCCACCCCGCCACAGTACGGAAACGGCCCTTATCAAAGTCACAAATTACTTTCTATGTGACTGTGACCATGATAACCTATCCTCCCTCATCCTTCTCAACCTATCAGCAGCCTTAGACATGGTTGACCACACCATCCTCCTCCAGCGTCTCTCCTCTGTCATCCAGCTGGTTGGAACTGCCTTTGCCTTGTTCCATTCTTATCTATCAAATCGTAGCTAGAGAATCACCTGCAATGGTTTTTCTTCCCACTGCCACACCATTACCTCTGGAGTCCCTCAAGGATCTATCCTGGCCCTCCTCTATTTCTCATCGACATGCTGCCCCTCGGCGACATCATCTGAAAACAAAACGTTAGGTTCCTGACGCTGACGACACTCAGCACTATCTCAGCACCACCTCTCTTGACTCGTCTACAATCTCTGATTTGTCACATTGCTTGTCCAGGTCTGTGTATGTGCCACACTGCTTGTCTGACATCCAGTAATGGATGAGCAGAAATTTCCTCCAACTAAATATTGGGAAGGCTGAAGCCATTGTCTTTGGTCTCCGCCACAAACTCTGTTCCCTGGCCACCATTTCCATCCCTCTCCCTGGCAACTGTCTGAAGTGGAGCCAAACCGTTTGCAACCTTGGTGTTGTATTTGACCCATAGTTGAGCTTCCGACTACATATCCACTCCATCACCAAGACTGTCTACTTCCACCTCCGTAACATAGCCCAACTCCATTCCGCCTCAGCTCATCTGCTGCTGAAAACCTCATCCATGCCTTTGTCACCTCTAGACTTGGCTATTTCAATGCTCTCCTGGCCGGCCTCCCATCTTCCACCCTACATATACTTGTGCTTATCGAAAACTCTGCTGCCCGTATCGTTAACTCGCACCAAGTCCCATTCACCCATCCCCCTTCTGCTTGCTGACCTACACTGGCTCCCAGTCCAGCAACGCCTCAATTTGAAAATTCTCCTCCTTCTCTTCAAATCACTCCATGGCCTCGCCCCTCCCTATCTCTGTAACCTCCTCCAGCCCTATAACCCTCCAAGATACCTGCACTCCTCCAATTCTGGCATGTTGCGCATCCCGATTTTAAATCACTCCATCATTGGCGGCCGTGCTTTCAGCTGCCTGAGCCCTATGCTCTGGAATTCCCTCCCTAAACCTCTCCACCTCTCTCTATCTCTCTCTCTCATCCTTTAAGATGCTCCTTAAAACCTATCTCTTTAACCAAGCTTTTGGTCATCTGTCCTAATATCTCCTTCAGTGGCTCGGTGTCAAATTTTGATTGATAATGCTCTTGTGAAGCACCTTGGGATGTTTTACTACATTAAAGGTGCTATATAAATGCAAGTAGTTGGTGCTGTGGTTGAACAAAGTGGCATTGACACTTTATAAAGCATTAGTGAGCCTAATTGAAAGATGTGAATGTAGTGGAAAGAATTCAGGGGACAGCCAAGATGGTTTGAAGCTTTAGATCATTGAGTTATGAAGAGAAGCTATTCCTATTATAAAAACATGAAATTGATGCATGATCCAAGTTTTTAGAATAATGATGGAACTCACTGAAGTTGATAACGGTATTTTGTGCAAAACCAGGATAGGAATGGCGAGAACACGATTATAAGCTATACCTGAACTTAACTCAAAGGAATAGCTTCTTCACGCTCAGAATTGTTCATCTGTGGAAACTGCAAACAAGTCCAACAAACACTAACTTGATTGGACATTCAAAGGGGACTGGACTGACTCCTGATTTGGCTGGGGGCAGAAGAAAGAGTTTGGGGTAAGAAAAAGATGGCAAATGGTTAGATCAGATCCTGAAATGGGACTGGGCAATGGAGCAAACTAGATGGACTGAATGATGTCTTCTTGTGCTTCTATTCCTATGTTCTTAGAGGTCATTAATAATACACGATTGAAAATAAAATAAAGTGAAGTTAAATTAGATGTGGGATGAGCATTAATTTATCCAATAATCTGACTTTCAAAATAGGGATTTTGAGTTCAAATAAATATTGTTAACTGACAACAAAAAGTCCTCCATTAGATTAGTTGAAAATGAGATACATACTCAGACTCATCACTGGAACAGCAGAAGATAATGTGCATATCATACAACCAGGGAATGTGAACCCAAACTGTCAAAAACACCACAAAGACACAGATATAGAGAATGCTATATGGGAGATATGAATTCGGAGGCACTGTAGGAATATTATTACTACTGTATGAATGGTATCACCATCTTTGAGGCTTTGAGATAGCCTTATTATATTTAATTACTTGTGTAAAAATTATATGAAGACATCTGAATGACTATGACCAGGAAACAACTTTAATACTTCATGGGATATGATATTTACCTCCCTTAAGAGGTATTTGCTCCCCATATAATACATCTTTTGTTAGTGTGGTTTAAATTAGGGGAGATAAAGCCCCAAAAGGTTGTATTTGATGGAGCTACTTCAAATTTCTCTGTGATTTATTAGAATTCAAAATAAAAATAAGTTACATATAAAAAAAAACAGAATTATCACCCTGTGATTATCCACTTTAGTTTATCCTCTGGGTATCCAATTAGGTTTGAGGTCCTAGACTAGAGGATGGAAGCTGAGATTTCTGTGTAGGTTACTACTGATGCTGGCAGTTGTAAGTATAGATCAAATGCCTGGATAACCTGCTGCAATTAAGTTGCATGTCAGATGTTTGGCTATGAGATTTCATTATTATCTGGCCCTCAAGAGCAACTAAACACTCACTTGAAGTAGTTACGTAACAGCAATTAGACTTTGATTGCTGGTCTTTGTGGTGTCAACCATGGCTCAGTTGGTAGCACTCTCACATCTGAATCAGAAGGTTGTGGGTTCAAGTTCCACTCCAGAAACTTGAGCACAAAATCTAGGCTGACACTCCAGTGCAGTACTGAGGGTGTGCTGCACTGCCAGAGGTGCTGTCCTTCGGATGAGACGTTAAACCGAGACCCTATCTGCCTGCTCAGGTGGACATAAAAAATCGCATTGCACTATTTCGATGAAGAGCAGGGGAGTTCTCTCTGATGTTCTGGCCAATATTTATCCCTCAACCAACATCAATAAAACATTATCACATTGCGGTTTGTGGGAGCTTACTGTGTGTTAATTGGTTACTGTGTTTCCTTTATTACAACAGTGACTGAACTTCAAAAGTACTTAATTGGCTGTAAAGTGCTGTGGGATGTCCTGAGGTTGTGAAAGGTGCAATGTAAATGGAAGTCTCTGGTTTCTCTCTTAAAGCTAATAGAAAATACACTTGTCCTTATAAAGCTACAGGGCATCTTACTTATCTTGAGCAATGCCACAGGAGATTCACTAATATATAGTAAATACGTAAGTACAAAGTACAAGTACATTAGAAACCCACAGGGCAGAACATTACTGTGTCAACCTCTTTCTCCATTTTTATTCCTTGAATCCAGAATTGCATTTCTGAAAGTTGGACATGGGGGAGGGGGGGAGGGGGGTGGTGGGTTGAGCTTCAACTTGTTTCCGCTAGTTATATCAGCGTAATTAGGGTGGAATTTGCAAAAGATTTGGGAATTTTAAACGTGAGTTGCACCCAAAACCACTTACGTTCGTGTTTTCCCTGATCTTTTACACTGGTTCAAGATTCAATTGGCCCGAATCAGGCCCTGCCCACAAACTGGCCACACCCCCAGGTCAAAGTTGTGAGATTCCATCAATTCCGCCGGTTCGGGTACGCTCTTCAAATTGCACTCATTTTGTTAGGCGCACAGGCACTCAGGCATGTTTTAAAAGCTTTTTCGTATCAATAAATATTTAATTTACTAAGAAACGGACTCGTACACACCAATGAAATTCTTAAATGATTCAGTATAGTTTTTTTTAAAGTACTTTTCAGTGATTAGAAGTCAGGTTACTCACAGGTAGAGGACTGGACACCCTTGTTAAAAATGCTTATTATTGGGGATAAACCCATTTTCAGCTGTATTAATAAAACTGCACCAGGTTACCACTCTTAAATACATCAAGGAATACTTTTTAACAGAAAGAAAAAAAAAGAAACAATTACGTTCTATTATGCTGCATGATTCCGCTAGTTCATGGAAGATTTGACGTTTGTGATTATGCCAATGAATTTTAGCGGAAACAATTTCAAGCACATTTTGGGCGCAAATTCCTGATTGCACCCAAAGTGTAAACTCTAGCCCAGGATTCTTGGATTCAGAATCCTAGGTCTAATAGTAGCATTAAGGTTACCCTATAGTGACCCTAAGATATAGGGATATTAAAACTAGCCACCTTCTGATATTCTACTCTACAATGAATATCTTTCTCTGAAACACCAACTCTATATTACTGATTGCTATGATTTCAGTAGCGTGTAAAGATAATGGGCAGCCTAAGTAGCTTACTTAAGACTGATGGAACTTTGTTTGTTTACAGCAACTGTCAGGGAAAAGACTAATATCTTTCATGTTCAGTGTAGTCAAGATGCAGTATCTGGCGATGAAGCAGTGACTGAGATGACTCATTTTCATAAATGTGTAATCTTGCTCTGGGTCAGCCACCCCATTAGCATAGAAAAGCATGATGAATGCAATTGCACATAAATATATTTTCCAGGGACACATAGAGGTCCCGCTGTATTACAGCCCCGCCCCCACTAGAAAAGAACCACTGAGCTTCCCGATTGGCCTAAGTGATTCATCCAATCAGAAAAAATGCTTCAGTGTTGTCTCTACATTGACGCCTGTCCCCCAACGCAGTGAATTTTAAATCCTTGTCGTCGCCTTCGAATCCCTCCACTACCTTGCCCAACCCTGTTTGCGAGCTCCTCCAGCCTTACAACCTTTCCTTCATCCTTTGGTCCTCTAACTCTGGCCTTTTTTACATTCACCCTTCCCTTTGCTCTGCCATTAGTGGCATTGCCCTCATCTACCTTCACCATATGCTTTGGAACTCCCTCCTTAAACCATCCCACTCCATCACTTCTCTATCCACTTTAAAAAAACGCCAAACCTATCTTTTTGACTAAGCTTTTGGTCACCTCTCTGAACTTTTCCATCATGGCTCCATGTCTGTTTCTTTATCTATTTAACTTATTTTCTCTCCTCCCTCCTCCAGCAAAGTGCCTCTAAAGTCAAAGGGAGGAGGGGATGGATGGCCAGGGCCATTGTGAGCCACTGTGAATCAGTGAGGACAGGGGTGATGGGCGAGTGGGGCAGGATATGTGCAACAAAAGTTTGGAAATTCAGAATTTTAAAGTCAATATGCACAGTTATCTATCAAGTCAGCTCTTCTGAGGTATGGACTTTATGATCACGTACATAACGTCCATTGAATTGGTAGGTCATTTTTTAGTGTTGGATTCCGCCTTAACCGGCACGAAGGTTATTGGAGGCCCCAGCAGTATGGTTTGGTAGATGCCTAAACCCAGCGCTACCTATGCTATGTGTTAGACATAATTGAGAGGTTGCACAACACCAGGTTATAGTCCAACAGTTTTATTTGAAATCACAAGCTTTCGGAGCTATCGATTGCTCCTTCCTCAGGTGAAGTAAATTAGATACAGAATCGCCAAAGCATATATAGGTAGAAAACAAAGCATGTGTACTTTACAATTTATTGGTCTGCAATTGTAAAGTACACATGCTTTGTTTTCTACCTATATATGCTTTGGCGATTCTGTATCTAATTTACTTCACCTGAGGAAGGAGCAATCGATAGCTCCGAAAGCTTGTGATTTCAAATAAAACTGTTGGACTATAACCTGGTGTTGTGTGACCTCTCAATTTTGTCCACCCCAGTCCAACACCGGCATCTCCGCATCATGTGTTAGACATGTCAGCATAATTACAATGATAGCTAATCACAAATACAGCACTGTTTTAAAAACTATTAAGAGAATTATTGGACAAATAATTGTATTGGTGGGATATTTTAGCACAAATGCTACTTTCAAACTCTAAATATATTTAATATTCTCTGGATTTTTATTTCAAAATCTGCAGTGTGACAGGAGGCTGAAGTACATGGTGTGAGGGAGCATATTTTACTGATGGGGGGACTAGTTTAGCAATCTTTGGGCTCCTGGAGCAAATCAAAATTTCACCAGGAGCCAAAATTGTCGTCATGGTACAGGGATGACTCACGAGGAGTTTACAGCTCGCTGAGCTCAATTCAGTGAGTAAACTGTTTTCTAATATCCATTACAACGCCTTTTGCGTTTTGCATTTCAAGGTCTGGGTGTAGGTGGTAATGTCTATTTGCAGCTGTGATACGTGTGCAAGAGAAAAAGAAAATGCAATGTGAATGCTATGTTTTAAAAGAAGTACACTTCAAACTAAACATGGCTCGAAATGCCTTGGAATGTAACCAAGTAATCCAGGAAGACAGCAAAGACGAGAAGCATCTTTCTGGGCTTTGCTCGCCCCTGTGTCCTTATTTGGAGGGTACGCGCACGGGCTCCCGCTCCACTGTGATGCTGCAGTGAGAGTGGTGCTGAAGCCTGGGGAAGGGGGTGTGACTGCAGCCGGTGCCTTTATTTGGAATAAAGCGGAAGGACGTGCGCGCTCTCTCCGGACCGTGTCGTCACACGTGTCAATCACACACACAGACCCGGAGCGCGAGCAGGGCTGCGGCTGGTTGAGAGAAAAGAGCCTGAAGGAACGAGAGCGGGACCAGTACCTTTTATACATACAGTACACACACACACAAACTGCAAACAAATACAGCAGGTAATGCAACAGCATTTTTGCACCAATTAGAGGCGCTTTGATTTATTTCGTTTAAAAAAAATCGATAATGCTGCCTTAAAAAGGAGATTTGATGTGGTCGGTGTGCGTTCTGAGCACAAGTGATTGTGTATCAGAGCTTGCTTGTTGATGCAGTGTCGGATCTTCCTTTCTCTTCATCCTTTTGCATTTGTTGAGGTTTGTTTGAATCCTTCCCAAAATAAGGATAACCATACGGCGACTGTGGCCGTTGTAATTGTAATTGTAAAATATGAAGGTTTTCTATTATGTAACGGATTAAAATAACTGTTTCCTGCAACATGGTACTTTGTGATGGAGCTGTCACATGTTTGCTACAAATTTTAATCAAATTTCGGCTCTCCTGTAATTATAATGCAATAAATTCTGCATACATCGTACTACGATGATTCTAAGCAGGTAGCTTCTCTGTGTGGCAGGCCTTGTCTACAGTCAGCTGAAGCTGGGAACCTTGTGGTGAAAATGCAAAGTTTCTGTTGCAAATCTGGCATCTTCTGCAAACGTTACTTACATTATTCCCCCCTCCTCCCCTCCAGCTATTTAATTGCGCGGAAGCCCGAGAATGCTTTTAGCGTGATGAGATGGAGCAGGAAGGAGCGACCTTTTGAATTTCGGTCGCTAGCTTTTAAGAGTCTCAGCGATGACTATCTCGATGTATGTCTTTATGGCAGTTTACACTTAAGGGGAGTATTCTCTTGGGAAGCTTAAGTGGGCCATTGTATGTTTCAGCAGACTAATTAGCCTGAAAGTGACAAGCTGGTAGGCTTTCATCTAACTTAGTGCTGATGCAGTTTGTCTAAAATCGATCTTCTAATAATTCTCCCCATGATTTTAATATCCTAAGGAATAGTAAATGCATTACTGCCTTTGTGAAAAATTGTATCACATGCTTATTCTAATTTTGAGTATATTGCATTGAACAGGCCCGTTTCTGCAGAATGAAAGATGTACACATTTGCCTAATTCCTTCTACAGTTTGACAATTTCAAACCTACATTATTTTTTTAATTCAGGCTATGCACATGTTTAGTAGAACTGGTAGAAATCGTTTTTTTTTTATTTACACTTTTGAGTTGGTCTGCAGTATCTTAATTTGTTTTTAAAAAGTGTTGTGCAATTTTTGGATGGTTTTGTAGCTGTACTCCAGAAATTTCCAAATGTTTCCTGTAAATGATCTTTGAGAGATTTGCATTAATGCAAACTTTTCAGGGATATGATGCTCAGTGCACCTGATCAGTATTTTCCAGTGTGCATCTTCTATGTAATCAAAATGGCTTTCTTCATTTACAGGGTTTATTTACATGGCAACCAAAGGAGGTTAACCTTTCTAATTTTCTACGGTGTCATATAGGTAGATAATTTGTAAGCAAACCTCCAGCATCTGGACTAAGGTGAAAGTAGTACCTGCCCGTGAATGATTTGTTGTGAGGAACTGAAAATGCATTTGTGTTGTTTGAAGAAACCACAGACAAGAATAAAAGAAAATGTCGTATTGAAAAACTGATCGTTAAAGGGAGAAAAAAATGCAGTAGCTTGTTATATTTGAAGATGTTCTTTAGTCGTTGAAAAAAATCTAAGATTTTTTTACGCAGCGAGTTGTTATGATCTGAAATGTACTGCCTGAAAGCAGATTCAATAGTAACTTTCAAAAGGGAAGTGGATATATACTTGAAAAGAAAAAATATGCAGGGCAATGGGGAAAGAGCAGGAGAATGGGACTAATTGCATAGCTCTTTCTTGCATAGGCATGATTTGCCGAATGGCTTCCTGCTGTATGATTCTATGTATGGAAACAAAATGCTTAAGTACAACATTGCATTTTACAACATCTTGAATATGCTGGCTTTTTATGAACTTTTCTGGAACAAACTTAAAACATGATAGGTCAAACCTACATTTTATTAGCCCTTTAGAACTTTACCTTAACAAATGTATGTATGTATCTCCCTCATGTCATCACCTTTTCTGCCTATCAATAAGTGACATCCTGGTCAATACATACAGAGTCCTACTCCATAGTTACATTCACTCCCTCTGAATTACCTCTTCACTTTTTCATGTAGGGTGTGGGCATTCATATTAGTCCAGAGTTTTGACTGGTGCAAAGGTTTTTTTGCAATTTGTTTTATACTATTATCTCACTTAAAATTTATGTTAAAGGCCATTAGTTTCTATTTGGCTAATTTGTACTTTCTGGAATACAACGTAGAATTTTTCAGTGCAAAAGGAAGTAATTCAGCCCTTCGCGTTTGTAATGCTGTCTGTAAGAGCTAACCAATTTAGCCCTATTCCTCTGCCCTTTTAAATGTTTATTTCTCAAATATGTATTTACTTCCCTTTCAAATGCTATACTTTGGATTTTCTTCCATCACTGTTTCTGGCAAGACATTCGATGTTCTAACAACCCTCTGTGTAATTAAATGGATAAAGAAATTCTTCTGACCTCTCCTTTCATTCTTTCGGTGATGATCTTAAATTTATGTCCTCCATTTACAGACTCACTAACCAATGGAAATAGTTGTCCCCTATTTAACTTATCGACAGTGCTCATAATTTTAAACACCTCTATTGGATCGTCTCTTAAACTTTGGTGCTCTAATGAAGAGAGACCTGATTTCTTTAGTCCCTCCTTATAACTGAGGCCTCTCTTCTGTACCCTTCCCATGATCTTGACATCCTTCCTAAAGTTGTAGGTATTGGCAGGGTTTACTGCAATAAATTCACCATTTTTGGGGAGGAGAGAGAGAAATGGGGGAGTGGGTGGATGGATGGAGAACCCTGTATTTTGAACATGCCACCATTAGAAAATGAAATTCCCAGTAGTTTTGTACTAAAGTTAATAAATACCTTTGGAAAGTACATTGCTTCTATTGAAATCCTGGACTAGCTGTGCGTTGTTATTTACTGTCTATTCACATTTACAGCCACTTGTTTTTTCACCATGTCCCAACTAGCCTTCTGTGCCGGACACCTTGGACTCTATAATCTAAGATCAGTATCTCCACGGGTTGGTGGTAGGGAAGGCCAAGTTGGAACCGTGGTGCATCTGTTGCTGGCCTTTCCCATTCTTGGCAAAGAGATGCCTCTGGTTGAGCTTTAAGAACTTTAGTATGATCAGAAACGTGTTGTCTGAGGGGAAACCCAATAAGGCTGGATTCCCCAGTAAGTGGTGCAGTGCACAAGTGCGATATCTAGACCAGAGCATCCAAGCTTTTTGCCTTTGCAGGCCATATAGGTGCGTGCCATGGAGCCTCAGGGGCCACACATAAAGGTTATTTTCAACATATCCACATTAATTTTCATATCTCAAGTAGCTGATGCAAACATGGGTGTTATGATTTAGAATTTATCTGAGGCATAGTGCTAAGAATAGGCTTTCAGCACAAAGCGAGTAAGAAATAATCACCAACAGGACTAAATTGCTCGGGCTTCAAGGACTGTATTGCCAGGACTTATGGGCCACATGTGACCAATGGGATGTAGTTTGGCCATCCCTGAGCTAGCCAAAATGTCTCTTTTTTTTAAAGAAGCCATTAGAATGTGGTTTTGTAAAAAAGTGGATGGTTATATGGGTGGAGAAAGATGAATTGTTATGATCGGGTTACTTGTTTCAGGCTACACCGTAATGTGTTTGTGGCCTGTATGTACGTACTGATCAGACTTGCTTTGGACTGCATACACCTGAATTTGCCTTTCACGATCCACAATGTTGGGGAAAGGGTAATGTATACACATCTAAACAGCCACGGTAATTAAAATGGATGAAATAACCTAGATTATGTACCTCATAACATTTAATTTTAATGTACCGTCGTTCCCTTCTCTGCTGTTTTTGGGTCACTTGGAGTGACAGATGCGGTTGTGAGCTTACTGCATTCTAGCTGTACCACTGTCTGAGTCTGCAGTTGGCAGAAACACATGGCTGCAGGCTGCTCATCCTCTTCACGTCCAAATTAGCGACCCTGGTAGATTGTCAGCAGTGCTGATTTGCTTGATATTAACCTGTTCCAAGCACTGTGCTTGGAATGCAATATTTTAACCCCAGCAGCATCAAATTAAGGCCTTCCTTTTAATTTTAAATTCATTAATTTATAAAGCTTTCTTTTCCAGAAATGGTGTGGCAATCATATATGGATAATATTGCAGCTCAGGTATGATAGGAGAAATGTTCATATTCATGCACTTTATCTGACTGGCTGTATAAATAAGTAAATGCTTCCACTAAATTTTCTTTATTAATGTTTGTCGACCTCCTAAAATGGCTGCCCTTTAGCATCATAAATTTGATGTTATTTGTAATGAAGAGAGTGCTATTTATTAATGGAGTTGAAAATTGTATAGTCAAGCAACTGAATTGCCTTTTTAAATAGTTTGTGCAATTCCCGCCAGTGCTATGTTCGGGTCTGATGGGATGCTGTGATCTGAAGTTGTGCAGGGCCACGTTCAGTGTCCAATGCAGTACCAGGCATGTTGCCATGGGAATGGCGGTGGCGGGGGTGGGGGGGGGGGGGTTGTTGGGAAAGACGATCAGTGGTGTGGCGCACGCAGGGCATCATTCTGCAGTTCCCCCCCCCACTCTAGTGTGAATCTAGAATTGGCAGAGCTGCTTAAAGCTATAATGCTACAAATACGCTTTTATAAAACAGTTTGGCAATACAGACATTGGAACACTCTAGTGCTAATGCACCATTCCTTTTTGAGGAGACATTGGGGAAAGGTCTTGACTTTGTGCGATCATGTAAAACAGGTGATAGTGAGTCAGCAGCCCATTTTTATATGTCTCCTGATTTTTATTTCCGTTGAAGTCTATTTTTGATGTCGTGCAATGCATCATTTTTGCTGGTAATATTTTCATGATGCACTTGCTTATTTCAATGCAGATTGCACCATTACCTTTGAGTGTTTGGCAAACACTTTGTATTAAGCAGGCACTATCTTTAAAAAAAAATGCAGTGAACAAGCACCTTTCTTTGGCAGACCAGCAAGAGTGTCCTCATAAACCTACCTCTGCAAGCAATGCTATTGGTGTTGTAAAATAATGATGAAATTCTGGACTACCTTTCAGCTTGTTGCTGTTCAGGAGCGACCTCAGTCAATAGTACTAACAATGTCTCTTTTAAATAATTAAGCATGCGGCAGATGTATGTTGTGCCTTATGAACCTGCACCAGCTACTGTACTAAAGCAGAATTATGAGGAAAGCTCTGCTGTAGTGGAAAATTCTCTTGTCACTTGTAGTTTTTTTAAGTTAACATCGTCCCTCTGATCCTCATCACAAACTATTTTTCTTCGTAACTATTGTGAGACCTGCAGTGATTTGCAAAAGCAAAGCGTTCAAACCCTACTGCATTTTTGTATAACTTTGTTATATTGGATGAAGAATGAACAAACTTTATAAATATGTGTGTGTCCTTTCTGCCGCCCCCAAGACCTGCGCTTGAGTGTTTTAGCCTACTGTTGAGTGTAATCATGCCACTTATGGCTTGGTATCCCAGGCAGAAAAGGAAGCTGCAGCAAGTACTGCAGAGGCTTCTGGCTTTTTACACCTGCTGTCCTGGAAGTTCACATTCCTGTACACCGTTGGCATGTGTTGGCTAGTTTAACAGGATGGCGCTTTGGAGGAATAAAGTTATGTTGTCTTTGCAAAAGGTTTGTGTTTGTCCAGTGGTTAACTGAGTCAATACTAAGGCACGTTAGTGTAGTGGTTATGTTAAGGGTCTCGTAATCCAGAGGCTTCAACTAATAATAATCCCAAGAATGTGAGTTCAAATCCCACCAGGGTAGTTTGATAATTTAAATTCAGTTTATATTTAAAAAAACCTGGAAAAGTGAAGCTGGTGTAAAAATCCAACTGGCTCACTAATGTCTACAGGGAAGGAAAGCTGATCTGGCCAATGTGACTCCAGTGGTTGACTCTTAACTGTTGTCCTTTGAGGTGGCCGAGCAATCCACTCAGTTGTATGCCGCAACTAGGGATGGGCAATAAATGCTGGCCTTACCAGTGATGCCGACATCCTGAGAATTAATTTTTTAAAATGCAGAGCACAAGGGCCTCTGCTTCGATCGCTAACCTGTGCTGGGTTTGTTGACCCTTTGAAGTATGCAAGATATTAAACTGCTAATCTGGAGCACCGCTTCAAGGTATGCCAGGGTACTAGAACAAGGAGGCATAGGTAAAAAAAGGTGAAAGGAAAGTTTGGGTCAGACTTCAGGAAGGACTTCTTCACACAGAGTGATTAATACTTAGATTGGTCAGATAGCGTGATGGGAATTGTCTGGACGAGCTAAGATGAGCTGAAAGTAAACATTCGAGAGTTCATTGTTAATGTAAGGCCGTTTAGGATATGATTTCGTTTCCAGAGCAATGCTGTACAGATTTAATATTCAAATAAAACCAAAATGATATTCAAAATTAGATTAGCTTGTAAAATAAAATTGGCCATTCAATTCTAGGAATTGGTTTAAAACATCATGCCTTTATGATCACTATAGTCTGCGTTCTGTCATTAATAACTAATATGAAGCATAGCCACTTTCCTGAGTCACCCACTCTCCCTGCTCCCCTCCCGCCCCATCCCTAGCACTCAGTAGAATTTCAACCCCCTGGAACAACCTATTTGTGTTTCATATATACAAATATTTTTGTTCACAGAATGTTGGTGTAAAGTCTGAATGTCCAGAGCTTAGTTGGAGAAAGCCTTGCCCGGTGTGGTTTGGAGCCATACAGATCAAGAAGCTCCCCAGTTTGCTCTGTGCTGAGTTAATAGGTTTCTTCTGGAGTTTGGCAGTGAGGTGCTATGGGCTAGGGAGGGAAAATCAGCCAATGTACCTGCTGTCCAGTGGCCTTGGCATTGAAGTGTGCAAATTGGATGAGGACAACTGAGCTAGGCTTTGACGCCTCCATGGTGACTAGGCTGCTGATGCTCGCTATTTGGGATTAGAGAACAAATGGTCACTTGTTAAGGTAACAGAAGCCAGCACTCTCAGAGCACATACCCCAACATAAGTCATAGAACTGTACAGCACTGAAGGAGCCATTCGGCCCACTGTGCCTGTGCCAGCTCTTTGTAAGAGCTAAGTAAGTAAGCTAACTAAGAGCTTTGTAAGTCCTTGTCTTCCGGAAGCTTGAAATTAGATTGTGAGATTGATCCAGTCCGTTTAAAGAAAACATTTGTTCTACTTGATGAGATTGGGGTAGTTTCGAACTTTACAATGAACCTTATGACATGCGGCGCGAAGCAACACTTTGGATCCTTGTAAATGCAGAGGTGTTATCATCCAGCAATCTGACATTGAAACTATTAGACTCACTGCTGTCAAGCAGGACAGGATTTTTTAAAATTAAAATCTACAAATGGTGATTGTGTAACACTGCCCCTAGTGAGAATCCAACCAGTTCAGTAATAGAGGAAAGGATGTTAAACCAAATCTGCTGTAGACATGATCATAAAACTCCGTGTAAAAGTTGTATGGAAGCTAAAACTTGGTTCTGGAGGACATTTGAAAACAACCTATTTGAAGATGTAACTCATTTGCCTGACTTTACAAAAAAACTAGAATTGGGAAATAGTGGAATCATTCATTGCTGACTGCATCAGAAAATGTACTTCTCCTGCACTCAGCCGATCTAGGTAATCATGTTTTGCAAAAATTGACGGTTTTGTGTCAAATGTCAACAGACTCGATGGGTTGGATTCTTACTCGGAGCTGGGAAGGGAGTGGGGGTGGGGGGTTGCTGGATTGAGGTTGGGAAACCCAGAAGAACGGGTTTCCCTCAGGCCCTGCCAAATTTAACGGCAGGACCTGATTCACATTTTTTGCTCCGTTTCCTGGCCGCAGCCAGCTGGCTAGCTGTCTGGTGGGTAGGCCTTTGGCATCAGGCCGCAGCCGGGGAACAGAGAGGGGAGGGGGGGTCGGAGGGCGGGGCGGGGGTTGGTGGGAGATCGGGGGCGGGGGGGGGGGATGGTGTGAGGTCGGAGGCCTCGGGGAGTGGGTCAGTAAGGCAGGTACGCTGGATTGTGGATCAATATGAGGCACGCAGCCTCATTCTAATATTTAAATTGCCAACCTGCCTCCTGGGAGCAGGTTAGTTGCCCGCCCCCTGTTCTGCCTCCGTTAAAACCGGAAGTGGGCGGGTTGGGGTCAGGATTCAGATTTTTAACACTTTAACCTTGCAGCCGACCCAACCTGCCTGTTTTTTGGGGTTAAAATCCCCCCCCGATGTGTGGTGCTGTCGACATTCGCTATACAGTTTTTGGATTCAATCCCAGCAGACCTGGGTCACTTTGGGTTGAACAGAATGTTTACTTGTCCAGACAGCAACAATCCCACTTCAAAAACTTTTCGGGATAATTGATATTAAGAATGCGACACTGTGCGACTTAGTACCTCCTCCTGCCTGTGAAATTCGGCACAAGTCAGGCGGTATGGCATTAGTCATTCATAGTTTTCCAGTGTTTACAGTACAAAATTCAAACATTGAAACTATTGTGTGGTGTGTATATTATAATAGTTGAAAGTCTTGCATCTCCATGCAATTCCTGTGTACAAAACCTGTTGTCACACTTTTATGTCAACTTTCTTCTGTTGTAAATTCCTCTGTTCACATTTCTAATGGAAATTGTCTATATACCGTTGTCAGGTTGTATTTACATCCGCCCCCTCCCCAGTGGTAGCGTCTCCCACAAGCTCAGATTGTACTGCAGAGAAATATTTGCATCTGCAAATCCTGGAGCAGTTATCCTTCTCTTGAAGTCTACACTTGGTCTAGACTCCCTGTGTGGAAGCCTCCAGGAGAGCGACTAGTATATATTCAGTTTATTTGTGCTCCTTTGTTGATTTCTTGTGGACTATACTGATTGGAGTGGTTAAAGCAAGGGTTGAAACCCACTGGACTGGAAAGTTTGGAATTCCGGCTTAAATTTTTCTTTATAAAAATACCTAAATGTGTTACAGAAGTGAGATCAGGACTTCAAAGTAATTCTTTTTTAAGAGTAAATTTCTTTTTTGAAAAAAAAATCCCTTTTAACAGGATTAGGTGGCACAGTGGATCAGCCTAGATTTATTGGATGAGCATCTGTCTGCTTCTCTTCCCGCTCCCGTACTGTTACCTCTGGAGTCCCTCAGGGGTCTTTCCTATTTCAAATCTATGTGCTGCCCCTCGGCGACATCATCCGAAAAAACAACATTGGCTTCCACCTGTACGCTGACAACACCCAGCTCTACGTCACCACTACCTCTCTTGATCCCACCACTCTCTCTGATTTGTCGTCTTGTCTTGTCTGACATTCAGTATTGGATGAGCAGAAAGTTTGTCCAATTAAATCTTGGGAAGACCGAAGTCATTGGTCGCGAATTTGCCGGCTCTCAGAGGGCGGGTTTGGAGGCGGGTCCGCTGTCAAAGTAGCAAAGATTGACAGCGGGTAGGAAACCCGCTGTCAACCTGCCTCCACGCGGGTCTCCCAGGTGTCGTGTGTGTCAGCGGAGAACTGACCCGACACCAAGCGGCGGGGGATACAATTGAGCTTGTTAAATGCTGTCAAACACTGGAGTCCCTCAAAGGTCTTTAAACACTTTAATGTTGTCAAACACTGACAGAACAATTGTCAAACTCCATGTGGACGTGGTCCCTTTAAGGAAGCCGGTTGATGACGCGTCATCAAATGACGTCATCAGACCCGCTTCCTGTTAATTGGCCTGGAAGCCCCCAGGGCGGGCTTAACAAGGCCAATCAGGGAAAATCCCGTTTACAGAGCCGCTGCAGCCAGGTTCGTGACTGTAATCCGGAAACCAGCTCTCCCGCCACCATCCCGCCTCCGCTGGGAAATTCGCGGATATTGTCTTCCGTCCCCGCACAAACTCTGTTTCCTAGTCACTCCATCCTCCTCCCTGGCCACTGTCTGAGGCTGAACAAGACTGTTTACAACCTCACCATCCTATTTGATCTTGAGCTGAGATTCCGACACCATATCCTCTCTATCACCAAGACCGCCTACTTCCACCTCTGTAATATCGCCCGTCTCTGCACCGCCTCAGCCCAGCCTCAGCCCGTCTGCTGCAGAAACCCTTATCCATGCCTTTGTTACCTCTAGACTTGACTATTCCAACACTGTCCTGGCCAGCCTCCCACCATCCAACCTCCTGGAAACTTCAGCTCATCGAAAACTCTGCTGCCCATTTCCTAACTCACACCAAGTCCTGTTCACCCATCACCTCAGTGCTCACTGAACTACATTGGCTCCTAGTCCGGCAACACCTCAATTTTAAAATTCTCATCCTCGTTCAAATCCCTTCATGTTTCGCCCTTCCCTATCTCTGTAACCTCCTCTAGCTCGCCAATCCTCCAACTATAACTCTGCATTCCTCCAACTCTTTGCATCTTGTGCATGTCTCACTTGCTCTGCCCTATCATTGACGGCCGTGCATTCAGCTATCTAGGCCCTGAGATCTGGAGTTCCTTCCCTAAACCTCTTACCTCTCCACCTCTAAGAACCTCTTTAAAACCTACCTCTTTGATCAAGATTTTGGTCGCCTGTCGTATTATCTCCTTATGTGGCTCTGTGTCAATTTCTGTCTGATTACACTCCTGTGAAGTGCCTTGGGATGCTTTACTATGTTAAAGACGCTGTATAAACGCAAGTTGTAGTTGTCCTGTATGAAGTAGCGTCTGGCCCCACAGCACAAAGCTGCCTAATGTTTGCTACTAAATTTCTCCAAATCACTCGAGCCATTCCTAGTATGGGGGTAGCAGGAGGGAGTCTGAGTAGATGAAGCTCTTCTCACCCTGTGTCCTCTTCTGCCCTTGACCTAGGAGTGCTTTATGCTGATAACAGGTGGCAGTGCAGTCCATTCCACAGCACTCACCTTGATTAATGGAGAAAAAAAAAGTCACATTGACCAATAAATTTCCTTTTTATTATTATTATTTGGTTGAGCTTCAAGGGGACAATTGCTTGACTAAGTTGCAACACTATTCCCTGGGTCAGCCTGTGTGACATTGTTGGTGCAGGTTGACTTCTCAGCGGTAATTATGTCATGTCACTCCTTCAGTACTCACCGGGAGACAAGAGGTAGTCAACCCAAAGGGCCGACATGAATGTTGATAGTTGAGTCCAAATACAGCAGTACTTAAGTCTGTCAGCCATAGCTCAGTGGTAGCACTCTCGTCTGAGTCAGAAGATTGTGGGTTCAAGTCCCACTCCAGAGAGCACAACATCTAGGCTGACACTCTAGTGGAGTGCTGCACCGTCGGAGATGCTGTTTTTGGATGAGATGTTAAAACGAGGCCCCGTCTGCCCTCTCGTGGATGTAAAAGATCCCATGGCACTATTTAGAGGAAGAGCAGGGGAGACCTCCCCGGTGTTCTGGCCAATATTTATTCCTCAACCAACAGTAAGCAGATTATCTGGTCATTATCATATCGCTGTTTGTGGGATCTTGCTGTGTGCAAATTGGCTGTCACGTTTGCTACATTACAACAGTGACTGCACTTCAAAAGTAATTTATTGGCTGTAAAGTGCTTTAGGGTGTTCTCGGTAAGTCATTGCTTCATTTCTTAAGGGTTTTTGAGTATAATGTATTAACCAGTATTTTTAGCTGTACAATATTGAGATTTTTTTAATAATACGTAATGTGCAGTAATAAATGTTTACTGCTGCTTGTTTTCAATGGAGTAATAATACTCTGCAAGGTGTAATTTGCCTTTCAGGCCAGAGATCCTTTGCTCAATCATATTTTATTCCCTGTTTTTATTGCTACTTTTTATTGGCGCTTTTTAAGTATAATATTCTGTCCAATTTGCACTTTGTATTTTTGAAATAATTGTCAGATGTATAATGAGTGTACAGTAAAATGTTTATCTTGTACGAGTTACTTATTTTCCGCATGCTCTCAAGGGCGGCCTGTGTTGGTGGTTTTTTTTATTTTTAAAAACTTGAATCATCTGAAAGGTGCATTGCTTCAATATATGACCTATTTTATCGATCCCTAGTGTGTTTTAGGGAACGAGCTGACAGAATGCGGTATAATTACAGCTTCCTCTCTCTTCAGCTATTGTTAGCTCTGCATGCCAGCATCATTTTTTGAGCATTTCATTTTATTAAGTAGCATTTTAGATTTGAAGACTTAAACTGGAGCACAGTTAAACACTGATGGCATAAAGTGACATAGTATCCAGGTAGATCTTGTATAATCTGATTTTTTTCTTGTTTTTCAATGCTGCATTGCATAAAAGTGCAAGTCTGTAGATCTGAGGGTCAGACTGAATTTACATTGTTACCAAAACAATTCTAACCCTTGTGGTAAAGTTTTAAGCAAAACCGACCATTCAAAACACTCGCACGAGTTGAAATTCCTCAATGTGTTTGAATTATTGCACAAATTGGGCATTAATGAGAAATAACTTTTTATGTTTGAGCCAATGCAGAATTGATGCACTGCCTGCGTATTAGAGGAAATGACTCCCTGGTGTTACTATCTTTTGATGCATGTTACAGCAAGTTCCTTGTGATTTTTTTTGTGTTGTGTCCTCCATTTAAAAAAAATGTTAAACTTGGCGTGAATGCACCGTAACTTGTGTTCTCCCCTAAGTGAGCCACTAATCGAAGTAATGGGTGTGGTAAGTGGCATTCCCAACTTCTGGAGATTGTGATGGTCGACAGCGTGCATCGGTGTCGGGACTGCCTTGTAATATACTTGCAATTGGGGCAGGTGGGGGAGGGGCAGCGGTGTCTGCAAACTTGCAAGGGTGTCTCAGTGGCCGGTGGGTAGACTGTCCTAAAGTCCTCCCACACTTGCTGTACCCTTTACAACAAGAATGTGCATTTATCTAGTGCCTTTAAAGTAGTAAAACATCCCAAGGTGCTTCACAGAAGCGTTATCAGACAAAATTTGGCACCTAGCCACATATTAGGACAGGTGACCAGAAGCTTGGTCAAAGAGGTAGGTTTTAAGGAGCCTCTTAAAGGAGGAGAGAGAGGCGGCGAAACGGAGAGGTTCAGGGAGGGAATTACTCACTTGATGTGTGGCCTCTAGCCTTGAACAGGATAGTTTGCTGCTTTGCTCCGCCTGCAAGGTGTCGTTGCTCTATCTCAGCTTCCATTTACTCCACTTGGAGCAATTTTCCAGAGTCGCAGCTGTAGTTGTGGAAAATGCGCTGGTTATACCAGTTAAAGCTCATTTAACAAGTGACTTGGCAGCATTATTGTAGGTGTGTTCTAATTGGCTGAACCACTGTGCATGTGTTGTATTGAATCCCATGTCATGAAAATCGCGTGTTACTGAGACACCATTAAAAAAATCAGTGCAAAAACAACCTCTCACTTTATACATTTTTTGTGTGAAGAATTACAACCCCTCCAGTATTAACACATTGTGGTGATGTGTATTCTTCGATGCTGGTTTCCACTATTTGGGGGGCGGAGGGGGTGGAAGAAGAGAGAATTAGCCTTGCAGATTCAGAAAGCTGCACCTTGTATTTTATTTAAAAAGACCTGCGAATGTTTACTACTTTGCTTGAAAGATAAAAATATCTCTGGGGTGGGATTTAGCGGGTGTTTTCTACCTGTGATTTTCCTGTGGGAGTTAAATTTCTTTCATTGCTCTTTTGGTTATTACTATGACTGTTATGGAGAAGAATGGCAACTCTTGATTGACATGAATCAGTGGGTAAGGAGAAATGATTCCTGTAATGACTGCCACATCTGGTTTGGTTGCATGTTTTCTAGGGGCTGTGGCCCCCTTTTCTAGAGAACCTTTCTAAATGAATGAGATAGATATACTCTGTGCACATATATACAGGAAACTCTCGTTTAAACAGCACCTAAATATCCGGAATTCTCTAATAACCGGCAGAATTCATACTCCGTAAACTACAGTATACAGTCGTTTATAAGTTTTGTTTTACTGTTAAGTAATTAAAGAGTTATGGATTACCCTCAACTGGCAGTACTGTACTTAATCAAGCATCTTCCACTATCCATTTAATACAACATTCTGTAGGGGAGTACCCAATTATACTGCACATTTCTTGATTTTTTTTATTTTTGTTTGTTAAAAATAGCCTCGGTAGATATACCTCTCCGATATCCGGAATTTTTAATCAACCGGCACCATCCCGGTCCCGTCGGTGCCGGATACAAAAGTTTCCTGTATGTGGTGCGAATGTGGAACTCGTTACCACAGGGAGTGGTTGAGGAGACTAGCGTGGATGTATTTAAGGGGAAGCTAGATAAGTACATGAGGGAGAAAGGAATAGCACGATCTGCTGATAGGGCAAGATGAAATATGGTGGGAGGAGGCTCGTGTGGAGCATAATCACCGCCATAGACTAGTTTGGTCGAATGGCCTATTTCTGAGCTGTAAATACCAAGTACAGGAAACTCTTTATTAACCGGCACCGACGGGACCGGCGTGGTGCCGGTTTATCGAAAGTACCGGATAACGGAGAGTTATATCTACCGAGGCTATTTTTAACAAAGAAAAATAAATAAATCAAGAAATGTGCAGTATACTTCCGACCGCGCCAGGAGGCCGAGTAGTGGCACTTTTGAAAACTACCCCTACTGACTAAATCGGCGTTCGCGGACTCGGACTCTGACTCGGGATCGGCAACATTGCCGGTTATTTGAGAGGAGTTTTCGGAGTACTCGGCGTTCGCGGAGACTCGACTGCGACTCGGCAACATTGCTGGTTATTTGAGAGGAGTTTTCGGAGAATGATTTTTGCCGGTTAAGCGAGAATTCCGGATATTTGGGTGCCGGATAAACAAAAGTTTCCTGTAATTCAATGTATAGATGTGTGTATGTATAAATATACAATAACATTTGGGGGCAACATGTGATACAGTCAATGGATATTTATAAATAAAGGCCCGGATTTTCCGGGCTTGTCGTAAGTGCCCCACAAGTTCTGGGTTACCGCATGCTTGAAAACCCGGAGCGTACGATCTGTCAAGTTTCAGCTTGACAGATTGTACCAATCCACAGGAAATGGACATTCGCCCAACTCCTGCCCAACGAATGCCCACGACACTCTTATGCCTGGTAAAAGCAGGCGTACGGCCTTCTTTTACCAGTGTAAGGGTTTATTAAACTAAATTTTTAAAAATGATTTAACCATACAAAAACCTTTAAAATTAGTTTAGGTTATTTTTGACTCCTTGTAAAATGTTTAAATTTATTTTTCAAAAAATTATATTTTTGTTTTAAATGTTTAATTAAATTGTATTTTAATTAATTTTGACCATGTGATGATTTATTTTTATTTCAGTGCTGTGATAGTGTGTTTTTTAGAGGATTCCTATTCATGCTTACGGGGATTCTGTACGTAAATGGAATCCCCATAAGCATAATGGGAATCCTCCTTTGTGATTGGTTGGGTCGGCCCACGTGATCCTAGGGATGCTTGCGAACCGCCTGTGCCCTGGGATACGTGGGCCTTTACACAGGCGTACGCCTGCAAGCCCAGGAGCGCGAGTCTTCGAAGGTACGGAGGCACCAGGTAGGATCGGAGTTTACTTGCGGTTTGGAGGCATTCGCCCGTGGGAAGCCTCCAACCGCAATTTCCAGCCCAAACTGTTTGCGCAGGTTTTATCTGACTACTGTTTTATGAGATGTCTGGGTCAAAAATGTAAGTTTGGCTATGGTTTCCAAAACCTACATGGCACTATGATGGACAGCAACTTTTCCATTATAAATGTTTTTTTTTAATCTTTAGACGCTGGCTATGGTTTGTTCCATGTTGTATGTTATATTGCGTGTATTGTGTTGTGTACTGTGGACGAGAAATGTTTCTCAGGCCCATACGCGGCCAACTAAAATATTTTCTGATCTCATTCCCATTTATCAGGCCTCCTTCTCTTTCCCACCTCCTTGGAGAGGAAGAACGGAGGTATTTAGCCAGTTCAGGAGCCCGCTGTCAAATCTTCCTCTCTGACCCTCCCCCCTTCCCTATAGGCGATCAGGCAAGCCCCAGGAGGCCTCGAACCCCACTTGTTTTCCAGAAATCTGAAATGAAAACAGAAAATGCTGGAAATACAAACAAAGTCAACCTGGATACTGTGAAGAGTTACACCTGAAGTGTTAATCTGCCTCTTCTCTTCCCTTTACAGAGGCTGACTGACCTACTGTTTATTTCCAGCATTTTCTTGTCTTTTTTTTAAACTTCAACTTTTCCAGATCCGCTCGGAAATGTAAATACTAATATCGAGAATGTCTAGAAATATGACTGGAGGAGTCTTCTGAATGAGGCCCAAGGAAGCTAGCCTTATACATGTACTTTCATCTGTGGTCGCGAGACCTTCTAATGCACAGGGGTCCCCAGCCTACTGGGAATAATGAAATCCAGTGCCAAGGAAATGGCCAAGAAGTGATTTTAGTGAACCATGTATAGATTTAGATCTTCTGTAGCACTGCAGTCCAGGATTAGCCGTATGGTTTCAAATGTTTATCGTGATCCCACTGAAGCCTGAACACCAACACAACAGCAGTTTGCTGTAATAAAACACATTTATTGAGTCAGTCTTGTAATATGTTACTTCAGAGCTGGGGAGTTCTCCCCAGTGTCCTGGTCAATATTTATCCCTCAACCAACACCACTAAAAACACATTATTTGATCATTATCACATTGCTGTGCACAAATTGGCTGCTGCGTTTCCTACATTACAACAGTGACTACACTTCAAAAGTACTTTCGAGGAACAGCACCTCATCTTTCGTTTAGGCACGCTACAGCCCTCTGGACTCAATATCGAGTTCAACAATTTTAGATCATAACCTCAGCTCCAATCACATTTATATTTTATTTTATCCACCCTTTTATTTGTCCCCCCCACCTTTTTTTTTCCTCCTAGAAGCTGGCAGCTGTCCTTCATTCTGCCAGTAGATTTCACACTTCATTCAGCCTTAATCTGTCACATTAACACCACCTCTAACCTTGCATATCTCTTAATGTCTCTTAATGTCTCTTCATCTCCTCCTTTGTTCCTTTATCCCCTCCCCCTTTTCCCAGCTTTACCCTGGCCTTAAATCTATTTGATTTCCAGCTCTTCCCAGTTCTGATGAAAGGACATCGACCTGAAACGTCAACTCTCTTTCTCTCTCCACGGATGCTGCCTGGCCTGCTGAGTTTTTCCAGCGTTTTCTGTTGTTACTTCAAAAGTACTTAATTGGCTGTAAAGCACTTTGGGACGTACTGAGGTTGTGAAAGGCGCTATATAAATGCAAGTCATTTTTCAAAGTAAAAATATTACACACCTAACTGATATTGTAAAGATATCTGTCTCACAGATATAGTTGTAAAACCTTTAACCTAGCACTTTACCTGGACCTTAATTTGTTCTTTCCTCCCCAACACCTCTTAATCTCTGTTATTTATGTAATTTTTTTTTGGTTCTGTGTCCCACAGCCAATTTTTAGTATTTGCTTAGAATGCAATACTTTCTTCCCTCCTCCTTCATCTTCCTCCTTTTTCTATTACATGACTATGTACAAGATATTTTTTTCCTACCCTTTACTTCCCATGTTGGAGTTGTATTTCGTACTGAAGTTGCAGCTGCTGTTGGTGCAGCACTGCCCAGGGAGGCTTGCCACCAAGTCATCAATGGCCAGCACTTGGAATAGGTGGCCATTTGCCATGGTCTGATCTGGTTTGGTCTGGGTGGTTCATTTACTTTGTCTGAAACGTTCTTGGTCAGCGTAAGAACTCCTCACAAACATTCTCCCCCCACTGGCTCGACCATGAACATCAGCGCCCCTCAGTGACACAAAAAACCCTCGTGCCAAACATCATTGTTGGCTCTGAATTTTTAATTAATGGTTTCAACTGTGTAAAATGCTGAAATATTTAGATTTTTTTTCCTGCCACTTGTCTATGACCAGTTCTTTGTCATTTTTCTGGCTGGTTGTCACTCTCTACTATTTTCACCCTGGTCCTGTGGCAACTTCTGTGATTCCTCCCCCTCCCGCTTGCATGCCGCACACTTTCGCTACAGAACCGAGAGCTCGATGGACCTTCTATACCTGGTTACCATATGATGAGCTGTCACGGTGCACTCTGGGTATTGAAGTTCCACAGCTTCAGGATGAAAACCGCAGTTCCCAATGCTTATTACTGTGCAAAAAAACCTATTCCCTACCGCAAGGAAGGGGGCTGAATTTATTCAGTAGTGCTTCCATTCCAACTTGTATCAATTTATAGAGTATGTCTTTCATTTGTTTGGGTAAGTCATTGTTTATTGATCAGTGACTGTTTGAAAAGCTGTGTAGGTGACCCCAAGGCCAGCTCTCTGTGGTTAAAATTGGCCGTAAGGTATCTTGATCACTTAACTCTTACTTCAAATAGCTATTTATCTTGATTCAAAAAAATGTTCCAAATCATGACAAGTGACATAAACTTGCATTAAATAAGATTGAAGAGGAATAAAGTTATTAAATTTTAAAATAACATTCTACAGCAGACTTGCCTCTTACAGAGCTCCATCTTTAGTGCTTTGGCTGGAGCAGGCTACCTAAAAACCTATTGGCTCAACAGTACATCATCAGATACTGGTTGTTAAGGGAATGTGTCTAACTTACATAGTCAAACTGATATGAAACATTTGACACATTGATAGTAAGGAATGTCTGTGGACGTTCCAACTATGTCATCATTTCTTCCTTCCTTAAAAGCAAACAGGTGTGCTTTTGTTTTTATAACCAGATTGTTCTGTTGCTGCTTCTCATCTGCACTCATTCTTACTGATCCTGTACTACAATAACTCCCTGCTTCTTACAACTATGTATAGATAATTATTAGTTTCATTTAGAAACTTCATCCTTTTAACATCTCTCCCAAGACTTTCTGGGTAATTAATATCATTATAGGATCTTATTCCAGGAAGTTCACTTGGTGATGGGCTTAGTCTTCTTGCCTTAAGAATGAATGACATTCCCAAATCATGGAAGGCAAGACTTTGTCATGGAGGATAATGCCAAATATGTTCCAGCACACTGGGGAGGGAGAGTTGGGTGATTAATAATTGTATACAAGG
The DNA here is from genome assembly GCA_030390025.1 of Squalus acanthias. NCBI lineage: Eukaryota > Metazoa > Chordata > Chondrichthyes > Squaliformes > Squalidae > Squalus > Squalus acanthias. The sequence goes on along the minus strand of CM059428.1, from coordinate 41,025,074 downwards.
TATATTTTACCCATTGGCAGCCAGTGAATCAATAGCCAAAGCAAGAGAATTCTCAACTTCATTCCAAGACATCAGGTATTCCAAGACTGTCTCAATGAATTTAGTTTGGCCTCTTTAGATGCTGAGAAGTTAGTGGAGTGCACCTTCTTGAGAGGGGTTCTAGTGGTTACAGAGTTTGGGGATGCCTTTTCCTGATGAGATAGCATTGCTTTTTTTTTCAAATGTGACATTAAACAGAGATCCCCATCTGCATATTCTGGTCATTCAGGTGAACATAAAGGATTCCTGGCACTTTTCAAAGAACAGTAAGGAGTTCTCCTGATGTCCTGGGCAATATTCCTCCCTCAACCAACATCACCAAAACAGATTAACTGGTCGGACATATTGTTTGCTCTTTGTGGGACCATGATATGTGTAAATTGGCTGCTGAGTATACTCTCATCAGCACCTCAAAAACTAATTCATTGCACGTGAATTGCTCTGGGACATTGAGAGATATTTGAGGCATTATGTAAAAGTAAGCCCGTGCTTGCTTTCTTGTCCTGCTCATCAGTTGTTTTGAAGCAAAAGGTATGTGCAAAAGAGGGCAGCCATATCAAGTGCTTTGGAACAGTTTATTGACAGACTTTTCAATCTTATTAGAGGTTATGGATGAGCAGAGACTGAGTATAACCAGGAGATCCTCCAGATAAAGAACTCTCCAAACCACATCACCTGTAGTACTACACACAAGTCAGCATCTAAAAAGGGCCAGCTAGATTCATCTGATGCAATCATGGAATTAAATGTTGAGAAGCAGCTGAATATTATTGTAGGAACGCCTTGTCCTAAATGAAAACCCTTCTGATGAGGGTTAATTTAAATTGGAAACCAGATTACAGGAAACTCTTGTTTAAACGGCACCTAAATATCCGGAATTCTCTATTAACCGGCAAAATTCAGGAGTAGGTTCAGGTAAGTTTTACTGTATATTAGTGGCCGTGTAACCGGGGTTCCTGCACCTGTGGCCGTGTAACAGGGACTCCTGGATCTGTGGCTGTGTAACCGGGACTCCTGTACAAGTGGCCGTGTAACCGGGACTCCTGCACAAGTGGCTGTGTAACAGGGCTCTCGTACCTTGGTAGGTATACATCTCCGTTATCCGGAATTTTTAATAAACCGGCACCATCCCGGTCCCGTAGGTGCCGGATACCAAAGAGTTTCCTGTATTCAAAGAATTTTCATAAAAACTATGGAGTGGCAATTCAAAGGTGATTAAGGAGGTCTTATGGGGTCCTTGTCTGTTTTCAGTATTCAAATATCTGGGTGGCACCAGTGTTAGTAATTTCATGAAACACTTTTTCAGAAGCAGAGGAGCCAACTTGGATGATTGTCCTTTAGTAAGTCACTGGAGAAACCATCAGAGCTCGGAGCCTCGTTAGCCCGGAGCTAATTTATAGCTTGGAGTACCTCAACCATAGTAATGGGTGTATTCAAAGCTGTCCAGTCGACTTTATCTAGGTGCGTTGGAGAGAGAGCGCAAGTAGTCCCAAATAGCAGTTGAGAATGCTGTTGGCTTCTGACTTAACACAGGTCAGAGTAAAGCCAACTAAACTCCCTATTAACATTCTCAAGACTATTGACAGCCTTGGCTTAATTTCCTCAGGTTAACACTGTTTAATATGTTGCATAGGATTCCTTTACGGTCTATTTTAACTCTGTTTTAATAAAGAATGAATGAACTTGCATTTATAATGCATTTACATTTAAAAAGGTTAATGGCTGTTAGTGAAGCCCAGCACTGCCAGAGGAAATTAAACCCCTTGGTCACTTCTGGGTTTCACTCTAAGAGAACGATGACTCATCCGTGGCTAACTAAGGAAGTAAAGGATGGTATCAAATTGAAAACAAAGGCATACAATGTTGCGAAGAATAGTGGAAGGCCAGAGGATTGGGAAATTTTTAAAAAACCAGCAAAGGACGACTAAAAAAATGATAAAGAGAGAGAAGATAGCTTATAAGAGTAAGCTAGCAAGAAATATAAAAACAGACAGTAAGAGCTTCTACAGGTATATAAAAAGGAAGAGAGTAGCTAAAGTAAACGTTGGTCCCCTACAGGATGAGTCTGGGGAATTAATAATGGGAAACAGGGATATGGCAGAGACTTTGAACAAATATTTTGTATCGGCCTTCACGGTAGAAGACACTAAAAGCATCAAGGGGCTATTGGGGTGGGGGGGGGGGGGGGGATGACTTAAAACAATCACTATCACTAGAGAAAAAGTACCAGGCAAACTAATGGGACTAAAGGTGGACAAGTCCCCTGGACCCAATGGCCTGCATCCCAGGGTCTTAAAAGAGGTGGCTGCAGAGATAGTGGATGCATTGGTTGTAACCTACCAGAATTCCCTGGATTCTGGAGAGGTCCCAGTGGACTGGAAAAACACAAATGTAACGCCCCTATTTAAGAAAGGAGGGAGACATAAAGCAGGCAACTATAGACCAGTTAGCCTAACATCTGTCATTGGGAAAATGCTGGAGTCCATCATTAAGGAAGTGGTAGCAGGACATTTAGAAAATCATAATATAGTCAAGCAGAGTCAGCATGGTTTTATGAAAGGGAAATCATGTTTGACAAATTTGCTGGAGTTCTTTGAGGATGTAACGAGCAGGGTGGATAAAGGGGAACCAGTAGATGTCATGTATTTGGATTTCCAGAAGGCATTCGATAAGGTGCCACATAAAAGGTTACTGCACAAGCTAGGAGCTCACGGGGTTGGGGGTAATATATTAGCATGGATAGAGGATTGGCTAACTAACAGAAAACATAGAGTCGGGATAAATGGGTAATTTTCAGGTTGGCAAACTGTAACTAGTGGGGTGCCGCAGGGATCAGTGCTGGGGCCTCAACTATTTACAATCTATATTAATGACTTGGATGAAGGGACTGAGTGTAATGTAGCCAAATTTGCTGATGATACAAAAACAAGCGGGAAAGCAAATTGTGTGGAAGACGCAAAGAATCTCCAAAGGGATATAGATAGGCTAAGTAAGTGGGCAGGAATCTGGCAGATGGAGTATAATGTGGGAAAATTTGAGGTTATCCACTTTGGTAGGAAAAATAAAAAAGCAAGTTCTTATTTAAATGGAGAGAGATTACAAAATGCTGAGGTACAGAGGGATCTGGGGGTCACGAGATTGATTCCGGAGATGAAGGGGTTGTCTTATGAAGAAAGGTTGAGCAGGTTGGGTCTATACTCATTGGAGTTTAGAAGAATGAGAGGGGCTCTTATTGAAACATATAAGATTCTGAAGGGGCTTGACAGGATAGATGCAGAGAGGATGTTTCCCCTCGTGGGGGAATCTAGAACTAGGGGGCATAATTTCAGAATAAGGGGGCACCCATTAAAACGGAAATGAGGAGGAATTTCTTCTCTCAGAGGGTCGTGAATCTTTGGAATTCTCTTCCCCAGAGAGCTGTGGAGGCTGGGTCATTGAATATATTTAAGGTGGAGATAGACAGATTTTTGAACGATAAGGGAGTCAAGGGTTATGGGGAGCGGGCAGGGAAGTGGAGTTGAGGCCAAGATCAGATCAGCCATGATCTTATTGAATGGCGGAGCAGGCTCAAGGGGCCAAATGACCTACTCCTGCTTCTACGTCTTATGTTCTTATGTTCTACTGGCTTGGGCTAACTACCCAGTTGGTTCCTCAAAGTATATATCAATAGACAGCCTAGTTTATTCTGAGCATTGATGAGCAGAATTGGTCGTACAGATCGGGTCACCTTTGGGTCTCTGAAGTGGGGGGTGGGGTGGAAGTGTCTGATGCGTCTTGTGGGCAGATTCCAATGCTTGGATCTGCTCCTCCAACCAAAGCAGGGTAGCTTGTGTTTCCTTTTTACTGGAGGATAGATAATGAATACTGTCTTAGTCAGAGCAGAGTGGGTGATGTCAATCGGATGTTGTGCTCTTAAAAATAAATAAATCCGTTCAGCCATCCATGTGTTCCCAAACCAAGAAGGGAATTGAGAATAAGTGAGGAGGGGAGACCTTGAGGTGTTAACAGCTTGATCTTCTGAAGAAGCTCACCACTTCAGGGTCTGTATCACTGGACCCTGATCCAGGAGCCCAAAAATGTCTTAACCTCAGAATCCAAGAGCAAAAGAATGGCCATTCTTGATCAGTTTTTACTAACTTGATGTTGGCAGCACTACATTGTTGCACTCCCAGTAGTAAAAGTTCTCATTCTTTTCTGCTCGTGAATCATTTGCCAATTCTATTATTACCCACAACCCTTGTTCTTTAATGTCCACTTGATCTTAACAAAAACTTGGATTGGCGTTTTCTCCATTTTCTTTTTCAACAACAACAACTTGTATTTCTTTCAAAGTAACAGTTGAATCGAAGTTTCCTTTGCTACACGCTCGCATCGCCTTTCAAATTCTGCAGATCTTGACATGCAGGTTTTCTGGCAACTGCAAAGCCCTCATCAATGGACAGAGAAGGGCTCATCTAGTAAAGGAGGACATCATTGGGTGAGGCGGACCTTGTACCCTCTCACATGACCAAGCAGATATTCAAGGACCCTTGACTTGGCAATCTTCCTTTCGGTCAAGTTTTAAAGACATTACCTCAACGATGCTAGGGCAGCTCTGTACCAGGTGGTACCACAACAGCAGCCTTGAAATTATCCGGGGAAAGGGCATAGGTGCTGATGCATTCTGATGGAGTTTGGTTAAGACTGACTAAAAATTAGAATATCACAACCTGCGAATATCCCCTAAAAGAATCAGAGGGGAGATGAGGAGAAAGTTATTCTGATAGCAAAAAAATGAATCTCCTTTTAACTTAACCTTCTGTATTCTTTTCTGGCTGCAGTATTTACGTCTGTGCTTTTTTAAAATACAAGAATTAGTCTGTGCACCAGAAGCAGTGACAAGTGAAGGTGACTGGTTTGCAGTTTCACCATTATGGACTAATGCAGTAGGTGTCCATTAATAGCAGAGCAATTGCATTTTTTCAGGAAGCTGTAATATGCATTGATTGTAACACGAACACTAGGAGACTATTACGTAACGGGTCTAGGAGAACCTTACAATATGTGTGCAACACAGCTTGAAGATTCATGGAAAATTTCTTTGTCGCACAGAGTGCAATTTTTCACTTGCTTGGCACTGACATCAAAATGAATGCCAACACTGCAGGGAATATGGGCCGTCGCTATTTTCTGTCTGTTACAGAGATCCCCAAAAGAGAGGCCATGCATTGTTTACCTTTATGGGGCATACGTTGCTTAAGAATGACAGATTTTGGTTCATCATGATGTCTGAACTCGAGTAAATGATATCCTTTTATTATTCACTTGCACTGACCTGTTTCTATATTTTAGTATTGATGCTCACCGTGTCCGTTTAATTCTTTATTATTTCTTTCAGTATATCCGTAATGGCAGAGTTACAAGATTTGGTGGAACGTTTGGAGAAGTCGGTCCAACGACTGGAGTTGGCATCTTTTAAGATACCAGGCGCTCTGACCACAGATTCTGATGCAGTGAATGGAGACAGTGGAGGTACTGCGCTGGAAATTTTTACATTTGTGCTTATACGAGGGTTGGTAACCAGAGGACGCACATTTACGATAATTGGCAAAAGAACCAGAGGGGAAATGGGGAGAATTTCTTTACGCAGCGCATTGTTATGATCTGGAATGCATTGCTTGAAAAAGTGGTGGAAACAGATTCAACAGTAACTTTCAAAAGGGAATTGGATATATACTTGCTAAGGAAACATTTGCAGGGCTATGGAGAAAGAGTGGGACTATTGGATAGATTTTTAAAGACCTGGCAGAGGCACGATAGGCCGAATGGCCTTCTTGTGTGCTCTATGATTCTGTGATATATCCACCAATTGCATAATCTAAATATTGCACTGAATTTTACACCATGCACAAAAATATTGTTTTCTATTCTTCTCACTCTCCCCCCCCCCCCCCCCCCCCCCCCCGCCTTTAGATTCTTTAGGCTAGAAATTACTGTCGGTGATTTATTATCGTACAAACTTAACGCACGCTTAAAATAAATGAATTAGGTCCCTAGTCTGAATTACTTGTCCAAAAGCAGTGAACCCCCAACAAAGGAGACCCCTGGCACTGATACAGGTTAGTCACAGATAAGGTATCGGCCCTTCTTTAGTCCAGGCCAGTTGACATTTGGTTGAGCAGCTAACCAGTGCTGCTGCACTCTCAGCTAGGGAAGCACTTAAGAATGGGAGCGTACACAAGTCGGCATAAATTCACCAATCTCAAGGGGTAAACACAACAGCACATACACCACAAGCATGCAAACAGAATGAAAATTATTTCACTTTTAATATATATATATTGCATTTTATTGTGCGGAAAAGAAAATGTCAGACTAGTGGGACATACATAGTTAGAAAAAAACTGAACAGATAAAACAGCTAGCAGGTTTAATAAAAGTAATAGTGGCCAATTGCATCACTTGCTGGAAGAAGCAGACAGCGAGACTTGTCTCACTGTCTACAGAGGCTGGTCTGATGTGCGTGCTACCATAAAAGGAGGCCATTTGACACCAGGCCATTTGACCCATTGGGTCTGTACCAGGTAATCTCATCACCTTCCCTGTGGCTAATGATTCCATACTCCAACCACCCCAGGTGTAAATAGATTTCTCCCAACCTCTCTCTCCTCACCTCTTGGTGTTCATTTTAAACTGATGACCCCTTGTCACTGACTCACCAATTGGAGGAAATGGTCCTTCCCTATTTACTTTTTCAAAACCTTTCATAATTTTAAAAACATTTATTAAATCTTTTCTTAGCCTTTTCTGCTTCAGTGGAAATAGTCCCAGTATCTTAAGTCTTTCCTCATAACTGTAGTTTCTCATTCCTGGTACCATCCTGGTGAAGCTACGCTATACGTTCTCTATGGCTTCAATGTTCTTTTTATAACGGGGTACTCAAAAATGCACACAGACCCCTGTGACCTAACCAATGTCTTGTACAATTTTATCATATCCTCTTTGCTCATGTACTTTATGCACCATTGTCCTGATCTGCTATGAATTGTTGTTGCTCCATGTCTTCCAAGTCAACAATGAGGCATCTCTCCATGGCAGTATTGTGCAGTGTACTCTTTTTAACTGATCTTGTCTGGGGCATGTTGCAAGACCACTCCTGATTGGTTAAGATATCTGAAGCATTGTTTTAGCAATCCAAACATCTGATCAGTGAAGGCCCTGGTTTCCCCAGTGTGATTTGTACTCTGCTGGGGTATGGGAGTTGTACAGAGCTGGTTGTACGGTGTAGCTCGAGTCTCCAGGGATTCAGCAGTCCATGCATCTTTCTTCAAAACTGTGTGATGTGATTGCGTCAAAATGAATGCACCAGGTGTACTCCATGGGAAGCATAGATATGGATTCTCTTTTGCTGTGAGTCACGGAACATTTGGTAAAGACTTATATGAATAGCAATGTGTGTGTTCTGATGACCTGTGCTTTGGAGCAGCCAGCAATTTGGAAAGTTCTGCTGCCTTTGACTGTTCTAGTGTACTTAGGAGAGTGCATGGCAAAATAGGGCTCCAGGTATTTCCTTGACAAAGCGGTATGTGACAAAGTGGTGGAATCTTGTGATAGACCCTGTACCATAAAGGTTGAGGGCAGTGCTGACCTACACTGCCACCAAGAATGTAATGCAGAAGTTGAACATTCCTGCAGGTCCTTGTTTACTAGGTGATCAGTCATGGCCTTCATGCTGATCCTGATCATTATCATCGTAGACCCACTGCCTGAGGTAGTTTATTCTGCATGATATGCGCCTCCTATATCTTTTGTGCTCCTGGGCCGCCATCTCATCCTGCTGCACTGAGATGTCCACTGCACCAATGCTATTTCTAGCCAAGTGTGATGCAAAATTCAACACTCCCTTTTCGGTTTCTTTTGTACTACATCCCCATCTTGGGCATGCTAACTTTTTCATTAAAAGTCGATGCAAGAAAAAGCTGTGCCTTAACCTCAATCCAGAAAGAGATCCCCTATCTTACTGGTCCAGCACAACCTCTTCCAATTTGCATGCTAGCCACCCTTGTGGCCTCTGAGGAAGATTTGTGCTAAACTATGGGCAGGATCTGTCCCTTTGCAGTGGACTGGCCAAAGTCATTTCATATATAATCCAGAGAGATTGATTGATTGATGCCACCTGTCTGGATAAGATTGAAACCAAGGGCTAGAAATTGGGTTGCTTTGCGCCTCTCGTTAGCGCCCCCAGGGGGGGGGGGGTTTGCTAACGGCGCAAATGCCCTAGCGCCCGGGCGCGGCACCACTAACGCCTCCCGCGAAATCCAGTGGGAGGTTAGCGGCAGAGGTAGCCGGTAGCGCCCTGCTCCACTGTGCCGGTAATGATGACGTCTTCGCAGTGCGCAGCGCCCCGTTTGTGCCCTGGCCGCAAACTTCGCTTGCTCCCCCTGACCTATCGCCGGGCGATATGTGCGACAGGATCAGGGGGCGGGTTTGTAGCGGGTGGCGGCGCAATTTAAAGGGCAGGTGTTGAGCGGCCATTTTTATTTTGGCTGGCTGCCAGCACCTGCCCCTTTCCCTTTTTTATGCGGGGTGCCGGCTGCGATCGTTCAGCCCGGCACTCCTCTTGGATGCCGGGCTGGTTCCACGGCACCCAGCTCCCCGGTGGTCCGGCAGGACCCCGGTGCACGCAGCGCTCGGCCCGTCCCCTTTCATCAAGGCAAGAGGCCTGCAATGCCGTAGCGCTATGACATTGAGTAGTAGCGGCCCAAGAAGAAGGTGTAGCGCTCCACCTCCTTCTTGGGGCGCTACTACTGAATTTACAGGGTAGGGGCGCTAACTTTAGCGCCCCGGCGAGGTTAGCGCCCCAAAATGGGTTATACCCAATTTTTACCCCCTAGTTCCTAGAAGTTCAATGACAAAAGAGTGCAATTCCAGTGGAGCATCTAATGTCCTTTGGTCCATCAATATCTTTTTTACATAAGGGAGATTTCAAATGTGTATAAAAATGTAGTATTAAAACTGCAAAGATATGCAGTAAAGGAGCAACTTATTTGTCAATGTGTCTCTTCACGCAGCATAGTACTGACATTTAGCTGTTTGATTAAAAGATTGAACATCACTATTGAAAGCCCTGTTGAATTGAAACAGGTTTGTGCAGTCGTCCAGCCTGTTTCTGTTTCACATTATAAAAATGTTTCCTGTATGTTGCTGTCAAAGACAATGGGGGAAAAATTGAGTCGCGCCCCCTTTGGGGCGCTAACTTCGCCGGGGCGCTACTTTTAGTACCCCATAAAAATTAGCGCCCCCGCGCCAGAAATTGAGTGGTTGCGCCCCAAGAGGGAAGCGGGGCGCTACTGGAAGCGCCCCGCATCCCTCTTGGGGCGCTGCGAGTCAATATCACGGCGCTGCGGCACGTCGCACCGCGGTATTGCAGGCCTTCCTCTCCTTCTTAAAGGGGAGGGGCCTTGCGCAGCGTGAACCGGGGCCCAGCTGGGTCCCCGGGGATCGGGAGTGCCGGCAAAAGAGCCCGGCACTCAAGAGAAGTGCCGGGCTCTTGGAGCGCAGCCGGCACTTCGCGGGGGGGGGGGGGGGGGGGGGCTTCACGGGGGCCGGGGACAGCAACGGGGGCAGGTGCTGGCAGGCGGCCAGCAACAAAAATGGCCGCCCGCCACCTCCCCTTTAACTAGCGCCGCCCCGGCCGCAGGTAGGCCCCCCTGACCCCGTCGGACATAGCGTCCGGCAGTAAGTCAAGGGGCGCTACCGAAGATCGCGGCCGGAGCGCGAGCGGGGCGCTGCGCACAGCGATGACGTCATCGCTGGCAGCGCAGCACCACAGGGCGCTACCGGTTAGCGCTGTCGCTAACCTCCCGCTGAATTTCGCGGGAGGCGTGAGCGGCGCCGCACCCAGGCGCTAGTTGCTTTGCGCCCCATTAGCGCCCTCTTAAGGCGTTAACGGGAGGCGCAAACCAACTGAATTTTTCCCCCAATGAGCGTTTCACTTACCGTGAAACAAGTCTGGAAAGATATTGGCGTTTTGGCTTCGAAGTGTTCTAAAATGAGGGTTTGCAGTTTTTGAATAGTGTCTTTTATAAGATAAGGACAAGGTTGTATTAGTAGACGCAACATATCGCTAGAGCTGAGTGTGTTTTGATTTATTGCCAGTTGAACTGTTGGAGGAAGAAAGTTCATCATTTATTGAATGGAGTGAAGCTATGAGACATCTGGCATAAGTGTCAGCCTTGGCTCACTGGTAGCACTCTTGCCTTTTGACTCATAAGGTCGTGAGTTCAAGTCCCACTCCATGAAACTTGAGCACATGATCTACGCTGACACTTCAGTGCGGTACTGAGGGAGTGCTGCAGTGTCGGAGGTGCCGTCTTTCGGATGAGACGTTTAACCGAGGCCCCATCTGCCCTCTCAGGTGGACATAAGACCCATGGCACTATTCAAAGAAGAGAAGGGGCTATTTTTCTCTATGTCTTGGCCAATGTTTATCCCTCAACTGACATCGCTAAAATAGATTTTCTGGTCATTTTCACATTGCTCTTTGTGGGACCTTGTGTGTAAATTGGCTGCCGCATTTCCTACTTTACAATTGTGACTACACTTCAAAAGTACTTCATTGGCTGTAAAACGCTTTGGGACATCCCGGGTTGTGAAAGGCACGATATATTTAAGTTCTTTTCTTTCCTTTTTTGTTCTACTTTTCTCATTCTTTTTCTCCTTTACCTTTTTATTTTCTATTTTTTCATGTTTCCCTTTACTGCTTCGTGTACTCAGTGTAACACCATGGAAAAATAATGTCGGCCCATTTCAGATTAACCGAACCTGGAAGGGAATCATGGCTCAAAGCACCACTAGCAGCATGGGTCAATAATGACAAAAAGGGGGCGGGGAAAGGAGAGGAAATGGAGAAGAGCGAGTCATTGAAATGTTAAACTGAACTCTACTTAACCAATATGGAAATTAAAAATAGTTTTTATTTTTAACAAGTGCAGTAATTAAAATGAATTGTGGTTTTTTAAATTGAAGTAAAGAGCTTTAAATCTAACTAATGTTTGATCTGAGCTTATTGAAGGGCTGGTGACCATGAAGGATTCATAGCACCATTGGGTGGCTTGAGGTTTCCATGATTTCACCAAGTTAGTTGGATTGATATTTTTGAAACTTAATGAACATCTTTGAGATGAAACTGGCTATTAATTAGACCTGTGATGTTCATCTGGTATCAATATTTCAGAATGTTTATCTGTCAGGAATTGGCACTCATTGCATGAAGAACAATCATGAGCAGTGATACATTAAATGGGCAGAGGACTTCATATATATGATGAGTTGTTTGGATAGTGCTGGCCAAAATTTATCCTTCAACCAAGACCACAAAAAATCGATAATAGATCCTTGTTAGTGGGATATTGCAGTGTTTGTTTGCCTACATAACCGTGTTGACTACACTTTCGAAGTACTTTATTGGCTGTGAAGCACTTTGGAATGTCCTGTGGATATGAAAGGCGCTTTTATCAATGCAAACTTGTGTTCTCTCTCTCTCTCTCTCCCTTTCTCTAAATCTACTATCTTTCGTTAATCCTGCTATATACAGTCTGCTTTTGATAAATTTTTTGCACTGTGTGTGCGCGTGGGTGCGTGTGTGAGACATCCTTTGTGACTGACGCTGGTGAATTATTCCCCCCTCCGCCCCCCCGCCAACCTCTCCGCAGCTTTTGACATGATCGACTTAACCATCCTCCTCCAACGCCTCTCCTCCTTTGTCCAGCTCAATGGGACTGCCTTTGCTTAGTTCCACTCTTACCTATCCAATTGTAGCCAGAGCATCTCCAGCAATGGCTTCTCTTCCCGTCCCTACACCGGAGTCCTCCAAGGATTTTTCCTTGGCCCCCGCCTCTTCCTCATCTACATGCTACCTCTTGGTGACATCATCTGCAGACATTAGGTCAGCTTCCACATGTACACTGACGACACCCAGCTCTACCCCTGCACCACCTCTCTTAATTCATCACTGCCTTTGTTTTACCAGACAGCTGATCTGACCACCAGTCTGGGATGATTGGCAATTTCCTCCAGCTAAATATTGGTTAAGACTGAAGCCATCAACGTGACCCCCCACCCCCCCCCCCCCACCCCCCGCAAAACTCCGTACCCTTGCCACCAATTCCATCCTTCTAGTCCGACACTGTCTTGTGTTGAACCAGACTGTTCGCAACGCCGGTGTACTCTTCGACCTTGAGTTGAGCTTCCAGCACCATATCCTCTCCATCACAAAGACCACCTATTTCCACCTCTGACATCACCCGCCTCCACCCATACCCCAGCCGATTTCCTGATTAAACCCCTCATCCTCGTCTTTGTGACCCCTAGACTCGACAATTCCAATGCTCTCTTGGCTCTATGAACTTCAGTTCATCCAAAACTCTGCTGCCCGTATCCTGTCCTGCTCACCCATCACCCTGTCCTCACTGACTTAGATTGGCTCCCAGTCTTCCAATGTCTCCCATTTAAAATTTTCATTTATGGCCTTAACTCTCCCTATCTCAGTATCGTCCTCCAACCTACAACCCTAGCTGGTCTCTTCTCCTCTGACTTTGGCCTCTTGTGCAATCTCTTCCCTATGCCCCACCATTGGCGGTTGTGCCATCAGCAGCCTAGACTCCATGTTCTGGATCTCCTCCCACACCTTCTACCTCTCCACCTCTGTCTCCTCCTTTACCACTTTCCTTAAAACCCATCTTTTTGACCAAGGTTTTGGTGATCCCTTCTAATATCTCCTTATTTGGCTTGGCATCCATTATTTTGATTATACCTCTCGAGTATCCTGGGGATGTTTATCTACATTAAAGCTCTCTCACGCGCACTCTCTTTCTCTGTTATATAAATAAACAACGTCTTGATAATAGTTTTCCTGTCAAAGCGTACCTCACAAAAAGTTCATGCTTTATCTTGTTTTCAGGAAAAATACACTCTCTTCCTGTGGACAGATTTGTTTTATAATATTGTGTGGAGTGATCTCACCCTTTAAGTATCATTGAGGTTTGATCTATTGCTAACCAATATTGATAGCAAGGGATTGAGAGAGGGGAATGAGAGGGAAGTGCTGAGAATAAAGGAAGAGTAAGGAAATGGGAGTCAAATCCTAGATGGTGAAGGTAGAAAGGAAAAGTGAAAACCATTGGTAGTTCTACCACACCAAAGCCTCCAAGTCCAATTTGAACATTTTAAATGGCTTTATTTTTCTTCAGTAGGAAGCAATTAAGGTTGAATTTGATATTTGTCTTTTTTTCTTTTGTACTTCAAGATCTGGCACCATATGTGGAAGCTTTCGATGTTTTGCTGACGGGTGCTGTTGCAGACTATGTGAAGCATAGCAAGATCCTTGGGGAAGATGTGGAGGAACATGTAAGTAGAGAAGTCTGCATTACTATAGGAGGCTGACCTTGAATTGACGATGTACTTGACTTGGTTGCCACATATTAATAAATAACATTTGTTCCAGTTGTATTGATCATCAGTAATACGAGATTCTACTATATTTTATATATTTCAAGGTCACTGTAGTTGTAGTTGCTGTTGAATCATGGAATTGTTGCCAATGTGTTACGGTGATATTGCAGTAATTTGTCCTGTTTAATGGTGGGTATTATCCAGTATTCCTCAAAGTTTTGTTCCCACTTCCATTCTTCACAGACTTAATTACATGTTGAAGGAACTGATGTGAGCCTGTTGACCATTTAACCCTTTTACATTACATAGATCTACAGCACAGAAACAGGCCATTTGGCCCAACTAGTCTAAGCTGGTGTTTATACACCACACGAGTCTCCTCCCACTCTAATTGTCTCTTCCTACCCTGACCCAATATCCTTCTATTGTTAAAATAGCAGACAGAGGGATAGCATCTGAACATGCTGTGTTCATACACTAATATTGCCATAGTAATATCTAGGTTGATTTATAGTCCATGAGCAAGGCTAATCCAAGTTACTTGTGAACTGTGTTGATCTGAGCCATGCATTGATAATCTTGTCAAATAATCACGCTGGGCGGGGGGGGGGAGGGGGGCGGGGAATTGACATGAGTTTTTGAAGAACAGGTGGAGCCAGGCACTGAAAGGTAAGCAAAATACAGCTGGAAAACGTTGTGGTTGCAAGGGAGCCATTAAAATGGCAGGGTGACAGGCAGGTGCAAGTTCTGCGAAAGATTTGATACCCAAATGGACCCGGTAGTCAGTGAACTTGGAGGCAGAACAAGTAGTTTAAAGATGGACACTTTGGTCCCTGGAGATTGATCATGACAGAAAGCTACTATGTACTCTGCTACGTAATTGCTGTGCTGTGCTACTTTTATGTGAAAACTGGTGAGTTCAGTGGTATGTCTGTTACAGAGAAAGAAATCAAAGGCTACTTTGTGTAATTAGTGAATCTCCAGTGACCTTGCTCATGTTAATCTAGGGTCTGGAGCATGGATGTGATGTTTAGCTGCTCTGTACCTTTAAGGCCACTGCTTAAGTACTTCTTCAAGGAATCCAGTTAAGGGCAGCTATTTGTAAATTCCTTAAGTCAATTAGTATTCCGTGCGTTAAATGTAAATTTCATGCTCCAGGACAAAATGCCTGACTACTTTTTTTTTGTAAAATAAGATTGTTTGCATCTGTAATAAATGCCTGGAGTGTGGCAGACATGCACTGGATGCTGAACCTGTTGTGTATATACTAGCAGATTGACCATGGTGTTGCTCACAGTGTTTTAGATGTTGTTTCTTGGGGGCAGGAATGTTTCTAATGTATTATACTGCTGCTCAGGTGGAGCTATGCCCCTTTAAGGTCAAAGCCTAATTGTTAAGTAAACCGAGCCATTGGTCTCTTATAGTTTAATTTTTTGTTGGGGGAACTGTGTAGGGTAAGGTCAGTCAGAGATTAATTGCTCTTCAGGTCATAAGTCCAAATCCAGGATAAAATGTCTTGCTTTTTACCCCCCCTCCCGCTCCCCAGTGTAATTGTTAAGGTTATTATTTTGTTATTTCTGCTGGCATGTTGTTTCCTGGGTTAATGAGGTATTTTCTGTTGGTGGGGAGTTTCTCTGCACATTCCAATGACGGGCTTTCATTTTTAAAAGATTGTTGAAAGAAATATTAACTGCAAGAAATTTGCCTAGAAGAAATTTGCATGTAATTAAGTGCAACATGTCTGACAGAGGAAGTGTGGCGTAACGGACAAGAAATCTGCACAAAAGTATGCCATTTTTAATCTAGATGTACTAGCAGATCTACTGTAACATTGGCCGGAACTTTTACTTTTGGACCCGTCGGGAGAGGGGGTCCCCGGCAGAGCGTGGGAAACCGGAAGTGGTTGTGAAATCATGGACAGGTTCCCCGCCCGGAGGTCAGCCTGATTGACGGGCTGGCTTCCAGTCGGGCAGAGAACGCTGGTTAAGAGGCCGCAACCCCAGGTAGGTGAGAGCCCCGGTCAGGAGTGGGGGGGGCGGGGGCGAGCAGCTGATGATGGGGGAGCTTGTGGGCCAGGAGGAAGCACTCCTGCTCCTCCTGGCCCACAAGTATTGCTCCCTGAGGCTGTCCTCACCTCGCTGCAGCTGCCAGGAATCCCAAGGCCCAGGAACCTCAGCCGGCTACGGCCAAATCCGAGGCTTCCAGCCTCATTATCATATTTAAAGTGCTAACATGCCTCCTGGGAGTGGGTTGGGGGGAGAAGGTCAGGAACCCGGGGGAGGGGTGGGGAGAAGGTCAGGAACTCGGTTGGGGGTGGGTGGGTGGGGAGAAGGTCAGGAATGTGGGTGGTGGGGGGGAAATGTCAGGGACTTACTGGGGAGGGAAGAGGTCAGAAACTTGGGGGGGGGGGGGGTGGGGAGGAGGAAGGTTAGGAACTTGTTGGGGGTGGGGGGTGCAGGGACTTGTTTGGGCGGTTGGGGAGAAGGTCCTAACCCCCAAGGGTGAGCCCTGTCTGTTCTCTGTGAGCTCTGTCTGGAGCCTGGCAGTCAGAATGAATGGCTCGCATTACACATTACAAAGTACTTGATTACTTAGGCAGGCAGGATCTAATTACACATTCCAGTTAAACTGCTGGGTGCGTCTTGTTCTCCAAGGGAACCAATCAGAAATCTGGTATTGCAAATAGATGCGACCATAAATAAAATGCAGTTTGTATAACCCTTTGCAATACAGTACAGAATAGATTAATGCCAAATACATTAAAATATGGATTCAATAATTCGAAGTAAAGTATTTCATTTGTCATGCAGGTAGCTTGTTACATTTGCTAAATAAACATCCCCTTAAATATATTACAAAAGCAAAATGCTGCAGATACTGGAAATCTGAAATAAAAACAGAAAATGCTGGAAATACTCAGCAGGTCAGGCCGCATCTGTAGAGACAGAAACAGAGTTGCCCTTCCATCCCTTTAAATATATTACCATGCATTGTTTTAGTTTGGAAGGTTAACTCAGAAAAGTTGAGATTCATTCTTCAACTATTCTTGTTATTTTATACCAGACCTCGTTCTGAGTAGTTTCACTGCTCTTACTTTTTTTAAATGGTTTCCCTGGTAATTTTCATTCTCTAATTTTTCAACGATGCGTGGATTTGAAGGACCAGTCGGTTACAAACAGTAAATCCTAGCATATTCTCTGAATAGCTCGTCTTGTTGTCATGGAGTTTGTAGTCACGGGTGCATGCTGGGAATTGCAGTCTGCTACCTTGTTGAGTCTCTTCAGCTCGAAGCCCATTGAATTCAAGCCTGAAACTTCTCAGGGAGGAACAAGCCTCTCATGGAAAATGTTGTTAAGAGATCTGCGACATAAAAAATTGTATAAGTAAGTTTAATCATTTTCTAATTTTTTTTTGTCTTGTATGTTTCCAACCTTATTTCCAACCTTGTAGCAAGTCCAATTTAGTGCTTTAATTGGCCCTCTTCTCCATTCTTTTACTGTTAGGTTTATCTTTCATATGTCCTCATTAGTTCCTTATTAGTTTTCTTGTGTCCACTTCCCTTGCTTTTGATACATACATTCCCTACCCTTTCAGTTCTGATTTGTGGTATTATGCATATGATAGCTGTAGAACATTTTCATATGCAAGCAGTGATGCCTGAAGTGGGACTCTATGGACAAACCTCACACTAGCACCAACACGGTTGCTAAGGTGACCAAGGTTGGGAACTAAATATTCCAGGGCACTTGATGTTTCGAAAAGACAGGCAGACTGGAAAAGGAGGGGCGGGGGGTGGGGTAGCCCTGATAATAAAGGATGACATAAGGACTGTAGTGAGAAAGGATCTTGGATCGGAAGATCAGGAAGTTGAATCAGTATGGGTGGAGATAAGAAATAACAAGGGGCAGAAAACACTGGTGGGAGTAGTTGATAGGCCCCTTAATAGTAGCTATACCGTTGGACAGAGTATTAATCAAGAAATAATAGGAGCTTGTAACAAAGGTAATGCAATAATCGTGGGAGACTTCAATCTTCATATAGACTGGGCAAATCAAATTGGCAAAGGTAGTCTGGTGGACGAGTTCATGGAATGTATTCGAGACAGTTTCCGAGAACAATACGTCGTGGAACCAACCAGGGAACAGGCTATTTTAGATCTTATATTGTGTAATGAGACAGGGTTAATTAGTAATCTTACAGTAAAGGATCCTCTGGGGAAGAGTGATCATAATATGATAATATTTCACATTGAGTTTGTGAGTGACATTCTTAAGCCTGAAACTAGAGTCTTAACCTTAAATAAAGCCAATTACGTAGGTATGAGGGGCGAGTTGGCTAAGGTAGATTGGGAAATTAGATGAAAAGGTATGACTGTAGATAAACAGTGGCAAACATTTAAAGGAATATTGAAAAACTTTCAATGAATATACATTCCATTGAGAAATAAAAAATCCACGGGAAAAGTGATCCATCCGTGGCTAACTAAAGAAGTTAAGGACAGTATTAGATTAAAAGAAGAGGCTTATAATGTTGCGAAGAATAGCAGTAAGCCTGAGGATTGGGAGAGCTTTAGAAGCCAGCAAAGGATGACCAAAAAATTGATAAAAAGGGAGAAAATAGAGCTAACTAGCAAGAAATATAAAAACAGATTGTGAGAGCTTCTACAAGTATGTAAAAAGGAAGAGAGTAGCAAAAGTAAGCATTGGTCCCTTAGAGGCTGAGACAGCAGAAATTATATTTGGGGAACAAAGAAATGGCAGAGACTTTAAACAAATATTTTGTATCTGTCGTCACAGTAGAAGACACAAAAAGCATAACAAAAATAGTAGGGATCCTAGGGGCAAATGAGAGTGAGGAACTTAAAGTAATTAATATCAGTAAAGAAAAAGTACTTGAGAAACTAATGGGACTAAAAGCTGACAAATCCCCTGGACCTGATGGCCTATATCCTAGGGTTCTAAAAGAGATGGCTGCAGAGATAGTGGATGCATTGGTTGTGATCTTCCAAAATTCCCTAGATTCTGGAACGTTCCCAGCAGATTGGAAGATAGCAAATGTAACCCCACTATTCAAAAAAGGAGGGAGAGAGAAAACGGGGAACTACAGCCCAGTTAGCCTGACATCAGTTATCGGGAAAATGCTGGAATCCTTTTTTAAGGAAGTGGTAACCGGGCACTTAGAAAATCATAATGTGATTAGGCAAAGTCAACATGATTTTATGAAAGGGAAATGATATTTAACAAATTTATTATAGTTTTTTAAGGATGTAACTAGCAGGGTAGATAAAGGGGAACCATTGGATGTAGTATATTTGGATTTCCAAAAGGCATTCATAGGATTACATAGGATATACGGCACAGAAACAGGCCATTCGGCCCAACCAGTCCATGCTGGTGTTTATGCTCCACTCGAGCCTCCTCCCGTCTTTCCTCATCTAAATCTATCAGCATAACCCTCTATTCCCTTTTCCCTCATATGCGTGTCCAGCCTCCCCTTAAATGCATCTATACTATTCGCTTCAACCACTCCCTATGGTAGCGAGTTCCACATTCTCACCACTCTTTGGGTAAAGAAGTTTCTTCTGAATTCCCGATTGGATTTCTTGGTGACTATCTTATATTGATGGCCTCTAATTATGCTCTTCCCCACAAGTGGAAACATTCTCTCTGTATCCACTCCATCAAAATTTTTCATAACTGTAAAGACCTCTATTAGGTCACCCCTCAGTCTTTTTTCAAGAGAAAAGAGACCCAGCCTGTTCATCCTTTCCTGATATGTATACCCTCACATTTCTGGTATCATCCTTGTAAATCTTCTCTGCACCCTCTCCAGTGCCTCTATATCCATTTTATAATATGGCGACCAGAACTGTACACAGTACTCTAAGTGTGGTCTAACCAAGTTTCTATATGGATTTAGCATAATTTCTCTACTTTTCAAATCTATACCTCTAGAAATAAACCCTAGTGCTTGGTTTGCTTTTTTTTATGGCCTTGCTAACCTGTGTCGCAACTTTGTGATTTGTATATTTGTACTCCGAGATCCCTTTGATCCTCTACCCCACCTAGACTCGTACCCTCCAAGTGATAAGTGACCTCCCTATTCTTCCTACCAAAATGTAATACCTCACATTTATCTGTGTTGAACTTCATTTGCCAATTATATGCCCATTCTGCAAGTTTATTAATGTCCTCCTGTAATTTGTTGCAGTCCTCCTCAGTATTGACTATCCCCCCCCAATTTGGTGTCATCAGCAAATTTAGAAATTGTGTTTTTGATTCCAAAGTCTAAATCATTAATATAAATTGTGAACAGTGGTCCCACCACTGATCCTTGTGGAACACCACTAACCACCTTCTGCCACTGTGAATAGCTACCCTTTACTCCCACCCTCTGCTTTATGTCTTGAAGCCAGCTAGCAATCCATTCTGCTACTTGTCCCCTGACTCTGTATTCTCTGACCTTGCTCATCAGTCTATTATGGGGTACCTTATCGAAGGCCTTTTAAAAATCCAGATAAATTACATCTACTGCATTACCATTGTCTACAAAAAATTCAGTAAGGTTGGTCAAGCAAGACTTTCCCTTTTGAAATCCATGTTGACGATGCATAGAAACATAGAAGATAGGAGCAGGAGTAGGCCATTCGGCCCCTCGAGCCTGTTCCGCCATTTAATGAAATCATGGCTGATCATCCAAATTCAGTACCCTGTCCCTGCTTTCTCCCCATATCCCTTGATCCCTTTAGCCTTAAGATGTGCAGGTCTCTCCAGGCCGAGATTCAAGGCTGCAATGAGCAGGATGTGGATGGAAAGCAAGATCAACCCTCCCCTTTAAGAACTGGCCCGCGCCATTGTGTGTGTGTTCCATTGCTGACTGACATCACATGAGCTTCGCCAGCGCTCTGAGGTAGCGCCTCGCTCCTCGGCCTTTGCGCCTTAAGACAGGTGTGAAGTGCCTGATTTAGCGCTCCAATCACCTCCAGGGGCGATAAAAGTCAAGTTTGCAGTCGGTGGCGATAATTAGCGCCAGGCGCTAATCTTTGCGCCCGGCCGATAATTGCGCCCCAAATGGGGCGATACTGAATTTCTCCCCCATAGCCTTCAGGCTTGATTTTTTCACACTCTTAGTCCTTTTAGAATTATTTTTTACTGTGGCCCTGTTTGATTTACACCCTTGATTTCTCTGCCTTCCACTTTTGCTTTTCTCCTTCCTGTCTTTTGTTTCTATCCTTGCTTCCCTTTCCTCTGTCTCCCTGCACAGGTTCCCAACCCCCCTGCCATTTTAGTTTAAACCCTCCCCAATACATTATTATATTTTTGGTTTCTAGATGTTCTTCTATTTTCTCCTTTAGTACGGATCCCATTATTTTTCCTACCACCGATGTTAAGCTGACTGGTCTATAATTCCCTGGACATGTTCTATCCCCCTTCTTAAATATCGGCATTCGATAAGGTGCCACATAAACGGTTGTTACGCAAGATAAGAGCTCATGGAGTTGGGGGTAATATATTAGCATGGATAGAGGATTGGTTAATGGACAGAAAACAAGTGTAGGGATAAACGGGTCATTTTCAGGTTGGCAGGCTGTAACTAGTGGGGTGTTGCAAGGATCGGTGCTTGGGCCTCAGCTATTTACAATCTACATTAATGACTTAGATGAAGGGACTTTTTTTTATTCATTCATGGGATGTGGGTGTCGCTGGCAAGGCCAGCATTTATCACTCATTCCTAATTGCCCTTCAGAAGGTGGTGGTGAGCCGCCTTCTTGAAGCGCTGCAGTCCGTGTGGTGAAGGTTATCCCATAGTTCTGTTAGGGAGGGAGTTCGAGGATTTTGACCCAGCGGCGATGAAGGAACAGCGATATATTTCCAAGTCAGGATGGTGTGTGACTTGGAGGGGAACTTGAAGGTGGTGATGTTCCCATGCGACTGCTGCTCTTGTCCTTCTAGGTCGTAGAGGTCGTGGGTTTGGGAGGTGCTGCCGAAGAAGCCTTGGCGAGTTACTGCAGTGCATTTTATATATGGTACACAATGCAGCCACAGTGCCTGGAGGGAGTGAATGGTTAAGGTGATGGATGGGGTGCCAGTCAAGCAGGCTGCTTTGTCCTGAATGGTGTCGAGCTTCTTGAGTGTTGTTGGAGCTGCACTCATTCAGGCAAGTAGAGAGTATTCCATCACACTCCTGACTTGTGCATTGTAGATGGTGGAAAGGCTTTGGGGAGTCAAGAGGTGAGACACTCGCCACAGAATACCCAACCTCTAACCTGCTCTTCTGGCCATAGCATTTGCGTGGCTGGTCCAGTTAAGTTTCTGGTCAATGGTGACCCCCCAGGATGTTGATGGTGGGGGATTCGGCGATGGTAATGCCATTGAATGTCAAGAGGAGGTGGTTAGACTCTCACTTGTTGGAGATAGTCATTGCCTGGCACTTGTGTGGTGCGAATGTTACCTTCCAATTATCAGCCCAAGCCTGAATGTCGTCCAGGTCTTGCTGCATGAGGGCATGGACTGCTTCATTACTGAGGAGTTGCGAATGGAACTGAACAATGGCAGTTCATCAGCGAACATCCCCACTTCTGACCTTATGATGGAGGGAATGTCATTGATGAAGCAGCTGAAGATGGTTATCCTGGGGCTGAGATGATTGGCCTCCAACAACCACAACCATCTTCCTTTGTGCTAGGTATGACTCCAGCCAGTGGAGAGTTTTCCCCCTGATTCTCATTGACTTCAATTTTACTCGGGCTCCTTGAAATGCTGCCTTGATATCAAGGGCAGTCACTCTCACCTCACCTCTGGAATTCAGCTCTTTTGTCCATGTTTGGACCAAGTTTGTAATGAGGTCTGGAGCCGAGTGGTCCTGGTGGAACCCAAACTGAGCATCAGTGAGCAGGTTATTGGTGAGTAAGTGCCACTTGGTAGCACTATCGATGACACCTTCCATCACTTTGCTGATGATTGAGAGCAGACTGATGGGGCGGTAATTGGCAGGATTGGATTTGTCCTGCTTTTTGTGGACAGGACATACTTGAGCAGTTTTCCACATTGTCGGATAGATGCCAGTGTAGATGTACTGGAACAGCTTGACTAGAGGCGCAGCTAGTTCTGGAGCACAAGTCTTCAGCATGACAGCTGGGATGTTGTCAGGGCCCATAGCCTTTGCTGTGCACTCAGCCGTTTCTTGATATCACGTGGAGTGAATCGAATTGGCTGAAGACTGGCTTCTGTAATGGGGACCTCAGGAAGAGGCTGAAATGGATCATCCAGTCAGCACTTCTGGCTGAAGTTGATTACAAATGCTTCAGCCTTGTCTTTTGCACTCATGTGCTGGGCTCCGCCATCATTGAGGATGGGGATGTTCATGGAGCCTCCTCCTCCCGTTAGCTGTTGAATTGTCCACCACTATTCACGACTGGATGTAGCAGCACTGCAGAGCTTTGCTCTGATCCGTTGGTTGTGGTATCGCTTAGCTCTGTCTTTACAATGCTGCTTCTGCTGTTTAGCATCTATGTTGTCCTGTGTTGCAGTTTCCCCAGGTTGGCTGCTTATTTTTAAGTATGCCTGGTATTGCTCCTGGCATGCTTGATGGTAATGGTAGAGTGAGGGATATGCCGGGCCATGAGGTTACAAATGGTGGTGGAATAGAATTCTGCTGCTGTTTATGGCCCACAGAGCCTCTTGGATGCCCAGTTTTGAGCTGTAAGATCTGTTCTGAATCTATCCCATTTAGCACGGCGGTAGTGCCACACAACATAATGAAGGGTGTCCTCAGTGTGAAGATGGGACTTCGTCTCTACAAGGACTTGCGGTGGTCACTGCTACCAATACTGTCATGGACCGAGTGTATTGTATCCAAGTTTGCTGACGATACAAAGCTAGGTGGGAAAGTAAGCTGTGAGGAGGACACAAAGAGCTTGCAAAGGGATGTAGACAGGTTAAGTGAGTGGGTAATAATGTGGCAGATGGTGTATAATGTCGGGAAATGTGAGATTACTCACTTTGGTAGGAAGAATAGGAAAACAGAATATTTTTTAAATGGTGAGAAACTATTAAATGTTGGTGCTCCTAATTCTTATGTTCTTATGCAACACATTTAGCCAGAATTTTCCCCTAAAAAAACGGGTGGGTTTGGAACACGGGGGCAGTTAAATTGTTAAAACCGGGATTCCCGACCTGATCCTGCCCACTTACGGTTTTGACGGGGGGGCGGGCGACCAACCCGCTCCCAGGGGGCGAACGTCAATTTAAATATTATAATGAGGCTGGAAGCCTCTTTTTTTTCATCTCCATTTTGAATTTAACTGCATGTGGATGGGTTTCACACAATTCGTGAAAGCCGGCAGTTAAACCAAGGCTGGGACTGCTGCATCCAGGAGATAAGTGGCTTTATACCTACCTCCTGGATCCAGGGACCAGGGTCCCTATCCAACCCCCACCCCGCAGTTGGAGACCCCACCACGAGGCCTCCGTTAAAGTCGGCAGGGCCTGCGGGAAACCCGGCTTCCCGAGTTTTCTGCCCGCTTCGGAGGCCTCCCACCCCCAACCCGCCTCCCTTGAGAAAATTCCGACCAGTAACTTTTAAGAAATGGGTTTATCACAAAAAAATAAGCATTTTTAATCAGAATGTCTAGTCCACCACCTATGCATAACCCGATTTTTAAATAACTGAAAATGACTAAGAAAACTCTACAGAACCATTTGCTAATTATATTGGTGTACAGTAGTCAGTTTCTTAGTCAATTTAAAAAAAAAATTCAAAAGCTTTTAAAACATGCATATTAATGCCCTTGCGCCTAAAAAAAAACTTCAGCTTAAGAGCCTCCTCGAAGGCCTGCAAACGGGCGCAATTAGCGGAAGCTCGCATTGGGTGATTAATTCGATCTGGAAGTGTGGCCAATTTGGTGGGCGGGGCTAGCTTCAAGGGCGATGTTTTTTTAAACTAGCGCAAAAGATCGCAGAAACTCGATCTGTGCTGGAGGTCATTTGCGCTTCAAATTCTGCAATATTGTGCGCTGGTTTGGCCGATTTACAGTGAATTGCTCTGGGGGGAAAAAACAGCGCAACCGAGTGGAATCTCCAGGCCTTGATGTTTGATATCTGTTTCCAGCATATTGGGGTAGAAATTAGGTCGCGCCCCATTTGGGGCGCAAATATCGTCTGGACGCAAATATTAGCGCCTGGCGCTAATTATCGGCACTGACTGGAAACTTCACTTTTACCGCCCCGGGAGGTGAGTGGAGCGCTAAAGCAGGCGCTGCACACCTGTCTTAAGGCGCAAAGGCCAAGGAGTGAGGCGCTAACTCAGAGCGCTGGCGAAGCTCATGTAATGTCAGTCAGCAATGGAACACACACACAATGGCACGGGCCAGTTCTTAAAGGGGATGGTTAATCTTGCTTTCCATCCACATCCTGTTCATTGCAGCCTTGAATCTCGGCCTGGAGAGACTTGCACATCAAATGAGCTGGAAAGAACAATGGAGAGTACCAGGCAAAGAGCTCAGAGTGCAGCTCCCACAGTCTCTGCTAAATCGATACAAGGAATGGCAAATCAAAATTAACCTGCAAAGTGCTGCTCAGTACCCAAAACTCCTTCACACAACGTTGAATCTCTCCAGAAGTCTCTCCCTTTCTCTCTCAGAATGCGTAGTTCAAAAATACCACCAACAATAAAAGGCAGGAAGAGGCCCCCTTTAAATAGTGCCCCCCCCAGCCCGACAGCGATTGATAGCGTTCCAGTCTTCTGGTCGTTGCTAGCGTCAGGCGGTAAGGCAGGGGGCGCCACTCAATTTCCGCTCCGGGGCGCCACAAGGGCGTTGCACCATGGAATGACGTCACAATCTGCGCGCGCAGGTGTTGCAGCGGTAAGTTTTAGCGCCGCCGCACAATGTGAAGTTAAGTTCCCGAGCGGCGCAAACATCGCTGCGCCCGGGCGTTAGCGGCTTTGCGCCCCATTAGCGCCCTCTTAAGGCGCTAACGGGAGGCGCAACCAACTGAATTTTTACCCCATTGTGTTATTTCAATCAACAGGCTAGTCAGAAACTGAAAAAGAAAGATAAGTTCAAATGAAATGCTTCATCAAAGTTTTCATTATTTCTGATGAAGGGCCTCAACTGGAATGTTAAACCATATTTCCTCTTTCAGATGTTGACGACTTGCTTTGTATTTGCAGCATTGTGTGTTGTTGCAATCTAAATGAGTTGTTGGAGTGATTGTACTGTAATCTCCCTAAACCTCTTCACATCTCTATCCTCCTTTAAGATGCTCCTTAAAACCTACCTCTTTGGCCAAGCTTTTGGTCATCTGTCTTCTTGTTTCCTTCTTTGACTTGGTATCAATTTTTGTCTGATCACGCTCCTGTGAAGTGCCTTGGGACATTTTACTACGTTAAAGGCATTATAGAAATGCTAGTTGCACAATTAAAAAAAAAAAGCATCAACTACAATTATTAAAACCGATCTTTATTATATGCTATGTTGTAGTGCTAGAACCTAAAGGTACTGGCCCAGATCTTGCTGGAGCTGGGCATCTCATGGTGTACGCCGTTAGTTAGACTTTTTACTGCACCCTTCGACTCAAAAAATGTTTGCGCCGTAACTTGCTTGAAGCGCGAGTTTATAATGGCGAGGGCAACGGCACATCTGGAACCTTGGTGAACCAACAGTGTATCTATCTCCTTAGCAATGAGATTCAAGGATTGAGAAAGAAACAGGAACAACGGGAAAGGAGGGTGAATTAGAGTCGGTGAATTAAAGACAAATCAGGTACAAAAAGAGAAATAAAGAGGAAAAGATGGACTGGATTAAGAGAGCGAGATTAAAAAAAAGAGACAGAAAGGAAAATTAAAAATTTGACAGTTTTAAAACCTCTAACAACATTTCACTATATGCAGGAATGAGCTTGAACAGTTTAAATTGTTCCCTTTCTGAGCCAGACAGGTTGATTAGCATTGCATTAACAATTATCAGGGTGTTCAAAAAGGTACATGCGATCTTAATTACCAGCCCAACTTACTGCGGTGCATTTAATGTGCAAATCCAGGAAGTTTTAAAAAATAACGCAGCGGCTAAGGACGAGATACCGTTTGAGCGAAGCAAATGGCAGAGCAGCATAAATTGACCAGCAATTTCTAGAGATTCGCAACTTGCACCGTATCTCTTAATCCCCTGAACTTGCTGGCCGATTTGCGTATTAATAACTGCGTGCATCGTTAACACACCGTTATTTTTCCAGCAAGATTCGGCCCATTGTTTATATATTTATATGTATATATTGTATTATAGGTTCAATTTACACTGGATTCACAGGTGAGGCAAGAATACATTGGCTCTGGAATGGCATTTTTGTGTGCAACAATTGAACAACTTAAAACTTTAAAAAAATACTTTGATACGATTAATTCTACTGTTACTTAACCCATCTATACAGTGTCCATACAAGGTTTACATGGTACTGAATTCCCAGCTTGACACAATTCACCTGAAGTGTTAATTTATTTAAAAATAAAATGGAATTCTTTGATCTCCTTTCAGGGAAGGTAGCTTTTTCTCTCATTTCAACTTAGTATATATAATCTTTGATGTAATATTACTGTGTGTACACTTCAATGCTGGCCCACGCAAGTGTTTTTTTTTGGAGTAGTAAAAAGTTCTGTTTTCTCGACAGGCTTGCAGTTTGAATGTGTGTAGATAGCAATTGGACTTTACAACATTGCTTGTTAGAAACTGTTCCAGTGTTTGCAAAGCCCTGTTGGAGAAACCAGCCAAGTCAAAAGGCGCTCACAGCCCCAGCTGCCTGCACTTGCTGCCTTTCTAAAATGGGAACAAGAAGAATTCTGCAGAATTTTAGTTTTTTTAAAGAAATAGTAGTTTACAATTTTAATGAGTTTATTATTGGAACTTGTTAGTAATTCGCCCACTCCCGGTTCAGCTGTGCCTCAGTTGGTAGCACTCTCACCTCTGAGTCATACGGTTGTAGGTTCCGGTCCCACTCTTGAGACTTGAGCACAAAATCTACACTGATACTCTAGTGCAGTACTGAGGGAGTGCTACACTGTCGGAAGTGCCGTCTTTCGGATGAGACATTAAACCGAGGCCCTGTCTGTGCTCTCATGGCACTATTTGAAGAAGAGATGGGGCATTCTCCCTGTTGTCCTGGCCAATATTTATCCCTCAACCAACATCACTTCAAAAAAACAGATTATCTGGTCATTATCACATTGCTAATTGTGTGACCTTGCTGTGTGCAAATTGGCTGTGGCATTTCCTCCATTACAGCAGTGACTACTCTTCAAAAAGTTCTTTATTAGTTGCAAAGCACTTTGGGACATCCTGAGCTTGTGAAAGGCGCTATATAAATGCAAGTTTGTTCTTTCTTTTCAACTGTGGCTCAGTACAGCAGATTGATATCTCGTACCATTTGATTCAAAAATAAAATAAAATGACCTGTTAATGTATAAATGTTCAGTTGAGGTACTTAATTAGTCCGTTTCTGCCACCCATTTGAAAATGGGCTGGTGATTAATGATGGTTCTTGGGGTGATTATCTGAGAGTTCAAATGAAGTTCACGAGCAACCTCCGAATAAGGAAACTTGTGTTTGGCTGGTTCCAGCAGCTCAGATGTTTTGTTTTGTTTTTGTTAAAAATTATTTGTTTAGATGCTAACGTTTTAAGGTTAAAACAAATAATAAGGTTTGGGGAACGCTAGTGTATTGGTAATGTTACTGGACTAGTAATCCAGAGGCCTGGATTAATGATCCGGAGACGTGAGTTCAAACCCCACCACGGCAGCTGGGGAATTTAAATTCAGTTAATTAAATAAATCTGGAATAAAAAGCTAGCATCAGTAATGGTGACCATGAAACTGTCGGATTGTCGTAAAAACCCATCTGGTTCACTAATGTCCTTTAGGGAAGGAAATCTGCCGTCCTTACCTGGTCTGCCCTATATGTGACTCCAGACCCACAGCAATGTGGTTGACTCTTAACTGCCCCTCTGAAATGGCCTAGCAAGCCACTCAGTTGTAAAAAATCGCTACGACAAACAATAAGAATAAAACTGGACGGACCACCCAGCATCGATCTCGGCACCGGCTTCGGACACGACAACTGCACACCCAGCCCAGTCGACCCTGCAAAGTCCTCCTTACCAACATCTGGGGACTTGTGCCAAAATTGCGAGAGCTGTCCCACAGACTAGTCAAGCAACAGCCTGACATAGTCATACTCACAGAATCATACCTTTCAGCCAATGTCCCAAACTCCTCCATCAACATCCCTGGGTATGTCCTGTCCCACTGGCAGGGCAGACCCACCAGGGGTGGCAGCACAGTGGTATACAGTCTGGAAGGGGTGGCCCTGGGAGTCCTCAACATTGACTCCGGACCCCATGAAGTCTCATGGTTTCAGGTCAAGCATTGGCAAGGAAACCTCCTGCTGATTACCACCTACTGCCCTCCTTCAGCTGATGAATCAGTACTCCTCCATGTTGAACATCACTTGGAAAAAGCACTGAGGGTAGCAACTCTGGGTGGGGGACTTCAATGTCCATCACCAAGAGTGGCTCGGTAGCACCACTACTGACTGAGCTGGCCGAGTCCTGAAGGACATAGCTGCCAGTCTGAGCCTGCGACAGGTGGGGAAAACCTACTTGACCTCATCCTCACCAATCTACCTGTCGCAGATGCATCTGTCCATGACAGCATTGGTAGCAGTGACCACCGCACAGTCATTGTGGAGACGAAGTCCCATCTTCACACTGAGGACACCCTTCATCATGTTATGTGGCACTACCACTGTGCTAAATGGGGTAGATTCAGAACAGATCTATCAGCTCAAAACTGGGCATCCATGAGGCGCTTTGGCCATCAGCAGCAGCAGAATTGTATTCCACCACAATCTGCAACCTCATGGCCCAGCATATCCCTCACTCTACCATTACCATCAAGCCAGGGGACCAACCCTGGTTCAATAAGGAGTGTAGAAGAGCATGCCAGGAGCAGCACCAGGCGTACCTAAAAATGCAGTGCCAACCTGGGGAAGTTGCAACACAGGACTACATGCATGCTAAAAAGCGGAAGCAGTATGCTATAGACA
Organism: Squalus acanthias; assembly: GCA_030390025.1. NCBI lineage: Eukaryota > Metazoa > Chordata > Chondrichthyes > Squaliformes > Squalidae > Squalus > Squalus acanthias. The sequence goes on along the minus strand of CM059428.1, from coordinate 40,995,511 downwards.
GAGCTAAGCGATCCCACAATCAACAGATCAGATCAAAGCTCTGCAGTCCTGCCACATCCAGTCGTGAATGTTGGTGGACCGTTAAACAACTAACGGGAGGAGGAGGCTCCATGAATATCCCCATCCTCAATGATGATGGAGCCCAGCACGTGAGTGCAAAAGACAAAGCTGAAGCGATTTCAACCATCTTCAGCCAGAAGTGCCAAGTGGATGATTCATATCGGCCTCCTCCTAAGGTCCCCACCACCACAGAAGCCAGTCTTCAGCCAATTTGACTCACTCCAGGTGATATCAAGAAACGGCTGAGCGCACTGGATACAGCAAAGGCTGTAGGCCCCGACAACATCCTGGCTGTAGTGCTGAAGACTTGTGCTCCAGAACTAGCTGCGCCTCTAGCCAAGCTGTTCCAGTACAGCTATAACACTGGCATCTATCCGACAATGTGGAAAAACTGCCCAGGTTTGTCCTGTCCACGAAAAGCAGGACAAATCCAATCCGACCAATTACCGCCCCATCAGTCTACTCTCAATCATCAGCAAAGTGATAGAAGGTGTCATCGACAGTGCTATCAAGCAGCACTTACTCACCAATAACCTGCTCACTGATGCCCAGTTTGGATTCCGTCAGGACCTCTCTGCTCCAGACCTCATTACAGCCTTGGTCCAAAGATGGACAAAAGAGCTGAATTCCAGAGGTGAGGTGAGAGTGACTGCCCTTGACATCAAGGCAGCATTTCACCGAGTGTGGCATCAAGGAGCCCTAGTACAACTGAAGTCAATGGGAATCGGGGAGAAAACTCTCCACTGGCTGGAGTCATACCTAGCACAAAGGAAGATGGTTGTGGTGGTTAGTGGTCAATCATCTCAGCCCCAGGACATCACTGCAGGAGTTCCTCAGGGCAGTGTCCTAGGCCCAACCATCTTCAGCTGCTTCATCAATGACCTTCCCTCCATCATAAGGTCAGAAGTGGGCATGTTCGCTGATAACTGCACAGTGTTCAGTGCCATTCGCAACTCCTCAGAAAATGAAGCAGTTCATGCCTGCATGCATCAAGACCTGGACGACATTCAGGCTTGGGCTGATAAGTGGCAGGTAACATTCACGCCACACAAGTGCCAGGCAATGACTATCTCCAACAAGCGAGAGTCTAACTACCGCCCCTTGTCATTCAACGGCATTACCATCGCCGAATCCCCCACTATCAACATCCTGGGGGTCACCATTGACCAGAAACTTAACTGGACCAGCCACATAAATACTGTGGCAACAAGAGCAGGTCAGAGGCTGGGTACTCTGCGGCGAGTGTCTCACCTCCTGACTCCCCAAAGCCTTTCCACTAACTACAAGGCACAAGTCAGGAGTGTGATGGAATACTCGCCACTTGCCTGGATGAGTGCAGCTCTAACAACACTCAAGAAGCTTAACACCATCCAGGACAAAGCAGCCCGCTTGATTGGCACCCCATCGACCGCCTTAAACATTCACTCCCTCCACCACTGGCGTACTGTGGCTGCAGTGTGTACCATCTACAAGATGCATTGCAGCAGCTCGCCAAGGCTTCTTTGGCAGCACCTCCCAAACCCGCGACCTCTACCACCTAGAAGGACAAGGGCAGCAGGCGCATGGGAACACCACCACCTCAAGTTCCCCTCCAAGTCACACACCATCCCGACTTGGAAATATATCGTCGATCCTTCATCGTCGCTGGGTCAAAATCCTGGAACTCCCTCCCTAACAGCACTATGGGAGTACCTTCACCACACGGACTGCAGCAGTTCAAGAAGGCGGCTCACCACCACCTTCTCAAGGGCAACTAGGGATGGGCAATAAATGCTGGCCTTGCCAGTGACGCCCACATCCCATGAACGAATTTTTAAAAAGGTTGGTGCGGGATTTGGTTAAAGGCACTGTATAGAAGGGTATATATCGAATGCTCGCTTTCTTTCACTTTGGAGGCTTACTCTGGCTCACAGACAAGCCAGTTTCGCTTCTTCTATCACAGCAACAGTTAGGATGTCGAGTGGTGTGAGCACTTAACACTTTGCCAATTAGCATCATTCAAAAGCACCAATTCACAACCATCACTCAGGCCAGTTCTATTACTTCTAACAGTTACTCTTCTCACGGGCAATGTTGTAAAGTCTTGGCACTCCCATTCAGAATTCTTGTTCTTGTACAAGTCCTGCTATCTTGAAAAGATGCAAGTGCGGGGAGATCGGCCTGAATGGGGCTTGCATTGTGATCTGATTTCTCTGGCTGTGCTTTTAAGAACACTTCTATTCATTCTTTTTTTTTGTGCATTTAAAAAACAATGAATTATCCAGTAATGCAAATTAAGCAGTTGGAATAAAACAGCACTGGAGGCTTTTTATAGTGCCGTTTAAATTTGAATTAGCCAGTCACTTGGATTAAGTGACTTTGATTTAACAGGAGTAGGCTGGGTTCAAGTCTTGACTGCGATGAATACACATTCAAAGTGAAAGCCTATCTACCAAGAGCATGGCCGTATACTTCAAAAAGAGACATGTATGTGCCAAGAAGTACGGACTGATGGTTATATTGAAGTATACAATATAGTAACACTACATTAGACATTCAACCCACTAAATTGAAATGGGAGTGGAAAACTACCTTCCTTTAAAAGGAGTGCAAAGAATACCACTTTATTTTAAAATACTCTGGTTGAGATGCATGGAACTGGAAATTGACACTGTGCAGATGGGACTCTCTATTTGAGAATTGTTATAAGTTCTAATCATGTTAAAACATTTATTTTGAGGTTTATCAGTTGTTGCGCAAAAAAAAATAGAGAAATTACATTCCAAGGTGAGTGTGTTTATTGACCTGACCATAAATCCATAGTGTATGAATACATGGAAAGAGAAAAGGTCATTTGGTACCATTTGAGCCTGTCCACAATCATGTACAAAGGTTCTCCCTAACTATATTCAAGTTTCAACCTTGCATCCTACATGTTCACCCCAGACCAGTTGCTGTCATCGGTTCCCAGAAGGTCCACTGTGATCAACTCTGTCTGTACTGAACCTCTCAATCTTGTTGATCTCCTGGACTAGATTTGATCATCTAAGGGGGGTCAGGGAGGAATTTTCCAGATTTCAAATTGGTCTAGGTTTTTATCTGGTTTTTCGTCTCCCCCAGGAGATGACATGGCTTTCCAGTGGGGAGTGTATATATCGTGATGCACAAGGCATCGCTGTAGTGTGGCACAGGCTGGATGGACCAGAGGGTCTTTTCCTGTCTGCCATTGTTCGTATGTTCGTATCTTCAGCCCAGTTTCTAACCAGATGTTTAACCAGGTTTTTCTTAGAAGATAATTGACATGCCATTACTGCTTTAGCTGGGACTCTCTTTCAGACCTTCAGAACTCTGAGAAAAATAATTCCTTCTAATCTCCTAGATTTTCTTTAAATCTGCAGATTTTCAGCCATCAATCAAAATGAAGGTTATGTGCGAGTTTACTAAGAGAAGGTTTATCATGGGTGCGATTGGGGAAAAAAAACTTCATGAAAATGGAGAAAATCCCGATATATCCACAAGGTTCAGTCTTTCCAGGAAAAGTCTATCTCAATCATAAATAGCTGCCTCCTCTACTAGAAATTCATATCTACATCTTTGTAAATTTGGACACAAGCATAGCTGACATTGCTTGGATTTAGTAGCTTTAGGATAGGCAAGGGTGTGTCACATGGGGAGGGTGTCATGCAGTTCTTCACCCCTCTCTGTGTTAACTGTCCCTTCTATTAATAGACCGATGCCTAATTGCCTGATGGGATCTGAAATCTGGCTCTGCCAGACTGAGTTAAACAAGCTCCCGCACCACCGAGCCACTTGTCGCAACCAGATGGGGAGATTATCTGGTGCACATCAAATGTGTCTGTAGAGTCTGGAACAGCATCCAGGCTTGTGAGGTGTAAAGTGTGCTATTGGCTGCTCTTTTAGTGAATGTGAAATATGTGACGATCAAAATAACATTAAACACACACGTCATTACCAAAAATAATCCCATCACATTCACATAGGAACAAGTTGGAGCCATGGGAAAAATATGTGGGAAAGGCTGGACATTTTTCCATTTCCTTTTTTAAAAATTCTCTTTTTTTTTCTCTTCTGTCCCATCACTTTAGTGACTCCCAGCATTATAATGTTGATTACCCGACCTCGCTTGACCCCTATATTCCTATTTCTTCACGAGCTGTCTGAGGCTGCCCTACCTGTGCCATTGGCTTTCTCTTTCTTGCTAACCTAAGCTTTTGTGTTTTCTCTTTTTTTGAGCACCTGTTGACTCCAGCTTCCTCTGCAGTCAGTGGATATGCTCAATCTTTTTGTGCTGTGTGTGGTGCAGTTTTCCTAGATCCTAACTATGTACTTGGCAAATTAGAAGTGGTAGGGCCACTCTGCACTGAAGGAGGGAGACCAGGTGTGAGCCTTGGCTCTGTGGTGGCACTCTCGCCTCTGGGTCAGGGGTTGTGGGTTCGGACCCCACCCCCGGGACTTGGGATCATGGCCTAGGCTGATGCTTCGGTACAGTACCGAGAAGCTGCTGCACTGATGGCGGTGCTGTCCAGATGGGACGTTGAACTGGGGTCCTGTCTGTCCTCTCGGGTGGACATGGACAATCCCACCACACTGTTCGAGGATGACCAGGGCAGCTCTCATTGTTTCCTGGTGAACCTTTATGTAATCAATGACTTCAGGTTTCTTTCAGTTACTGTGGCTGTCTTCATATTGTATAAGAAATAATGAGTGTGAAATGCTTAGAAATTCACATTTGAGTGCACTCGACCCCTTGCTTTATCTCGCCACATTTCATCATTAGTGTGTCATGTTGGTGCAACGATTCATTTATACCCCATGACCTGTGAGGACAGGATCAGATTGCCTCTTCTGTTGAATACCCTGTCAGCTCACACCTGCATAATGCTCACCTGGGTGAGGTACATGAGGATATCCAGTGCCTAGGTGACCATACTCCAACATGCCTTCAGGAGAGGAGAGAAAATTGGCAAGAGAAAGAAATGTGGTTAGTTTTGCAAAGCTTGGCTCCCAATTGGAACCTTGCTAGATAGGAGCAGAAGTCACAGCACCAGCCCTATCCACATCTCGTGCTTCTGTCCATTGAAGCCCCACACTGGGAAAGCAGCTGTGCACACTTAGCCCCAGTATGTCTAAACCCTCCCTCCCCCGCCCCATCTCGTGCATATACTTTTTTTGTTGTTTTTAAGTTAGACTCCTTTGAGAATTTTCTTTTCAAGTAACCAGATGGACATGGACTGTTCCCTTGACATATGAGTGCGTGACTTGCTTCCAGGCCTCTACCAGTGCTACTCTGAAGCCAGGTATTGGGAGGTATGTGAGAGTGACTGACTGATGGGCAGTGCAAACCAGGAGAGTATAACGCCAGTTTCTTCCTCCTTAAAGAAGTGCTTCTTCTCAGTGGAAGTGTGAGGCCATCCACCGCAAATGAAAGGTCATCCACTTTGGACCCAAGAAAGATAAATCGGAGTATTTTTCTGAATGGTCCGATACTAGAATCAGTAGAGGAGCAAAGAGATTTGGGAGTCCAAGTACACAAATAATTTAAAGCTAGTGGGCAGGTATAAAAAGCAATCAAAAAGGCTAATAGAATGTTGGTCTTTATCTCAAAGGAGCTGGAATACTAAGGGAAGGAAGTGATGCTTCAGTTGTTTAGGGCTTTGGTCAGACCTCATCTGGAGTACTGCATTCAGGTTCGGGCACCGAAACTCAGGAAGAATATATCGGCCTTGGAGGGGTTGCAGCGCAGATTCACCAGAATGATATTGGGCTCAGAGGGTTAAACTATGAGGACAGGTTGCATAAAGTTGGCTTGTATTCCCTTGTGTATAGAAGATTGAGGGGTGATCTGATGGAGGTGTTTAAAATGTTAAAAAGATTTGAAAGGGTAGATACAGGAAACTATCTGATGGGAGAATCAAAAATGAGGGGACATAATCAATGTTCGCTGTAAGCTGCACGGCCACGTGGCGCTCCAGGGGTCCCGCGCAGCCGGCTTTTCAATAGAAAAACCGCGCATGCCGTTTTTGACTGGGCCACGCAGCCCCTCACAGGGAGCATTGGGCATAATCCTCAAATTAGAGCTAGGCCATGCAGGAATGAAACCAGGAAGCACTTCTTCACCCAAAGGGTAGTAGGTCTGGAATTCTTTCCCCCAAAAGGCAGTGGATTCTGGGTCAATTGGAGCTTTCAAGACTGAGATCGATAGATATTTGTTGGGTTAGGGTATCCACAGCAGTAACAGCAACTTGCATTTACATAGCGCCTTTAACGTAGTAAAACGTCTCAAGGCGCTTCACAGGAGCGTTATAAAACAAAATTTGATACCGAGCCACATAAAGGAGATATCAGGGCAGGTGACCAAATGGTTGGTCAAAAAGTAGGTTTTAAGGAGCGTCTTATAGGAGGAAAGAGAGGTCGAGAGGCAGAGAGGTTTAAGGAGGGAATTCCAGAGCTTAGGGCCTTGGCAGCTGATGGCACGGCCACCAATGGTGGAGTGATTAAAATCGGCGATGCACAAGAGGCCAGATTTGAAGGAGCGCAGATATCTCTGAAGGTTGTAGGGCTTGAGGAGATTACACAGATAGGGAGGGGCGAGGCCCATAGAGAGATTTGAAAACAAAGATGAGAATTTTAAAATCGAGGCATTGCTTAACTGGGAGCCAATGTAGGTCAGTGAGCACAGGGATGATGGGTGAACGGGACTTGGCGCAAGTTAGGATATGGGCAGCAGAATTTTGGATGAGGGTAGAAAATGGGAGGCCGGCCAGGAGTGCGTTGGAATAGTCAAGATAGAACCTGATGTTGGGAGATAAAGTGGAAGTTTGTTAGTTCATACAGAAGAACCTTGTGGTGGGCCTGCGCACTGGAGTCCAAACGCACTATTCCACAGGTTTGTATCAAGGGATATGGAGCTAAGGCGGCTAAATGGAGCTGAGGTACAGATCAGCCATGGTCTAATTGCAGGCTTGAGGGGCTGAATGGCCTACTCCTGTTTCTATCCTGTCATTATTGAATTGGGAAGTCACTGTCCACTAGAAAGCCAGAACCTGTGAAATAGTGCGTTTGGACTCCAGTGCGCAGGCCCAGCACAATGTTCTTTTGCATGAATTAACAAACTTCACTTTATCTCCCAACATCAGGTTCTAGCAACACTATATTTGGGTGTCCTGGCTGATTTATACATCTAGATCAGGGCATTGACTGAAGCTGTGTGGTTATGGTTGATGCATATTAAAAAGAATAACTCACCAACTACTAATTTTCCTATGTAGCCGGGGCAATGGACTCTTAAAAGTATGATATTTTGGGGTCTTTTTCATACATTATTCTACCATTGATTTGAACAGTACAATTTCTGTTTGCCTTTTGGTAAAGGTAAAGTGATACAAATTTGTACCTTCTAATTATAGAATCCTATACGGCATATTTGCGATAAGTTTGACCAGGTATTGTCTCTGCATAAAATTTTGCATCTAAAGGCTGTCCCGTAAATGTTGAACAGATTTTTTTTTAAAGATTGTTCTCTGGATGTAGGCGATGCTGGCAAGGCCACCTCTTGAACCATTCCAGTCCTTATGCTGATGGTGTTATGTAGGGAATTCCAGGATTTTGACCTAGTGACAATGAAGGGATGGTGATATATGTCCAAGTCAGGAGAATGTATGACTTGGAGACAATGGCCCGGATTTTCCGACCAGAGGCTTCCTGCGTGCGGATGCCTCCGATCTGGAAAAAATCTACGAACTTACCTGCTGGCTCCGTAGGTCCCGACACTTCCGCTCCTGGGCCTCTCCTGGTGCGTGCGCACAGAGGCCCAGGCCTCCCAGGGGCGCAGGCAGTTCGCAAGCGTCCCTGGGATCACGTGGGCCATGGGGAACCAATCAAAGAAGGTGAATCCCCCTTCATACTTTTGACAGGTCTCTCCGGATAGACCTGTCAAAGGTATGAATGGGGATCACTCAAAAAACACACTAAAACATTAAATAATTTTTATTTTAAAAATCACGTATTTAAAATTACATTAAATTAAATATTTTAAACAAAAATTAAATTTTTTGAAAAAAATAATTAAAGTTTTTTACGGGGCTAAAAATAAACTTACCTTTTTTAAAAGTATTTTAAAATTATAAATGAGTGGGGAAAAAAAATATTTTTTTACTTTTTTAAATCTCTTATACTGGTAAAAGCAGGCCTTACGCCTGCTTTTACCAGGCGTAAGATTTTTAAAGGTTTTCAGTGGGCGGAGGTTGTGCAGAAAGCGGAACTCTCCACCCGCGGAGGCCCTTCTCCCGGGCAGGCGGATGATCTTGACAGATCGGAAGTGCCAGTTTTCAGCGCATGCGCTTCGCATGCCTGAAACTGGCACTTGCGAGGCCCCTACGGGTGTGTACACACCCGTGGGGGCAGAAAATACGGGCCAATGCTCGTTAGTGATGTTGCTCTTGATCTTATTGATGTGGTTGTGGGGCTGGGAGGTGCTATTGGAGTAAGCTTGGTGAGTTACTGCAATGCTTCCTGTAATTAGTACTGGTGGTAGAGGAGCAGGAACATCATATTAAGCAGAATTTTATATTTAAAAAAAATGAATTCTTGGGATATGGTTGCCTCTAGCAAGGCTGGCATTTATTGCCCATCCCACTTACCATTGGGAAGATTGTGGTGAGCTTTCTTCTTGAACTGTTGCAGTCCGTGTGGTGAAGGTACTCCTATAGTGCTGTTAGGGAGGGAGTTCCAGGATTTTGAACCAGCAACAATGAAGGAATGGCGATATAATTCCAAGTCAGTGTGGTGTGTGACTTGGAGGTGCATTTGGAGGTGATGGTGCTCCCATGCATCAGATGTCCTTCTAGGTTGTTGAGGTCGGGGGTTTGGGAGGTGCTGTCGAAGAAGCCTTGACGAGTTGCTGTAGTACATTCTGTTCCCACGTGAGTCGTAAATTCCAATGAAACACGGGCTTTCTCTGTCTCTTTGTACTAAGGAAAATATGGCCCAGTGAGTCTGTAGAAATTAGGTGGGAGGAGTTACTGAGCTGAATTAAAATCTGTCGAGGTGCTCGTTAATCCAGAGCAATTCTGTGATTGTGCCATTTCAGCCATGAACAATCATTAAACTGTCAGACTCACTTATCTCTCCCAAACCAGTTCCCTGTCAACTCTTCACAATTTAATTAAGTTTATTCAAAACAATTCAATTGGCGACAAAGGATATTGATGTTAATCCAATACTCCACACACATACAGGCATAAATGAGGGGGAGTGGGCTGCCTGTGTCAGACGGCCTTTCTACATTCTGTATCTCTTGGTGTGTTTCTACTGCAGTTTGGGATTTAGCTGTACAGGTCTTGGCCCGGAATTTGCGGTCAGCGGTGAAGCAAAGGTATTCGCCGCTGGCCCCGAAGTAAGCTTCGCACAAAGATCTCGTGATCTCTGTGTCGAGAAGTTCGGCTTTTCCAATGTGTAATTCAAATCAACGGAAGTTAATGGGGATTCCAAGCAAAGAACTGCTGTGACGTCATCAAGCTGTCTAAGCAGCCAATCAAAACACAGAATTCACGCGAACAAGGAAGTGGGTACGCTCCTAAAATTTTAACTTTTTAAAAATGTTACTTTTATTTTAAAGTTTCTTAAAATTTTTATTAAAATGGATAAATTTTACACTGCACAAAATAAAAATTAGTTTTTCAGGGCCATAAACTTTGCTTAGCAGTCACTATGCTGTTAAAACCCCAGTTACACCTAATTTCCCACATTACAACAGTGACTCCACTTCAAAAGTACTTCATTGGCTGTAAAGCGCTTTGAGACGTCCGGTGGTCGTGTAAAGCGCTATCTAAATGCAAGTCTTTCTTTCTTTCTTTCTTAATCCAACAAAGTCTAACTTTTAGTGGGAAATTTAACAGCGTAATTACTGTGGAAGAGCCGAAGTTTTCATCAATTTCCATGATTTGAGAGATTAAACTGATTGCCAGCTCTATGCTGGGGTGGAGTGGGTGGGTGGGGAGTGGGGGTAGGTGGCGGGGGGGGGGGGGTCCACAGCACAGCCTGTGGAGGAGCAGTGAATGATAGACCGCAACGTCAAGATTTCTGCATTAGGCTGCACATGCAATAAATCCAGAAGTTGCGGTCAGTTTCAAAGGCGAAATGACGGCAAACGTTGCCACTTTGCCATCATCAGGGCCACAAATTCTAGGCCCTTATCTTTTATATTGTTCGTACTCCGTTTGTGAAAAACGTCTGCTTTCCCCGCGGGCTTGCCGGCCAATTAAGGGAAAGCCGGTGTCAGATGATGTCAGTGCATGACGCTTCATCTGCCGGTTTGGTTAAAGTGACAGGCATCATAATTTTTTGACAGATGAATTGTCAGTGTTTGATGCAGGCTCTCCAATGACTCTCTCCTTAGGATGAAACAGATGGCAGCTGCATGTGAGATTGCAGAATCCATCTGTCACTTCTCCTGATGAGATGAGGCTGCACAAACACATCACAGCTTGTCACCTGCAGAAGCATCAAACCACAGTAAAAAAAATGTCCCCAACATTCTCTCACCTGTCATACTTACCAATGTCCCATTGCAGCCTTCACACTACCTCTGCAGCTGTCATTTCTACAGTTACAGTACAACAGACCCACAGCTCGTCTCACTTACCCTGGCGGGGTTTCCCAACGTCGGGAAGCCCGCAGCAGTAGGCGCAAAATGGGGAAAAGCCTCTTCACTGCTTGTTAACTACCTGTTAACAGGCAGTTAATTGTCTCTAATCCCCTTCCCGCTGCTAGGAGACGGGTCCCTGCACGAATCGGGGACCCGCCTCCCGGGAAGATCGTTTAGAGGTGGGTTGGGAGCGGGTTCAGGACCCGCTCCCATTTTTTACCATTTTGCCACCGGTCCCGCCTCCAAACCCGCCCCCTGAGCGCCGGCAAACACCCCCCCCGGTAGAGTTTGATCTATGATGTAACGTCGGGGAGGAAGTAGCAAGCACGATTCAGGCACTTCCTCAGAGCAAGAGCTTGAGTGCTGGTCATGCCAGCTCCTTGCTGCTGATTAGAGTGGCACTTGGGGGAAACCCGAGAGTGAGCTGTGGATCACTGACTTGTCCTCCTGACTGGAGACGCTGTTTGACCTGGGGAGCTGTAAAGGGAGGAAAAGGTCAAAGTTTAAAAAAAAATTGCAGTGGTACCTAACATTCTGTTTCGTGCCAAGCATTTGATGGGAAGCTGCCACTTTTAGCGAGATACACACATTGCTGTATTGGGTGGGAGGGGCTTGTGGGTGACTGTTTCAGGATAGACTACCCTCCCAACGTCACTTTTCTTCTGGTGCCATGTCTCTGTGGCAGTGCAAGTACGATCCAGTTAAACCCCTGGAAGAGTGCTCATTTTGACAGTGGACCAGCAGCATTATGAAGACTATCACTGTGTCCCCTGAAGAGATTGTAGAAGGCTGCGATTTTCATTTGAAGCTAACATAAAGCAGAAGTGAAGCAGTTGTAACAGTTTCCATAGCAACACAAGGCTCTCACGCATGATCTGTGCAGGCATTTAACCCAGTTGCTATTTCCAAGTTACAATTTTAAATGAGACATGAAGTCATTTTACCACTTGTGCTATAGATAAATGTAGATAATCAGCTATGTTAATTAAGATTAAAATGTTCAGACTTGATTACATGTCCTGAAATCCAATTTTTATCTAAAAGTAACCATATATATATGAATTTCTTTGTCCGTGATCTAATTTCTACCATGCTTTTTTTACTGAGTGAAGTTGAAACTCCATTTTGTCTTTGTAGTTTTCTTTGTAGATAATTTAGAATTAAAAAAAAATAAGACTAATATTTGTTTGAATTCCTTTTTTACAATATGAATTCATAAAAATGTAACGAAAAATCATTCTAGTTTTTAAAAAAAGCACCATCTGTTTAACTTTACATAAAATACAACCACACGTTTTTAGCTATCACATTTTACCTTTTATTTACCTAGTTGCAAATTCCTATTTACAATGTCTATTTTAAAGATGTCAGACGAAGGCCAAAGCAGATTTCTCGTCTAGGCGAATTTTGTGGGGGGAATTTTAACCCCAAAAAATGGGTGAGTTGGGGTCAGGTGGAAGGTTAAGTGTTAAAAAATCTGCATCCCGACCAGAACCCGCCTCCAACCCGTCCACTTCCGGTTTTAACGGAAGCGGGACAGGGAAAACTTCTTTACCCAGAGAGTGGTTAGAATATGGAACTCGCTACCACAAGGTGTAGTTGAGACGAATAGCATAGATGCATTTAAGGGGAAGCTAGATAAACACATAAGGGAGAAAGGAGTAGAAGGATATGTTGATGGGGTTAGTTGAAGTAAGATGGGAGGAGGCTCGTGTGGAGCATAAACACCGGCATGGACTAATTGGGCCGAGTGGGCTGTTTTTGTGCTGTACATTCTATGTTATTCTATGTAAGGGGTTTAGGAAAGGGCAGAGCCAAGTGCTGGAAGGGAGTGGAAGGCCAGAGTCTGGTATGAGGAGGTAGCCAGGCATGCAGTGCAGATAATATACAGTGAATAGGTAACATAACATTTTTACATCAGTAAAAACATAAGAACATAAGAAATAGGAGCAGGAGTAGGCCATTTGGCCTTTCGAGCCTGCACTGCCATTCACTAAGATCATGGCTGATCTACCTCAACTCCACCTTCCCACACCATCTCCATATCCTTTGGTTCCCTTAATATCCAAAAATCTATCAATCTCTGGCTTGAATATAGTCAACGACTGACCATACACAGTTCTCTGGGGTAGAGAATTCCAAAGACTCACAACCCTTTCAGTGAAGAAATTTCTCCTCATCTCAGTCCTAAATGGCCGACCTCTTATTCTGAGACTATGACCCCTAGTTCTAGACTCCCCAGCCAGGGAAAACATCCTCCCAGCATCTACCCTGTCAAGCCCCTGTAAGAATTTTATACGTTTCAATGAGATCATCTCTCATTCTTCTAAACTCTAGAATATAGGCCTAGTCCACTCAATCTCACCTCATAGGACAACCCCCCATCCCAGGAATCAGTCTAGTGAATCTTTGTTACACTCCCTCTATGGCAAGTATATCCTTTCTTAGGTAAGGAGACCAAAACTGTACACAGTACTCCAGGTGTGGTCTCACCAAGGCCCTATGTAATTGCAGTAAGAATTCTTTACTCTTATACTCCAATTCTTTTGTAATAAAGGCGAACATACCATTTGTTTTCCTAATTGCTTGCTGTACCTGCATGTTAACTTTCTGTGATTCGTGTACAAGGACACCCAGGTCCCTCTGAACACCAACATTTCCCAATCTCTCACCATTAAAAAAATTATTCTGCTCTTCTGTTATTCCTACCAAAGTGGATAACTTCACATTTCTCCACATTATAGTCCATTTGCCATGTTCTTGCCCACTCACTTAGTCTGTCTATATCCCCTTGCAGCCTGTTTGCATCCTCCTCACAACTTACATTCCAACCTAGCTTTGTATCGTCAGCAAACGTGGATAAATTATACTCGGTCCCCTCATCTAAGTCATTAATATAGATCGTAAATAGCTGAGGTCCAAGCACTGATCCTTGCGGTACCCCACTAGTTACAGCCTGCTAACCCGAAAATGACCCGTTTATTCCTACTCTCTGTTTTCTGTCCGTTAACCAATCCTCACTCCATGCTAGTATATTACCCCCAATCCCATGAGCCCTAATTTTGTGTAATAACCTCTTGTGTGGAATCTTATCGAATGCTTTTTCAAAATCCAAATACACTACATCCACTGGTTCCCCCTTATCCACTCTACTAGTTGCAACCTCAGAAAAGTAAATCAGTAAAGATACAGTGGATAAGTTTAGTGTGTCCTCCGTCCCCCCCCCCCCCACCCTCAGAATTAACTTATTTAACGTATTACGTTCATTAAAAACATTTATGGCTATATTGTGGGTAGGGAGGGGAATCAGTACAGCCACCCAGAAGACTGACTTATTTTCAGTGACTTGATTGGTTGCTTTTATGGTGGTTGCTGGTTGTTCATTGGCTGTGTTTTAATGTAGAGAGAGTGAGGAAATAGATAGACTTTATGTAATGGCAGATTTGAACCACTCAGACCTATGGACACATCAGATTTTCTCTCGTGCGTACCAGGCGCAAAACGTTTACATATATAGTCAGAGCAGAAGCTTGATCAGCTGATTTATGATGTCACAACATCCTAGATGGAATCTTTGCCACGGGAGATACAAATAGTGGAAAATGCCGGGGAGAGTCGGAGAGAGATTGGTGGCGTAGTCACTCGTCGCCACAAAGCGTGTTTTTTTTTTGTCCATTTAATTTTTAATGCTTTTATCTTTGTGCCACGTTCCCTGCTTAGTTGCAGCAGTAATTTAGGTTGGAGAATAGCTTGGGGTTTTTGGAACAACAAGCAGTTAATTCAGTGCAGTCAGCAGAAATACAAACAATGAGGTCAGAAGCTGGCTATTCAGCTGAGTTATCGTGAATGCGGGTTAAACTAATCAGCTGTTTTGGTGACAGAGGCAACTGCTTTCAAAAACAGTGCAGAAGAGCAGCGTCTAATTCCGCTAGAAGGACTGGCTAATCCCAGCGCTCAGTCTCTCTCTTACAGCAGTCGAAACACATTTTCGCTCCAAGCTACAAATTACGTGATGTTCAGTGCAGAATAGTGCTGGTTTCACATTTCTGATTGTAGTTTCTATTAGTTTTGGTGGTTAGCTTTCATTTTTAGTTTTACTGAAATGCTACTTTTGCATTTATCCTGTTACTGATCAACGAAGTGCAATAACATTAAAATATATTCTGATTTTTTTATTTTGCTCGTGAACATAGAAAACACCACGCTCAAGTCTTATTTTATAAAAACTACTTTGCTTCAGTGCAAACAAGCTGGGAACTACTCCCATCATTCACTTTTCTGACATAGGACTGGGTGTATAAAAATATTACAAAGTAGTTTCGTTAGTGTCTCCAGGCTCCATTTTTTTCCCTTCAGTAAGTCACTTTGTGGAAGTTTTGTAAGAGTTTCACTTCACCTGAGGGAGTAAAGTTCCTCTGTTTCAAGAAGTCCCAGTGCGGCTCTAGTTTAAACCGTGTATCAAATGCAGTTGTAACCATTGATCATGGTGCACTGCTTGTACCTCGACAATCCGAATTTCTAACTGGATGCCTCAACCTTTACAAGCTGATTTGCAACCTCTCGCGCTGTTCTGATTTCAGAGCGGCAGTCTTCAATTTTTTAAATGCCATTTCATTTTCTTCAGCCTCTAGGAAGTGGTGAAACCGAGAGAATCTGGTAACTGGGGAGTGGTGTAGCCATGTAACTACTGCCAGGTAACTAGGGATGGGAGGCAGGAAATAGAAGAGGACCAAGTATATTGCAAGGACGATTTTCAAAGGAACAGCCATAGAGTGTGACGCAGCTCCATACCGCAGCGGGAGGAGCTGCCAGAATCCACCTCTGGAAGTCAACAACTGCATCGTGGAACAGTTGTTGAACCTGAAGGTGGAAGATGCACTGATCGGGCACAACTCATGTTGGATGGGCACTGCACTCACCAGGCCCGAGACCTCATCAACCAGCACCTGGCAAAATCACTGCCGGACATGGCTTCCTCTCTGCTTTTATTTCCCCACTCCCCCACCCATCTCCAACTTGAAGCTGTAGAGTGTGGGTACAGTCTTGCACACCCAGGCACCTCACATACCCACACAACGGTTAAGAATCAGTACATAGAAACATAAGGTTTGATAGCACAGAAGGAGGCCGTTCAGTCCACTCTGCCTGTGCCAGCTCTCAAAATGTTACACACTTTAGTTCCTTTCCCTTGTCTTTTCTCCATGCACTTTATTCAATTTTCCTTTTTCAAATACTTGCACACTTTCCTTTTAAAAGCTATTATGGATTCTGCTTCCACCATCTTCTGGTGGGGCATTCCATGTCCTAACAACTCTCTCCATTTAAGAAAATAACTCTCCTAACTTCTCTTCGAGGGACAAGGGGTTCCTTCAAAAGGAATCGATTAATCCAATCCAGTTGATTCTGCCTCACCACCTTACGGGCAACAGTTATTACCAAACTCTTATTATAATAGTGATATCTAACCAGAGCTCTCATTTTTCATACAAGGTTATTTGAAAAATTGATTTAGTCTTCCGTCTTGGTCATTCTGGTAAAATCAATTGCTTGGTTATTTCTATTGGTGCCTGATCCATAACATACTAGGACGAACCTACTTACATAGAATTACATAGAATTTACAGCACAAAAACAGGCCTTTCAGCGCAACTGGTCCATGCCATTTCATTTCCATCTTTCGGATGAGACGTTAAACTGAGGCCCCGTCTGCTCTCCCAGGTGGACGTAAAAGATCCCATGGCACTACTTCGAAGAAGAGCAGGGGAGTTATCCCCGGTGTCCTGGCCAATATTTATCCCTCAACCAACATAACAAAAACAGATTATCTGGTCATTATCACATTGCTGTTTGTGGGAGCTTGCTGTGCGCAAATTGGCTGCCGTGTTTCCCACATTGCAACAGTGACTACACTCCAAAAGTACTTCATTGGCTGTAAAGTGCTCTGAGACGTCTGGTGGTCGTGAAAGGCGCTATATAAATGCACGTCTTTCTTTTCCTTCAGCCTCTAGGGAGCAGTGAATCCGAGAGAATCTGGTAACTTTTGGTGGGGGGGGTGGTGTAGCCATGTAACTATCACCAGGTAACTAGGGATGGGGGTCAGGAAACACCATGCTCCACATGAGCCTCCTCCCACCGGGTTCCAGGTTCTCACCACTCTCTGGGTGAAGAAGTTTCTCCTGAATTTCCTGTTGGATTTATTAGTGACCATCTTATATTTATGATCTCTAGTTTGGACTCTCCACAAGTGGAAACATCTTCTCTACGTCTACCCCATCAAACCCCTTCATCATTTTAAAGACCTCTATCAGGTCATCCCATAGCCTTCTCTTTTCTCGCGAAAAGAGCCCAAGCCTGTTCAATCTTTCCCAATAGTTGCAACCTCTCAGTTCTGGTTACGTCTTTTAAAATCTTTTTTGCCCCTTTTCCAGTACATCTATATCCTTTCTGTAATAGAGACCAGAACTGTGCACAGTATGGTTGGGTCCTTGGTTTTTGGTGTGCACTTAGGAAGAAATTATGAAGCAGCCAACAGGGCAACACGGTGGCATAGTGGTTAGCACTGGTGCCTCACAGCGCCAGAGACCCGGGTTCGAATCTGACCTCGGGTGACTGTCTGTGTGGAGTTTGCACATTCTCCCCGTGTCTGCGTGGGTTTCCTCCGGGTGCTCCGGTTTCCTCCCACAGTCCAAAAATGTGTGGGTTAGGTTGATTTGGCTATGATAAATTGACCCTTAGTGTTAGGGGGGATTAAATATGTGGGGTTATGGGGATAGGATGGGATATGTTAGGGGGAATTAAATACGTGGGGTTACGGGGGTAGGGTGGGATATATGTACTGTGGGGATTAAGCAGGGACAGGGTACTGGATTTGGATGATCAGCCATGATCGTATTGAATGGCGGAGCAGGCTCGACGGGCTGAATGGCCTACTCCTGCTCCTAGATTCTATGTTTCTATGTTTCTATAAGGAGCTTGAATAAACCCAACAACCTGGGTCAGTAAAGAAATGACCGAAACACAATTACAATGCAAACAGCAGTCAAAGGCCCGGATAAGGACACCACTCTACCTGCCTGTCAGCTTCTGTATGTCGGACAGCTCCCGATCAGAACAAATTGCAAACAGTCCCAGTTTCACATCAAGATCTCACTGGAGATCTTTCAGTGTTACACGAGATACTTAACGGGATAGAGAAAGAACGAACTTGCATTTATATAGCGCCTTTCACGACCTCGGGACGCCCCAAAGCGCTTTACAGCCAATGTAGTACTTTTTGAAGTTTAGTCACTGTTGTAATGTAAGAAACCAAAGGGCTTTCTTCATCTGAGCCGATCTTGAGACTTCATTAATTAAATGGCACACGTTTCCTGTGCAGGTGGACGTATGAAGGGTGAGGTGGGGCAGTGTGGGCTCTCACACAGAGCAACTTGTTGATTCATTTTTCTGTAATTGGAAAACTTGAATTGATTCCTTACCTCTCTAATTGCAATTGATTATTAATAGTGAATACAGGTATTTACTTCTTCAGTCATTTACCACTCTATAAATATTTAACTATCTGTTAATGTCTTGCACGTAGCTGATCAAAGGTGACTTGAAATTTCCACTCATTTCATTGAATCAGTGGAAACGAGGTATGTTGCTTTCAAGGAACTACTGCCCTGAGATGAATTGTTGGGACATCATATTCTCACGTGTTTGAATTAAATCAAAGCAGGGACTATAATTTTAAAATCCTCGTTCTCGTCTATAAGTCCCTCTACAACTTTGCCTCAATCTACCTTTGCAATCTCCTCCAGGCCTCGCAAACATGCTGTTCCTCTGACATCGGATTCCTGTTCGTCCCCTATCAGCATTCCTACCATCACTGGCAGAGCCTTCAGCTGCCTCAGTGTGCTTCCAGCTGTCCCTCCGAGACCTTGCTGGCTCTCCCCCTTCACAAATCTTCTGAAAGCCCATCACTTCCACTAAGCTTTTGGTAACCCCTCCTAATCGTCCTCTCCCTGGCTCGATGTATATTCTTTACACCCATTCACATAGCACCTTGGGATGTTGTACTAATGTAATTTGTTGTCTTTGTTGCATCATCATCCTGGGGCAGTGTTTTTAAAGGGCACAAAATCATTTGGAATAGAGGTTGGTGTAAGGTGGCACTAGGGAGGTCATTGACCAGATTTCAGGCATATAGTCATAGAGTCATAGATTTATACAGCACAGAAAGAGGCCCATCGTGTCCGCGCCGGCCATCAAGCCCTATCTATTCTAATCCCATTTTCCAGCACTTGGTCTGTAGCCTTGTATGCTATGGCGTTTCAAGTGCTCATCTAAATGCTTCTTGAATGTTGTGAGGGTTCCTGCCTCTACCACCCTTTCAGGCAGTGAGTTCCAGATTCCAACCACCCTCTGGGTGAAAAAGTTTTTCCTCAAATTCCCTCTAAACCTCCTGCCCCTTACCTTGAAACTATGCCCCCTGGTTATTGACCCCTCTACTAAGGGGAAAAGTTCCTTTCTATCTACCCTATCTATGCCCCTCATAATTTTGTACACCTCAATCAGGTCCCCCCTCAGCCTTCTCTGCTGTAAGGAAAACAACCCCAGCCTGTCCAGTCTCTCTTCATAGCTGAAGTGCTCCAGCCCAGGTAACATCCTGGTGAATCTCCTCTGCACCCTCTCCAATGCAATCACATCCTTCCTATAGTGTGGCAACCACAACTGCACACAGTATTCCAGCTGTGGCCTAACTAGCATTTTGTACAGCTCCATCATAACCTCCTTGCTCTTATATTCTATGCCTCGGCTAATGAAAGCAAGTATCCCATATGCCTTTTTAACCACCTTATCTATCTGTCCTGTTGCCTTCAGGGATCTACATACATGCACACCAAGGTCCCTCTGATCTTCTGTCCTTCCCAGGGTCCTACCATTCATTGTGTATTCCCTTGCCTTGTTAGTTCTCCCAAAATGCATCACATCACACTTTTCAGGGTTAAATTCCATTTGCCACTGTTCTGCCCATCTGACCAACCCGTCTATATCGTCCTGTAGCCTGAGGCTTCCCTCCTCGCTATTTACCACTCCACCAATTTTCGTGTCATCTGCGAACTTACTGATCATACCTCCTACATTCATATCTAAATCATTAATGTACACTACAAACAGCAAAGGACCCAGCACCGATCCCTGCGGTACACCACTGGTCACAGGCTTCCAGTCACAAAAACAATCTTCGACCATCACCCTCTGCCTCCTGCCACTAAACCAATTTTGGATCCAATGTGCCAAATTGCCCTGGATCCCATGGGCTCTTACCTTCTTGACCAGTCTCCCATACAGGACTTTGTCAAAAGCCTTACTGAAGTCCATGTAAACTACATCAACTGCACTACCCTCATCCACACACCTAGTCACCCCCTCGAAAAATTCAATCAAATTGGTTAGACATGATCTCCCCCTGACAAAGCCATGCTGACTATTCTTGATTAATCCTTGCCTCTCCAAGTGGAGACTAATTCTGTCCCTCAGAATTTTTTCCAATAATTTCCCTACCACTGATGTTAGGCTCACTGGCCTGTAATTCCCTGGTTTATCCCTAATACCCTTCTTGAATAATGGTACTACGTTAGCTGTCCTCCAGTCCTCTGGCACCTCCCCTGTGGCCAGAGAGGTTCTGAAAATTTGTGTCAGAGCCCCTGCAATCTCCTCCCTTGCCTCACACAGCAGCCTGGGATACATCTCGTCTGGGCCTGGGGATTTATCCACTTTTAAACCCGCTAAAACCGCTAGTACCTCCTCCCTCTCAATACTAATTTGTTCAAGTATATCACAATCCCCCTGCCTGATTTCTATGCCTACATCGTCCTTCTCCATAGTGAACACAGATGCAAAATATTCATTTAAAACCTCACCCACATCTTCCGGCTCTACACACAGATTGCCACTTTGGTCCCTAATGGGCCCTACTCTTTCCCTGGTTATCCTCTTGCCCTTAATATACTTATAAAACACTTTGGGATTTTCCTTTATTTTGCCCGCCAGTGTTTTTTCATGCCCCCTCTTCGCTCTCCTAATTTCTTTTTTAAGTACCCCCCTGCACTTTCTATACTCCTCTAGGGCTTCCACTGTTTTTAGTCTTACTGTAAAAACAGCAGCCTTCAGTTCTGTAGGCTGTCTCGCCTTATGGGCGGATGTCTCCAAGCACTTCACTTGAATCGGTGGGGGGGGGGGAGGGGAACAACAAGAAGGCAAAACGGGAGAAGGTTAGGGCAGTGACAGAACTGGGGGTGGGGGGTGGGGGAGGGGTGTGCCAGGGAAGTCATGTTGGCCGACCTCAAAATATACCATTTTAGATAGTGAATGTGATTTTTTAAATGTTTCTGAGGCTCACTGTTTCTGAGGCAAGGGTGGCCAGTACTGGCTGCACAGTCTGACCATGGCAATGGTGATTCCTGTCCTGGATGGATTCTATGTCTCTGTCAACATCTCTGTCCAGAAATTAATTGCTTGATGGCTAGGACTGGCCATTTGAAATGTGTGTGGTTTTACCGACTGGAGAATAGTTGAATTCAATTCCTCTGGCTGAGTCATTAAAGGGAAATAGTTGAAGTAAGACCATGATATTACAACATTAAAGTGTTTCCACACAAGTGTGAATTCTATGTGCTCTAAAGTTGCCTGTGTACTTCAAAGGCATAACTAACTCAAGGATTCCCATAGCAATAAATCATAGCTCTGGTTACTTAGCTTTGGTTCTGCCTAGAGATCTGAACTTCATGGATTGGAAATTCACATCATCCATATACTGTATCACTTTGCATCATGAAGGTCTAATAAAGACTGTTTTATCCAAAAGTTCATTCACTTATCAGGCTGTATAAGATGGGTATTTTAACCACTTGGGAACTGATTCTAGTTTTTACTTAAGTGTTCTACTTTCAGTAACTTGCTGTGTCTCCCTGCTTCTATGTGATCTTCCTGTAAGTAAATATTTGTTTTAGTCTAAACACTTGGGTCTGACAGCTTGGTATATACCACCTTTCCTAGCAGGAAGGAGAATGGCCCAGAAATTAAACACGGAGCGTTCCTGCGGGGGTAAGGCTTCCCTGCGATATCTCACTGCGCGCCTACCTTTTCCCTCCGGGCTCACACGAACTTTAGTTTCAAGGCTGCAGCTGTGCAGTGCTTGCGTGACCCAGAGACGCAGTTAGTTCGTGCGAGCTCTGGGATCACGTGATTCAGTTAGAGCCAATGGCAGCACACCATCTTTCATTCATAGTTTTGACAGGAAGACCTGTCAAAGCTATGAATCTATACCCCCCCAAAAGAACAGCTAAACCTCAATTAAATTTTTTTTAAAACGCCATCACATTAATAAAATAACTATAGTTAAATAAATTAACCACTTTAAACAAAAAATTTAATTTTTGAAAAAATTTAAAATCTTTTTAAAAGTTATAAAAATAAACTTACCTTTCTTTAAAGTCTCTAAAAAAGATAAACCTGTTGAAAAAAATTTAAAATAATACTTAATTAACTACTTACCTTGTTAAAAGAGGGTCTTATGCCTCCTTTCTTTATGTGCAAAATCTTCCATGCTTACCTGCGCATTCAAAGCACTAAGTGCACTGCGTGCGCGCAGCCTGTAGCGCGCACGCGGTTCACTTAGGAACCGCCCCCTTTTGAGTTCACGAAGTGCTGGTTTCCCGCGCATGCGCAGTGCATGCTGGAAACCGCCAATTGGAGACCTAAAACACGAGAGTACACAGTGCGTACTCTCGCGTATTAGGTCTAATTTTCGGGCCAATATGATTGGTATCTCATATAATCTCTGGTGCACCACATACCATAACCTCAGGGGTAATTGTGAAACTCCCATTCAGAGTGCAAAGTTTGTGTTCATAGACTGGCACCTGGAAACTGCACTTGGCTCGGATCTTTAACTGGAATCAAATTGGGCATAATTGCGGAGTCCAAAACAATGGACAAATAGCCCTTCTTGTAATTTACATTTCCAATTTTATTTCTCAGCTATTTGCTCCCCTTCCCACTTCTTAATTCCTCACTTGGATACAGTTCCATAGATCTTGGGTTGTCCTCTGGCACCTCGCTCAAGTGACCAGTAGGGGTTTCTGGGTAGTATTGGGGGTGAATAAAAAGCCTGATTTTTTTTCTTCTTTCACCTCCCCATCACTAACCCCATGGGGGGGGGCTGAGGCAAATTATAACAACAACTTGTATTTATATAGCGCCTTTAACATAGTAAGACGTCCCAAGGCGCTTCACAGGAGCGTTATCAAATAAAATGATATTGGGGCAGGTGACTAATAGCTTAGCCAAAGAGGTAGGTTTTAAGGAGCGTCTTAAAGAAGGGAAGAGAGGTGGAGAGGTTTACGGAAGGAATTCCAGAGCTTAAGGCCTAGGCAGCTGAAGGCACGGCCGTCAATGGTGGAGCGATGAGAATCAGGGATGCGCAAGAGGCCAGAATTGGAGGAGCGCTGAGATCTCGGTGGGTTGTAGGGCTGAAGGAGGTTACAGGGATGGGGAGGGGCGAGGCCATGGAAGGATTTGAAAACCAGGATGAGAATTTTAAAATTTTGGCGTTGCTGGACTGGTAGCCAATGTAGATCAGCGAGCACCGGAGTGATGGGTGAACGAGACTTGGTGTGAGTTAGCATACGGGCAGCAGGGTTTTGGATGAGCTCCAGTTTAGTGCCTTGCTCCTGCCCCAGCTGAGATCTGCTAACTTGGGACAGACTAGACGTTGAACCTGGGATCCTCTTGGTATGTGTGACTCAGCTACTTACTGGATAATGTCACTGATCCATCAGGGAGTATTATTTTTACAGCTTTAATTTCAAACACTTTAACCTCGAAGGGGTGGTGTTCTTAGATCAAAATACGGCTTCACTAAAGTTCACTGTCATTACCCAAATGTTAGGGTTGGAGTTTATTTTATCTTCAGCTAATTTGGAATGCAATGTTAATTTACAGAGAAGTTTGGACTGTTCCTGTACTCTTTCACCGGAGCTCAAAGTGCTTCAATATTTATACTAATGTGCTGCTGTATTCTTCTAATATTAGATGTGTGCATTTATGTGAAATAAAACACTCGTGCTAGTTATGTGCAAAAAATAAATTCCATGGGGAACTTTGTTTTCAGTGTTAACTTATTAGTGAAGTGCTAACTTGACCGAGATGGTTATAATAAAGAAAGATGTGCATTTATATAGCGCCTTTCACGACCTCAAGACGCCAATTAAGTACTTTAAGTGTAGTCACGGGGTAGAAGCCTGCAGAGCATGCAAATGTTGCTCATTCAAAGAAAAATGCCAGCCTGGTTGCTAAAGCAAGTGCCCATTTGTAGCCTTTTGACTTTTTTCTTGACGGAATGTCACCAGTACCTGCTGGGTACGTGATCCCCACTGATTAATACAGAGCAAACAAGGGGAAATAAGCAACTTGACTTGTGTTTCTGGAAAGGTTTGTACTCTCTGTTGGTATCATTAACCTTTCCACTCCTATGATTCTATGAATGTCTCCATTATACTTGTGTTGTTTTTTTCATGCTTCCCGTTTGACACTTGGTCAACTCTGTGACCCAGCTGTTTCGGCCATTAGTCTCTCTCTTGTTGATTGTGTACTTTTTTGCTTCTCTCTTTCCTGCCAATTTCCTCCCCTTGCCTCCTCTTCCTGAAGCATAACCTCATTACCCAAATGGCAATTCTTTGATGTAAGCTTAGACAGTTAGGCCATTCAACTACAGGGGTGTCATAGCTAAGTTTGATCCTGCACTCACCCAATGCCCATACACGTGCGCTTCCAGCAGGGGCCGTTGCGTAGCAGTGAGCAGGAGCCACTTTTCCCCTCTCTAGCACGTAGATGTTGGAGTCCATTACAAAGCCCCTACACCCACCCTGGCTGAGATCAGCACGGACTAGGCATATAACCTGGGATCTTCCTGATCTGTATAGCTCAGGTTACTGGCTGTGTCCCCCTGCTGAAGGCACCAGGAGACCCTGTGTGTGGTTGGTTTTAATATCAAATATGTCAGAATGGGAGAGAGAGATGGGTTTTTATGATTGTAATTTGTTGGCCTATTTTTATGGAAAAATTCAAGTACATTTTAAATATTCATGGAAAATATTTATACAGATTGATATTCTAGTTACTCAATAAAATTGGTAATGGGAAAATCAATCAAAATAAAAACCTCCAATAGTAATGGAGTTTAGAAGAATGAGAGGTGATCTTATTGAAACATATATGATTCTGAGGGGGCTTGACAGGGTAGATGCTGAGAGGGTGTTTCCCCCCATGGGGGAATCTAGAACTAGGGGGCATAGTTTCAGAATAAGAGGTCGCCCATTTAAAACAAAGATGAGGAGGAATTTCTTCTCTGAGGGTCGTAAATCTGGAATTCTCTACCCCAGAGGGCTGTGGAGGCTGGGTCATTGAATATATTTAAGGTGGAGATAGACAGATTTATGAACTCTAGGGGAGTCAAGGGTTATGGGGAGTGGGCGGGAAAGTGGAGTTGAGGCCAAGATCAGATCAGCCATGAACTTATTGAATGGCGGGGCAGGCTCGAGGGGCCAAATGGCCCACTCCTGCTCCTATTTCTGATGTTCTTATGTGTTCCATGTTAATTTGCAGAATTTTGTACTTCCTTTTCTGTTTTTTATTTTTACATTTCTTTCTAGGGTTTCAACAACAACAACAACAGGTTGCATTTATATGGTGCCTTTAATGTACTAAAACATCCCAAGGCACTGCACAGGCGTATTATCAGACACAATTTGACACCGAGCCACATAGTCTCTTCAGTGATTCACTAGTTTTGATTTGGCCCATTTATTGTAGTCATTTGCACACAGTTTAGGTTTCTCCTCTGTTTTTGACGACTGCGAAGGGTTGGTTCGTTTGCAGGCCATTGCACCACTCACAGGTGGGGTACTAAATGGAGGACTAATGCAGATGAGTTAGCAGAGAATGGGTTAATGAGTGCCAATTAGCAGTTAAGGCATCAATTATCAGGCTTGAGTATAGAAATTAACCCAGTTAAATTGGCATGCTTGGGTTGTTTGAAGGGTTTTTCTCATTATGATGTTTGTAATAGTATTGCCATATGGTGCTTTCTCTCACGAATGTAAAGCAGTAAACTTTCAATTAAAACTCAACAGTCATACGTGTTGTGTTTTAGTTTGTACATTGTATTGAAATGCAGGCAATCCCTAGGCCTGGGTCACAGTCAGGCTGCTATCTAAATAAATCTGTGCTAACTGAGGGCACTCTGCATGTGCATGTCCACCTTCTGCAGTCTGAGCACATTTCCGTAGCAGCCGATTGCACAGGGACAGAATCAATGGCCGCGAATTTAATGGAGGAGGCGGGATGGGGGCAGGACATCTGGTTTCTGGGTTCCGGTCCCGCTCCCAGCTGCATCCGCTCTGCAGACGTGATTTTCCCTTGATTGGCCTTGCCGGCCAATTAACAGGAAGTGGGTCTGATGACGTCATTTGATGACGCGTCATCAGCCGGTTTCCTTAAAGGGACCACGTCCACATGGAGTTTGACAATTGTTCTGTCAGTATTTGACAGCACTGAGATGCTGCAAACACTGACAAGCACTGCACAAAGGTGAACGCTTGGACTCAGGCTCTCCATTGACTCCCTCCATATGCTTATGAAGGGAGTCAGAGCACGCAGGGAGGTTCTCTTCCCTTCCAAGGGCGGAAGAGACCTCCCCAGGACACCAGCTTACCTTGCACCTCCACCCAACCCTCTCTATCTACTTTATCACTTCCTCATCTCACTAGTCACCCCTCACACTCACCCTCATCCTACTGCAAGCATACCAACTAACAACACACAAGGGTAGGCACTTGAGAGGTTTAGCCAATGTCCATGTGAAGTTTCTGGTAATGTGTTGTCATACAGTGAAATCTCTTTTTCAAAAAGTGCCCCTTATTGGACAGATCTGAGCGCACCTTGAGAAATGTCTTACTGAGTTCCAGTGATTGTTCAGTCATAACTCCCCCCACCCCCCCACCCACCCCGCTATAGTGATGAGTGTGCATGGAATGGCTTGGACATTAAAGGGATGCTTCACGGTGCTGGTGTGGGATGGTGTCAACCTGGCGCATCATGTGGCAGCCAGGGTTTACAGCATCAAGTGAAGAAAATCTGGCCATGGTGATGTCATCGCTGGCCTCCCGGCCAGCAATTTTGTCAAGGGCTGATGCCCTGTGTCCAGTGCAGCATCAGATGATGGCAGCGAAGGATGGTGATGAGGTTGGTGATGTTGGTGTTGGGGATGATCGTGGAAGGATTCGGAGGACCAAGGTCTGATTGTTTCATTGGCTCCGATGTTGCTGGAATAGATGGCAGCTGCAGGTGAGATGACAGAAGAGATCTGTCACTGGTGAGAGAGGTTGTTCCAATGAGGTGACATACAGTTGGATCTAAAAACTTGTAAGCTAAAGAAATCTCTATATGTATTAAAAATGCAGTAACCAACAGTTTCTGCGCTCTGAAATTCACCATCCACAAAATGGCATCCTTTACACCACTTCTGCAGCTGTCAGCTTATCAGAAACATCCGAGCAGACTCAAATCATGCCAGGTTGAGCTGGCGTGTTCCCCGAACAGCGGGTAACCCGTGGGGGAGAACGTAAAATTAGAAGTAAGCCTCAAAATACTCTTAAATTGGCTCTTCACAAGCCATTTAAGTAGCTGAATTGTATCCCCCGCCGCTTGGTGTTGGGTCAGTTCTCCGCTGACAGACCCGACACCTAGGAGACTCGCGTGGAGGCAGGTTGACAGCGGGCTTCCTACCTGCTGTCAATCTTTGTGATTTTGACAACGGACCCGCCTCCAAACCCGCCCCCTGAGCGCTATTAAATTCGCAGCCCCTGAGGTCGTGAAAGGTGCTATAAATGCAAGTTCTTTTTCTGGTCTCTATGTCGAACATGTTTATGATTTCACTAAAAATATGGCACAGCCAGCAGAGGAAATCATCCCCACCAGAGAGAACAAACTTATTGGAAGAGACTGGATGTGTGACAATGAAATACTTCAGTGAGCTAATGCACCTCCCTGCTCTTCTTCGATATAAAGACACAGGATCGTTTCTATCCAGCTGAGAGGGCAGACAGGGCATCCCAGTGTAGTGTCTCTTCCGAAAGACCGAACCTCTGTCTTTCAGTCTCAGCCTGAATTTTGTGCTCAAGTTCCTGGAGTGGGACTTGAACCCACAACCATTCATGACTCAAGCAAAAGTGCTACCAACTGAGCCACGGCCGAGTTTATGAGAGGTTAACAGCTGTACAGTATAGGGTGCTTTGAGATGGGGGGTGGGGTTAAGATACATTGTTGAGGCACAGTTGAGTTTTACTCTAGTATAGCCATGCTGTACCTGAATTGGGAGTGCTCAACATTGACTGTCGCAAAAAGAGGAAAGGATTTGATTCACTTACATCGCTCGCTTATTAGGAGCACAAAAATATTTAATTCCCTCCCCCTCCAAAAAGAAATTAAGGAAAGGTATTTATTATTGAAAGGAACTTGCTTTGTAATAAGCATACTGGAGAATTTTAATCCACTTAGAATGATACAGCACAGAAAGAGGCCATTAGGCCCATCGTACTTGTGCCAGCTCTGTGGTAGAGCTCATTCCCCATAGCCCTGTAAAAAAATTTCCCTTCAAGTATTTATCCAATTCTCTTTTGAAAGTTACTATTGAACCTGTTTCTACCACCCTTTCAGGCAGTGCATTCCAGATCACAACAACTCGCTGTGTAAAAATATGTTTCCTCATGTCGCCTCTGGTTCTTTTGCCAATCACCTTAAATCTGAATTCCCTGGTTACTGACCCTTCTGCCACTGGAAACAGGTTCTCCTTATTTACTGGAGGCTTATAAAACAGAGGTGATCTGTCAAAAATACTGAACTTTTACTGATTTCTGTATCTAGGAGGAAAATGAGAATTCAGTTGTGTGACCAGTGGAAAGCACTAATGTTGGGCATTGGAAAACTGAGAAGTGGTTTTGTGGTTAGTGGTAATGGATAATCCTGAAATCCTGATGGTCAAATCTGTTGATTTTTACATCAGCATCTGGTTAAGATGTGATGTGCGAGTTTATCTGGTTTACATTCATTCTGAACAGGTTTCCATTTCCCAATGGTATGAATTGAAAACCTTGCTTTTTCTTAAACTAAATGCAGGAACATGAAGTTAGAAAAGGCCTTTCACCCCATCGATCTGACTCTTTTCAGTAGTGGAAATCATAAGTGGCCTGTTGACTACCCAACCTAACTCAATCTCTCTAGAAATGAAAAACCAGATCAACCTTCCAGATAATAGAACTCTTAAGAGATTAAAATCTCTTCCAACATATGGCCTTACCTATGAGAAGAGACCAGAGAAACTAGGGCTTTTTTCATTAGAGTAGAGGTGGTTAAGAGGAGTGCTGTTGGAGGTGTTCAAAATTCTGAAGGATTTTGATCTGTTGATGATGGAAACTATTTCCACTGGGTGGTGAGTTGGTAACTAGGAGGGAGCATGAATTTTAGATCATCAAGAGAATAAAGGGCGAGGTTAGGGAAAAAAAAATTTATATGCAGAGTTTTTTATATATCGGAAACAGTGGAATCCGTAAACGCTTTTAAAAAAGAAATGGATAAATATTTGAAAAAGAAAAATGATAAAGGGGATGGGGAAGGGGGCAGGAATGGGACTAAGTGGATAGCTCTTTCAGGGAGCTAGAACAGGCAAGAGGGGACTTCCTCCTGTGCTGTAAATCTCTATGATTACAAATTACAGTATGTATCTCTGACCAGCTGCATGCTACCCAATGGTCCCAGCAGGACTGAAGCCAAGAGTAAGTGATCATCTATCTGTACTTTCTTGTAACCTTAAATCCTGCTCTTAACTGGGCGTTTATCCCAGCTCCTTTTTAAAGGAGTTCATATAGCCTTGACTATTAATGGCAGTTGACTCTTCATTCTCCAAATTCTTTCCAATACATCAGTATCCCATAGAACGGTGCACAGAAAAGCACACAGTATTCTAAATGTGGCCTCAACGATGAATTAGAGGTTAAAATAATATGTTTTGACTCATCAGCAAATGCCCTTGTGTCTCGGTGCTTGACAGCCTTGCTGACAGCTCTCATTGGCTGTTTTTCGTGGTAACTTGTCCCAGACACTTCTGAAAGCTCGCGCCCTTTCCTGTTCTCATCACCTGGCCACGTAACATGCAGCAATTCTGTAATATTACAGAAGCGTCCTCCTGTGTACTGCATGTACTAGCGCAGCATCCTGTAGCAAAAAGATTCCGACGGGCTGAAACTGATATCCGTCTTTCAGATGAGATGTTAAACAAAGGCCTTGTCTTCACTCTCAGGTGGTCATAAAAGATCCCATGGCGCTATTTCCAGGAAGAGCAGGGCAGTTCTCCCCGGTGTCCTGGCCAACATTTATCCCTCAACCAACACCACCAAAAACAGATTATCTGGTCATTTACCTCATTGCTGTTTGTGGGAGCTTGCTGTGCGCAAATTGGCAGCCGTGTTTCCTACATTACAACAGTGACTACCCTTCAAAAAGTACTTAATTGGATGTAAAGCTCTTTGGGACTTCCTGACATCATGAAAGGTGCTATATAAATGGAAGTCTTTCTTATAAATCCTCCAAATATCAGGGGTTTGGCGACTGGTTTAGCTCCATGTTTAATTACATTGTTTCACTGGTCACCACCGGCTGAATTATAGATGATTTTAGTGCACCTGTTCAACACAAATCAGCGATGAATGGTAATGCATTTTACAGCTCGACCTTCCATTTGGCTTCACTGGTCAGTCGGTGATGAATTATGCCAGATCCAAGAGCCAACATGCCGAACCCAGTCGTAATGCTGAGTGCCAACTATTAATGCCTGCAATTTAAATACTTAATTGCAGGGTGCCTGCTGCACTCCTCTTGAGTGCCGGGCTCGTTTGCCAGCACTCCTGATCCCTGGTGGCCCAGCTGGGCGCCGGGACGCGCTGCGCCAGGCCCCTCCCCTTTAAGAAGGGGAGGAAGGCCTGCAGTACCGCGGCACGTAGCGCCGTGGTCTTGGCTCGCAGCGCCCCAAGAGGGACACAGGGCGCTTCCAGCAGCGCACCTCCTCCCTCTCGGGGCGCTACCTGGGAAAATTGGCCACGGAGGCACTAAAATTAGCGCCCCGGTGAAGGTAAAGGGGGCGCTACCGAATTTTTACCCCCACGAACTTTGGAGGAGCAGAGAGATTTATGGGTTCAAGTACAGAAATCACTAAAACCTTGTGGATAGGTGCAAAAAATTAACAAAAAGGCTAATGGGATGTTAGTCTTTATCTCAAGGGGCCTGAAATACAAAGGGATGGAATTTATGCTGCAGTTGTGTAAAGCTCTGATTAGATTGCATCTGGAGTACTCCGTTCAGTTCAGGGCACCACATCTCCGGAAGGATGTGTTTGTCTTGGAGAGGATGTACTAGAATGGTACCAGGGCTTAAAGGGTTAAATTATGAGGACAGGTGGCATAGACTAGTGCCGGAATGTTCTGTGCCTGGCCGGGTCGGGTGTGGGTGGTCGCCGTGGCGGGTCGCGACCCCGCTGCTCATTCCATTCCGCTCCTGAGATCGACCTTATGTTAATGGGGCCTATTAAGCCCGCCCTGCGCGTTACCCGGCCCTATTAAATGGTGCGGGTCTGATGACTTCATTGATGACACGTTTTCAGCCAGGATATTTAAAGGAGCCATGGCCACATTGCATTTGAAGGTTCCTCTAGGAGTGTGCAGGCACTGTACTGGAGCTTTTGATTGTTCCAAACACTTGGAAACATGACTGCACAGAGGCAGAGGGCTGCACCCAGGTTCTCCAATGACTCCCTCCGTATACTTGTGGACTTCAGCTCAAAGGCCGCGCAGAGAGCTGGAGAGTAGCTGGGGCGGGGGAGGGGCCCAATACACAATGGGGGGAGGGGCCCAATACACAATGGCCCCGGGAATCCAGACAGACTCATTTGCGAGAGAGAGAGAGAGAGAGAGAGAGAGACTGGGGGAGAGAGAGAGAGAGAGAGACAGAGAGAGAGAGAGAGAGAGAGAGAGAGACTGGGGAGAGAGACTGGAGAGAGAGAGAGAGACTGGGGGAGAGAGAGAGAGAGACTGGGGGAGAGAGAGAGAGAGAGAGACTGGGGAGAGAGAGAGACTGGGGAAGAGAGAGAAACTGGGGGAGAGACTGGGGAAGAGAGAGAAACTGGGGGGAGACTGGGGGAAGAGAGAGAGAGAGACGGGGGGGAGAGAGAGGGAGAGAGAGACTGGGGGAGAGAAAGAGGGAGACAGAGACTCGGGAGAACACGGTGGCATAGTGGTTAGCACTGGTGCCTCACAGCGCCAGAGACCCGGGTTCGAATCTGACCTCGGGTGACTGTCTGTGTGGAGTTTGCACATTCTCCCCGTGTCTGCGTGGGTTTCCTCCGGGTGCTCCGGTTTCCTCCCACAGTCCAAAAATGTGCGGGTTAGGTTGATTTGGCTATGATAAATTGACCCTTAGTGTTAGGGGGGGGGGATTAAATATGTGGGGTTATGGGGATAGGATGGGATATGTTAGGGGGAATTAAATACGTGGGGTTACGGGGGTAGGGTGGGATATGTGTACTGTGGGGATTAAAGCAGGGACAGGGTACTGGATTTGGATGATCAGCCATGATCGTATTGAATGGTGGAGCAGGCTCGACGGGCCGAATGGCCTACTCCTGCTCCTAGATTCTATGTTTCTATGTTTAGAGAGACTGGGGGAGAGAGAGAGAGAGACTGGGAGAGACAGAATTAGTTTATTTTATTATTTTTTGTTGTATGTTTAACAACAGCGTTGAAGAGGGAAAGAGAAACTTGGAGCAACTTCTGTCAAAGCTGCAACGAGACTTAAAAGAATTTAAAGATTTTTAATGAACTTTTCACAAAATATGAGTGTTAAAAACACTTTTTTCCTTTCTAAGTTTTGAATATGATATTGGAAGTAACAGAAACAAAAATCAATTTTCCCCTCATCTAAACAAGTTTCAACCAGGTCTTGAAGTCCAAATGCTTTTAAAGAGGTTCTGAAATGCTTAAAACATTTTAAAATTGAAATTTCTCAATATTTGATTCTGAGCAATCGACTGAAGGGAGTAGCTTTACACAAACATGCAACCATGCTGTTGAGGAGGGGGGAGAATTTATAGGAATTACATATTACTTTTTATTGACTTTTTAAAAAATATCATTAAGACGTTTAGGAAGAGAACCAAAAAAGGGGAAAAACACAAACCATTTTATTTTGTCTGTTGTTCTAACAAGTCCCAGGAATAATGTAAATATAGATTTCCTCTCAAACGTTTAGTGCAGTGTTAATAGAAACACGAGTTATGTAGTGATGTATAAAAGTTGCAGGAAACTACTTTAGAAGAAACTACTTTAGAAGAAACTACTTATTGAGAAAGACACAAAATACTTCGATTAAACTGATCATGTAAAATTTTCATTTGGTATAAATGTTTGAAATAGGAGATTAAAAATTGAGAGTACAATGAATTTTATTTCCCACTATTTATTTAATTGGGAAGTACCTAAAATAATTCGACACTTTTCGTGATAAGAGCAGGGATTAATATTGTGGAGAATGTTTGAGAGAAAAACATTAGAAGCGAAATTTGTAAATTAACATCTTTACGTCACCATATTAGTAAACATTTCCATGTCAGTCTGATTGGTTCTCCTGTCCAGGAAGAATGATGAATGTTCATTTCTGTTAAATCATAGCTTTTCCTGCTTTTGTTTTTAATTCGGTGACGCAAATTGTGTATGTGTTTTTCTGCACTTGTGAATAAGTGCTGCATTTCTGACGTTACATGGGGGGGAGGGGGGAGTGCTGGTTCAAGAAGACAATGGGCTGGATTTTGTCAGCCCCGAGGAGGCGGGTATGGAGGCAGGACTGCCGGTAAAGTTGCAGAATTTGGGGGCGGCTGGCAAACCCGCCCCCATCCCACCTCCGTGCCCTCTTGCCAGGAAGCAGGAAGCCGTCCTGCCCCGGGTCCCGTCTCCTCGAGGCGGGAAAGGGATTAAAGCCTATTAACTGCCTGTTAACAGGTAGTTAACAGGCAGAAAATAGGATTATCCCTATTTTTAGCTCCGAAGTGCAGGCATCCCGACCTCGGAGAACCCCGCCAGGGTGCAGGAGACAAGAAGGAGGTCTGCAGGGGTTGGAGGGGTCTGAAAGTGATATGCAGAGGTGAGTGATGGGTGCAAGTGTGGAGTGGTAAGTATGTAAGGTGAGTGTTAAGTGTTATAAAATGTTCACTTACCTTTGTTTCTGCCTCCAGCCGCTGTGGATCCGGAGTCCCGATATCTTCATTGTAGATTTCACAGACTGGCTGTTGGATCCTCCGAACCAGCAGCCAGGTGATTTTTGAAAAGTTGAAAGGTTTGATGAGTCCTGAACACAAAGGCTCATCAAACTACACAGAATGTTAGTGTTTGACAGCTTCACAGAGCTGCCAAACGCTGACATTTCTTCTTTCAAGAAATCTTGACAGATAGCACGTCTGACGTTGACGTGCTCTGTCACTGACTTCCCCCTAATTGGCCTGCTGAGCCCGCTGGGCTGGCTTAACAAGGTCAATCAGGGGAAAATCCCGCTGGTTGGCCAGAAGCTGATGGAGGCGGGATTAAAAGCCGGCAAGCAGCAGTCCCGCCTCCAAAAGCTTCCCATTGACAAAATCCAGCCCAGTGTTTATTAATGGAAGTGATTGAAGTTGGAAATACGGATACCCATTTTTGTTCAATTCCTTTTTATACTGTGAACTAAAGAACTACAGCACTTTATATTTGTTGGTTGTCTGGTTGCATTGTGATTAATATTCTAATTATCACGTGGACGTACAGCACGTCAGCGCCATAGGAAAGCCGCTGCTTGTGCAGCCACTGCTATAGTGACATGAGGGATGGGCTAATACGCTGAAAACTTTAAAATTAATACAAATTGCACGAATAGTTACGCCTCTTTCAGCTCACCTTGGGCTTTTGGATTGTTTGTCGATGCATAACCGTGTAACTGAGTGACGTTTCTGAAGTGTTAATGCATTATTATGCAGTTCTTTGATATCGCAGTCATTTCTGACAAGTAATTTTTTATTAAGTAGAGTTTGTACATGACAAACTAAAAGCTTTTAATTAATTCTACTGTAAACAAACTTGCAGAATGGGCATGTAAATGACAAATGAATTTTAATATAGATAAGTGTGAGGTGGTGTATTTTGGTAGGAGGAATAAGGAGGCGACCTACTCCTTGGAAAATAAGATTCTAAATGGGGTAGAGGTGCAAAGGGATTTAGGGGTATAGATTCACAAATCATTAAAAGTAGCAACCCAGGTTAAAAAAGCCATAAAAGTGCAAATAAAGCACTGGGGCTCATTTCCAGAGGAATAGAATTCAAAAGCAGAGAACATAAGAACTAGGAGCAGGAGTAGGCCAATCGGCCCCTCGAGCCTGCTCCGCCACTCAATAAGATCATGGCTGATCTGATCCTAACCTCACATCTAAAGAACACAAGAAGTAGGAGCAGGACCTGGCCACTCAGCCCCTGGGCCCGCTCCGCTACCCACAGGGCCTTGACCGATCCGAACTCAGCCTCATGTCCAATTTCCTGCCCGCTCCCCGTAACCCCTAATTCCCTTTACCTCTAGGAAACTATCTATTTCTGTTTTAAATTTATTTAATGATGTAGCTTCCACAGCTTCCTGGGGCAGCAAATTCCACAGACCTACTACCCTCTGAGTGAAGAAGTTTCTCCTCATCTCAGTTTTGAAAGAGGAGCCCCTTATTCTAAGATTATGCCCCCTAGTTCTAGTTTCACCCATCCTTGGGAACATCCTCCCCGCATCCACCCGATCAAGCCCCTTCACAATCTTATATGTTTCAATAAGATCGCCTCTCATTATGTTAAACTTGGATAGAACCTTGTCTGATTGTCTCATGATTTGAGACAGTGGGGTGGCAATATGGCATTACTATATATATGTTTTTAAGTGGTTGCTGTCGTTTTAAATGCTGTCGTTTTAAAAGTTGTTGTTTTAAAATTTGCTCAAGGACGAAAAGGTCACGCTCGAAGGAGTTTGTGGCCTGTTCAGTACAAAAAAAATTAGAGGGAACATTGGCAGGGAGGTCCTCTTCCCTTCGGATGGGCTGAAGAGACCTCCCCAGCAGACCAAAGGAGCCTGGTTCCAAATAGCAGAGGAGGTCAACAGCAGGGATGGGGTCAGGAGGACCAGGGTGCAGTG
Source organism: Squalus acanthias (assembly GCA_030390025.1). Lineage (NCBI taxonomy): Eukaryota > Metazoa > Chordata > Chondrichthyes > Squaliformes > Squalidae > Squalus > Squalus acanthias. The sequence goes on along the minus strand of CM059428.1, from coordinate 40,959,471 downwards.
CCCGAAACGCTTCAGTGATCTCATTAGATTAGGAAAGGTGAGTACAAAGCCACACTCACCTTCACCCTGCTGTGCCTCTCATCACATCCCCATCACTCTTACCTTCCCAAGCCTATTCCTGCACATTATTGCTCACACCAACATACCTTGCACCTCCACCCATCCCTCTCGCTCTATCTACATTATCACATCCCCATCTGACTAGCCACCCCTCTCACTCAGCCTCATTCTAATGCAATCATAGCAAGTAACAACACACAAGGAGGCCATTTGGAATTGCCACCATACTCCATCATAGTCACTCTCTACAGCTGTAACCCATCCATTCCTTACACTCATTCCATCACTCTCACTCGACCTTCTCTTTTTTCCCTCCAACCTGGCAACCTGGTGTCAGAAGTACATCTCATACAACCAAATGGCATACATCAGTCACTCAAAAGGGGACTGATGTCAGCAGCCAGTGAATGTTCATCATGTGCATAATGGTATCATTATATGACATTTCTAAATCATCTCTTTACTCTCCCACAGGTCCATCAAGAGGCCCCCCCTCCACTGTCCAGGAGGAAGAGGAAGACGACTCTTCAGAGGAGCCTCCAGCCTCTGAGGGAGCACCATCACCAGACACAAGCGCACCCAGCACTAGCGCCGATACGCACACCTCGGTGGGTCCTACGCGAGATAGAGTAGTGTTGTCACCTGGTGTGTCACAAGTCACAAGTAAGCAAGAGCTGATGGTGGAGACAGGGACAGCAGTGGAGACACCTCGCCGGAGGGCGCAGGACGCTTCCAGCTCTGCTCAGCTGCATGCAGACGCTGAGCCTCAGGGCCATCCAGAAAGAGGGCGATCCTGGAGGTGCAGCAAGAAATGCAGGAGGCTCTGACAGGTTTTGCGACCGCAATGTATGCAAATGTCCAGAGAGTAGAGGAGTCCATCTCCAACATGAGCACCACCGTATCGCAGGCAATGGCGACTGTATGCTCTTCCATGGAAAGGATGGCCACCTGCATGGAGCAGCTAATGTTCCACTCACAGGAGCACATGGTTTCTATGGAGAATAGATGGCAGAGGCTCATAGACCTCCTCTCTAGGAGGAATGTAAATGTAGACTTGGGTCCTCATGGCTCCACTGCTGTGCAGCAAGGTGCTCTCCACCCCCTTGCCAGCAGGGAAGTGCGGGTGGCCCATGAGAGGGCTGACGGTGAGAGGGGATATGGAAGTGGGGGCTCCTCTCAACGTGCTCACACTTCTCCCCCATTGCCTCACCCTCAGTCAGAGCCCCACATGCCTCCTGGGATCGCGATGGCCGAGTCTGCCCCTGCACATTCGCAGGAGGAGCAGACTTTGGCGGGGCCATCACAGGCTCCAAGACCCAGAGGACATCCGTCAAAAGTGCCTACGCAATCGCAGCAGGGAAGTGAGCAGGCTGCCTCTACCTCTGCTGAAGCCACAGGGGTTACACCTCGTAGAAGGACGCATAAGAGAAAGATGAAACACAAGTAGATGCACAAGGATAAGCACTTGCGTGTTTTAATAACTGTGTGAAGTTTACGTTAATCTGATGTCACAGATAAAAATTATTATTTTCACCACTGGCCAATTCTGTCTGCAACTTTGGAAGTGGCTTAGTGAGTTGGAGTGACTGATGAGACATAATGTTACCTCCAGCAATGGTGGTCAGTGTGAAAGGAATGGCTTGGTCATTGTAGGGACGCTTTATGGTGTTGCTGTGGGGTGGTGGGAGGCCTGGCGCAGCATGTGGCAGCCATATGGGTGTAATACCTGAAGTTAAGTAAATCTGGCCATGATGAGGCCATCCCTGGCCTCCCGGGCAGCAATGTGCTCGGGTGCTGGTGGGATCTGGACCGCAGGTTTCTCCTGCTTGTCCTCCTTGTCTTCCAGCTGATGCTCCTCCTCCTCTTGAAGAGGCTGTGCACTCAGAGCCTTGCTCCTCATGCAGCGCTAATCCTTGCTGCTGCACTATGTTGTGCAGGGCGCAGCAGACCACGACAATTCTGGAGACCCTGGCTGGTGCGTATTGAAGGGCTCCTCCAGATCTGTCAAGGCATCTGAAGCACATTTTCAGCATGCCTATTGTCTGCTCTATGACACATCTGGTGGAAATGTGGCTTTCATTATATCTCTCCTCGGCCTCAGTACTTGGCCTCCTCAAGGGTGTCATGAGCCACGTCTTCAGTGGATAGCCCTTGTCTCCAAGCAGCCAGCTGGAAAGTCAGTTTGGAGGAGCGAAGAGCTGAGGGAGGGTTGACTGGCGCAGGATGAAAGAGTCATGGCAGCTGCCAGGGAATTTGGAACACACATGCATGATGATCTTCGTATGGTTGCAGACGAGCTGCACATTAAGGGGGTGGAAGCCCTTGTGGTTGACAAACACTCCTGGGTGATGATGGGGTGCTCTGATGGCCACATGTGTGCAGTCGATGATGCCCTGCACCCGTGGGAGCCAGCCAGAGCGGCAAAGCCGAGCGCCCGCTCAGTAACACTGGTTTCATCAGTGGCAAAGGTGATCTAATTGGCTGACTTGTCAAAGAGGGCATCGGTGACCTGTGTGATGCATCTGTGGGCGGCCGACTGCGAGATGCCACAAATGTCTGCTGCAGATCCCTGGAAGGAGCCTGAGGCGAAGAAGTTGAGGGGGCTGGTGACTTTGACAGCCACTGGTAAGGAGTGTCCACCCACTCCTCTCGGCTGCAGGTCTTGGTCCAGCATGCTACAAATGTCTGCGACGACCTGGCGCGATAGCCTGAGCCTCCTTTGGCACTGCTGCTCAGTCATGTTGAGGAAGCTCATCCTCTGCCTGTATACCCTGTGTTGGGGGTATCGCCTCCGGCGAGGTGCAGCCCTGCACTGATGCCCTCTGTCCTGTGCAGCATCAGGTGGTTGAGGAGAAGGTTGGTGGGGTTGTTGTTGGTGTTGCTGGTGTACCTGGTGCTGCTGGCGTTGGGGCTCATCCTGGTCCGATTATGAGGACCAAGGTGAGACAGTATAAGTGGCACCCATGCTGATGGAATAGATGGCAGGTCAAGTAGGGATGTCAGAAGCAATCTGTCAATGGTGTGATAGGTGGTACCAATGAGGTGACAGTGGATCCCGACTTTGATGAAAAGAGTTGCAACCTCTAGAAAGCTAAATCTGTGCTGACAATACACTCAGCAACAGCATCTGCCTTAGGAAAGTAACCAGGTGTCAGGTGGGAGTATTTATTGTGCTTTCCATGCTGTGCACTAATGAGGTGGATCAATGGCCACTGAACTTCCGCCTCAGGTTCACAGATGTGGTTCCCGAGCTGCGTGATTCCCGTGGTCATGCAGGGAAATTTGAAAGGTAGGGTTAAAAAGACGCTTAAGGGTCTGTCAACTACCTAATAATCATCTAAATTAGCTTGGCCGCCTGTAGAGATTCGTGTATCTCTGTTAAACAGGATCGAGTGCAAACCAATATGGTAGGTAGATTGTGTTTAATCGGAGTTTAGGACGGAATATAACACACTAGTTATACAGCAAAAACATACGACCGTGACAAGTAGCTGGTACTGGACCCGATTGGACAGATGGCTGGTGTGCACGAACAACTCTTCATATTCGTTCTCCTTCCTGTCTCACGTGTCTCTCTCTCTCTCTCTCTTTGAACTACCCAAGAGTGTTAGACTAGGGTAGAATAATGGACAAGACCATTTAACCTATAGAGGTTCCCCTTAAAACAAGGTGCCCAATGGCATGTCAAGTTCTTTGTCTAAACCTACAGATGAAGACCCTCCCTCAAGGGGTCTTCACAACCATTACACATGCTTTCTGTACTTGACCAATCATGGCCTTACAACATCTTGAGGACTGTCTTCCCTTATCTCATCCAGCCCTTTCCTTCCAAAGCAATAGTCTCTTATCTCATTCTGTTTTGTCCCTCACTGGTGCAGCCAGTGCATGTACCAGGCACAGCTTTGGGCCATTAAATCAGAGGCCCAAGCCAGAGCTGTCTTACTCAACCAGCTGCCATCCAAACTATCTCCCCTTAATCTAACAAACTATTGCATCCTGAGATGGTACCTTAACTCCCATAAATTCCTTCTATTCTATGTCCTTTATACTAATTAACTTTTAATTATCTTTGCAAACAGTTCTGTTAAAGGAACTCCAATTCCTACTTTAGCATTATAATATGGTTATTAGTAATAATGGAAGAAACATAGGTTGGGCCTTCACTGGCCAAATTAAAGACACAACAACAGAGTCAAAATTCTAACTTACAAACAGCAGACAGCTAGCTAAGCCATACTGTGGGCCCCTATGTGGGATGTTATGCATTCTCTAATCTAACTAATTAAAACACTTTGTTAAATTCTAATGCAAGTTTCTCCAGGAAACCGAAACTAAAGCAGTCCCAGTAAAACATAACGTATACATTAACCCCTTACTTGTCTCGAGCAGAAACATACAATCATTTAAGCACAGTATTATTCACGTAGCCATATACATTTTTAGGCACCCCTAGTTTCTAACACGCCTCTGCCATTCGGGTCGCTGCCGCGCTGGCAAATGCGTCTGAGGGAAAGGCGCGTGGGGGGTGGGATGACAGTGGGTTCCCAACCCGCTCCAAGTTATTTCAAATTTCCCTCCCAACCCGCCTCCAATCCCGCCCGCACGGACGCCAGAAAATTCCAGCCTAGGCTTGTATTCCCTTGAGTATAGAAGATTAAGGGGTCATCTAATTGAGGTGTTCAAGATGACTAAAGGATTTGATAGGATAGACAGAGAGAAACTATTTCCTCTGGTGGAGGAGTCAAGAACAATGAGGCATAACCTTAAAATTAGAGCTAGGCTGTTCAGGTGTTATGTCAGGAAGCATTTCTTCACACAAAGAGTAGTAGAAATCTGGAACTCTCACCCTCAAAAAGATGTTGAGGCGAGGTCAATTGAAAATTTCAAAACTGAGATAGGTAGATTTTTGTCAAGTATGGATAGTAAGGGATATAGAGCAAAGGTGGGTAAATGAAGTTGAGATACAGATCAGCCATGATCTAATTGAATGGCAGAATAGTATCGAGGGGCTGAATGGCCTACTTCTGTTCCTATGTTCCTAACCCCTAAGAACCACTTATCACCAATGTTCCCTCTAATTTTGTTTTGGCCGCGCGGCCCTTTCTGCGCATGTGCGGTTTTTCCATTTAAAAGCCGGTGAGCCGGCTGCGCGGGTGCTCCAGCGCGCTGCGCGGGTGCTCCAGAGCGCTGCGCGGGTGCTCCAGAGCGCTGCGCGGGTGCTCCAGAGCGCTGCGTGGCCGTGCAGCCGAAAGGAAACATTGCTTACCACTAACCCCTAGAACCATGAACTCCCCCCTCCCCGAACCAATACGGTTACCTTATACTCCTATAGTGGGTGGCAGACGTATATTATTTGAAAAAGACCCTACAAGGTAATCTATTTTCACAATATAGTTTCTTATAAACATCTTCTACATGGTTTGTTGCCGTGTTCACTGTATTTAATACATTGATACTTTGCACAGTAGTGTTGCGCGTTACAACATTGCCGCAGGTTTGGCCGCAATAGTTTTTGCAATTTTATAAAGGCATTTCTAAAATCAAGTAATATCAAAAGAAATTTAAATATAGGGGGGAAAAATTTGTTTGCGACCATTTTGGGTCGGTAACATCGCCTGAGCGCTAAATTTAGCGCCCAGCGAAAAATAGCACCAGCGATCGCTAAATTCAGTTTTAGCGCCCCAAGAGGGAGCTAATTCAAGCGCTTCACTTCCTTATTCGAGCGCTAATCCCGAATATCGGGGCAGTGCGTTCTCCAGCGCTATGCACTGGGTCACGTAGTGCTGCCGCATGAAAGGGCTCCTCCCCTCATTAAAGGGGAGGGCCCAAGCCCGCAACTCTGCGGGGCCCTACCTGGACCACCGGGGAGCGGGGTGCCGTGCCAACAGCCCGGCACACGGACCCCGCATTGAAAGACGCAACGGGCAAGTAAGTCGACCGATTTTTTTCCCCCCCGCCCACCACCTCCCCTTTACTCACCGTCCCACGAGCCTCCTGCCGCTCTGTTCCGCCCCCTGAATCAGTCGTTGTCATCGCCCGACGCAGATTCAGGGGGCGCGGGCCAATTGTGCAGGCGGAGCGAAAACGGGGCGTTGCGCACGGTGATGACATCATCATCACCAGCAGAGCGGGGTGCAACCGGTTACCGTCGCCGCTATACTCGCGTCAAATTTAGCGGGAGTCGTTAGTGGCGCCACGCCCGGGTGAAAAGTCGTTAGCGCCCCCCGGAGGCGCAAATGCACTGAATTTCTAGCCAATATAATTTTAACAATTCTGATGCACGCAGCAAATACCGAAAGTTAATCTCGCAGGATCCTCAGCACATGATTCATTTAAAATTTACTAAATTGAATTCGGAAGTATTGTTTAATGCTGTTTAGGTTTCGAGGCTGCTAGTATTCTTCGAAGAAACTTTTGTTCTGAAGCTGCATAACAATTCAAGGGTCAGGGCTTGTGCACTGTAGTAACACAACTTTAATTGAGCATGGCAGATAAATTTGTATGTGCCGCACAATTGTACACTTCCTGGCTTCTGTCTCCTAGGGAAAAGGTTCATGGAACTTTTTATGGAAAATTCCCATCTCTCTAGATCTTTTAAATCAACGAGTGCCTTTTTAAAAAAAGTCGAGTTGGAAAATATTCAAATGGTAGTGAGCGACAATTATATACGGCTGCTGCAAGAGAGCTACCTCTTGTCAGTTGAAAGTTCCTGGAAATCTATGGCTAAAAGTTGGTCACGAAGGCCTGACTTGCGCTTCAGTTTTCACACACAATTCCAAATTGTGTCTCCCTTTCCCTGTTATTAAATTTCCAGCAAATGTTGCGTATATCACTTACGTCACAGTATGACTTTCAGACCAAGAAGGAGATTGGTACGTGGCTGACAATAATATTTCTGTTTCCAGCACGCAGTAGCAGGGAGGCAGCTTACCACTAGAATTGGGCCCAGGTGCTTTGCTCAGGATGTAGGTCATTGTTGGAAAAATGGAAATCTGCAGCAGATGTGATTATACTGTTTTGAAGTGTTTCATTGTGTTTGGAGGAGTCTGAAGAATAACCTTGAAAGGCTAGTTTTATACAGCGATAGCAAAGTGTTCATATTTAGAAAGGAGCATGATTGTGTAATTTGCTTTGAGAAAAAAATAGTTTTTTTTTCAAGTTGTGCATTTTTATCTTCTTTGTATAATTTAGGTTTGTACCAAGACGCTTTGAATTTTAACTTTTTTATTAGCAAGTTTGCCAGCCTTATTTTCGAAAAATGTTATTCTCCGAATGTGGCATCACTGGCAAGGCCGGCATTTATTGTCCATCCCAAAACAACTGAGTGGCTTTCTAGGCCGATTCAAAGGACAGTTAAGAATCAACCACGTTGAGGTGGGACTGGAGTCACATATAGGCCAGACCCGGATAAGGACGGCAGGTTTCCTTCCCTAAAGAACATTAATGAACCAGTTGGGTTTTTACAACAGGTCACTGCTACTGATAGCAGCTTTTTATTTCCAGGTTTTTCTTTTAAACTGAATTAAATTTCTCAAACTGCCAAGGTGGGATTTGAACTTATGTTCTCTGGATTATTAGTCCAGGCCTTTGGCTTACTAACCACTATACAACTGTACCTGATATTCCTCGAAGGGAGGGGTTGGGCCAGTGCAAATAGGATTGTAGAAGTTTCACCACAGGGGGAAACCCTGTGCCAGTGCCTGTGCCAGTTCTCGCTCCGTATCAGCGCGATTTTACTCAAATGCCATGTGACTGCTCTTTCCCCGTACACATGAATATTTTATTTCTGGTTCACCTAATTCCTTCTTGAATGCTGTGAATGACTCTGCTTCATTAGCCACTAAATATAGTGGATTCCGAGGACTAACAATCGTTTCCCCGAAAAACAAAATTCCTTCTAATATCCTCCTTCATGTTTCTGATTGTAAATTTAGGCCCCTTATTACTGAGTCACAGACCAGTGAAAATAATGGGCTGAATCTTAATAGGAGTGGGCTGCGTAGGCGGGTGGTGGAATTTCTGTCAGGAGACTCGGAAGTTCGAGTTTTGACTCCACAGCGTGCGTAGTTTTGCTTTGACAGGTTCCCCGCACGGAAGTCAGCCTGATTGGCGGGCTTGGCTTCCAGTCGGGCGAGCAGCACTCGGGAGCAGGCCACAGGTAAGTCACCTACTGCTGCTAGTGGGAGCGTGGCGGGGGGGTTCCGATTCCTGACCCCGAGGGGGGGAATCTTGGGGGTCGGGGGGAAGCACTTACCTTCTCCCCAAATCTGTCCTCGCCTCCCTTCAGCTGCCGGGGTCTGGGAAACCCGGCCGTCCATGGCTAAACCTGCAAAGCAGGTTAAGTAAGAGGCTGTCAGCCTCATTAAAATATTTGATTGGCCAACCGCCCTCCTGGGAGGGGGTTTGCTGCCCGCCCCTTGTCCGGCCTCCATTAAACCCAGAGGTGGGCAGGTTCGAGTTTTAACATCTCACCCGACCCAAACCCACCCGTTTTTGGGAGTTAAGATTCAGCCCGATGTTTTCATTATTTACCTCCCCCGAACTCGTCAAAAGTTTGAACACATATTGGATTCCCCAAGTGAACCTTCTCTGCACCAGTGAATACAGTGCTAGTCTTTCCAAGTCTCCCATCATTATGGGGTAAATTTGTGATTTAACAAATGAGTGAGGTCATCCACTTTGGACCTAAAAAGGAGAGAACAGGGTACTTTCTAAATGGTGAAAAGCTAAAAACAGTGGAAGTCCAAAGAGACTTGGGGGTCCAGGTACATAGATCATTAAAATGTCATGAACAGGCACAGAAAATAATCAAAAAGGCTAATGGAATGCTGGCCTTTATATCTAGAGGACTAGAGTACAAGGGGGTAGAAGTTATGCTGCAGCTATACAAAACCCTGGTTAGACCACACCTGGAGTACTGTGAGCAGTTCTGGGCACCATACCGTAGGAAGGATATATTGACCTTGGAGGGAGTGCAGCGTAGGTTTGCCAGAATGATACTCTGACTTCAAGGGTTAAGTTATGAGGAGAGATTACACAAACTAGGGTTGTATTCCCTAGAATTTAGAAGATTAAGGGGTGATTTGATCGAAGTTTTCAAGATATTAAGGGGAACAAATAGGGTAGATAGAGAGAAACTATTTCCGCTGGTTTGGGATTCTCGGACTAGGGGACATAGTCTAAAAATTAGAGCCAGACCTTTCAGGAGTGAAATTAGGAAACACTTCTACACACAAAGGGTGGTAGAAGTTTGGAACTCTCTTCCGCAAACGGCAATTGATGCTGGATCAGTTGTTAATTTAAAATCTGAGATTGATAGATTTTTGTTAACCAGCGATATTAAGGGATATGGGCCAAAGGCGGCTATATGGAGTTAGGTCGCAGATCAACCATGATCTCATTGAATGGCGGAAAAGGCTCGATGGGCAGAATGGTCTACTTCTGTTCCTATGTTCCACAGAGCTTCGCGCGATGGGAAGCGAGTATTGGGAATCCAGGCAGCCCACTATAATCCACTAAAATTAACAGGTGGAAAATCTGTGCAGGCCGCAAATCTGGCATGCTCACCTCCACGTGTGAATTCCCGAGGTGCTTCATTTGTGCGGGGAGTTCTAAATCAGTGCTGTCCAATTCGTTAGCCGCTAGCCACGTGCAAATAATTGCGAATCCAGATGTGGCTAATTGCTTTTCTGACGAGTAAATAAAAAAAAGTACTAAACACCGTCATTGGGCATGTGATCTCAATACTCATATTCGTGCGGTTTATGCATGTGAACTTTAACCTATTTGTGCATTTGTTGGTAAAATGGTAAGACAGAAAGCAGAGTGTGCGAGTGTCTTTTTGATGGTTGTGGATGCTTTACTTCCTTGGTTACTGCTTATTGGTTATCTGCTAAAATGGTGTGTAACACGGACTTCAACACCATGGAAACACGAGCAACACTGTATGGAGAGGGGAGCTGTCATTACAGGCCAAGAGAAGAAAGCAATCCCAGCCGATAACGAGCAGCTCCAACAGGGCACCTCATGGTAAAGGGCAAGCAGCATCCAACAGTGTTCTGGATGGGGTGGCGGGGGCAGGAGTGTGTCTGGATGGAGAGCAGGAGCGGGGACAGGTCTGGTGCGCCTTGTTGTGCGTGTCAATATTCTCAGCAATCATTGATGATGCCAAAGTACCGCTCACAGGCTGGACATAAACCTAGAAGCTACACTGAGATGTGGTGTGTCTGATCAATTCATTGCCGAATTCCAAACTTTGGTGAAAGTGAAGGACTGAAAAGTTTCACTCTGAATGGTGGTAGAGGTTTGTTAAGTAAATATACACGAGAAGTACATTTACCTGTATTGTGTGTAAGGTGTTTTCTAATTAAGTTAGTGCATGTGGCAAAAACGTTTCTGCCGTAGCCACACTTGTGGCTGCTCAACAATTTCTATTGGACAACACTGTTAAATCACCAAGTTTATCAGTATATTCTCTCATCCCTGGGACGAATCACGTTTTTTAAAGGGTTGCTGACTCCTGACCTTCCTATTTTCACTCTACCTTTTCAAAGAGTATAAAAGTGGTGATGATAATGTTTTTAATCATTGCAAGTTTAGTTACATCATTCCTCTCCCTTCAGTAGCAAGTGTAAGGGTATTACTCATTTGGAACACTTGCAGGGTGACCACACTTGAAGATATGAATGTTGCACAGTCCTTTCACTACTTTCCAAGTCTGTGTCCCAGCCCTGCCAACTGCTGTTGTACAACCAAGACTCAGCACAGTTTCTGAAAATCGAAAGCTGTAACTCGCTGATTAAAGGCAAATGGTTGCAGCCTTGAACTCGTATGAAAGTGGCTTATTCTTTTAGAGCATTGGTGCTGATAGCTGCAAGTATGGAAGATGAGCTTTCACATTCCCAGCTGTTTGTGCAGATTTCTCTAATCTCACTGCAGTGTGTGGTGTCTGGTATATTTACGCCCATCTGTGTCCCGTCAAGATTAATATACCGGGGACAGATGCACAATGAATTTAAGTTTATTCTATAATTCTGAAATTAACTCGCATTGGTTTATGTTAATGGCATAAAGAGCCCAATCCTCGTTGTTTTTCCCTTCATTACACGCTGGTTTTATGCTGCATTATTTCCTGTGTTTGAAACGTGCTTTTACTTTTTTTTTCCAAACAGGCAGAGATGTTTATTGCAGCTTTTGAAGCCCAGAGAAACTTCCTGTTGATGGCCTGTAAACACCAGCAGCCTCTGGAGGTGAGTAACTGTATGTGTAATATGAAGGCCCAAAACCATTAGCAGGAAAAGGGAGAAGCTCACAAGCCCAGGCAGCTAAAATCGAGCACATCTACACTTAATAATGTTGAATGTTTCAACGTAGCAGTGAGATTTCTGTGAAATAACTGACTGTTGAAAACTGTCCATGGTTATAAAGAGAGCGATTGTAATATATTTGTTTTAGGACAACATTATTTACTAAATCCGCTTCTTGATTTACATTTACATTGGCCAGCTTTTCAAATTTCAAAAATCGTTTTAAGTTCTGACAATTATTTGGGTGAAGCAAGTAGGAAGTAGGTTCCTCTAGAAGTTTCTAAATGGAAGACGTCTGAAGGTTTCCAGTTGGTTGCCAAGCTCCTCGTGAAAGAACTTGCATTTATATAGCGCCTTTCATGACTGACCTCAGCATATCCAAAAGCGCTTTACAGCCAATGAAGTACTTTTTGAAGTGTAGTCACTGTTGTAATGTAGGAAACGCGGCTGCCAATTTGCGCACAAACAGCAATCGGATAAATGACCAGATAATCTGTTTTAACGATGTTGGTTCAGGGATAAAGATTGGCCAGGACACCAGGGAAACCCCCCCATCTCTTTTGTGAAATAGTGCCTTGCATTTCTGGGAGGGAGACTAAAGCCTACACAACAGTTGTGACGCAGTAGTAAAGTATACAACTGTCATGTCCTACATTATAAAAGTACTTCATTGGCTGCAGCAAATTTACATCCACCTGAGAGGGTAGACGGGGCCTCGGTTTAACGCCTCATCCGAAAGACAGCAGGACTCCCCCAGTACTGCACTGGACTGTCAACCAAGATTATGTACTCAAGTCTCTGGAGTGGGACTTGAATCCAAAACCTTCTGATTCAGAGGCAAGAGTGCTATCACTGAGCCACAGCTGACACTTAAATTATATTAAGTTACTGAATTGCTATTTCTCTAGTTATGTAGCACTTAAAGCTTTAACTATGAAACACTTGTTTTTTCACCCATATGTTTTTGAAATTAGTGAACTCCCATCTCCTAAACAGCGAAGTGACTGCTGGCTTTGACCTTCTGAATTCTGTCTCCTTGACCCTGCACTTTTTTGGCACCTGCTGAAACATATGATGAGCAGCAGCAAATGACTTTGGGATCAGATGGCGTCGACTAGATCTGTCTTGGGCAGCTGAGTTTGGATACAGGGTGGTGCCATTGCAGTTGTGTTGTTGGTGAAAGTTCATGTGTCCGAGCGTAATGCTGTTGGTACTTCTAGAAACATCTTGTAATATTTTCCTTGGTCACTGGGACAAGGCAAAGTGTAATTTATAGTTTTGTGGTATCAACGATAGCACTCTTTATACTTGATAGATCCTTACATTCCTGGGAGGGAGACTAAAAGCTACACAATAGCAGTGACGCAGTAGTAAAGTATACAACTGTCTTGTCCTACGTTATAAAAGTACTTCATTGGCTGTAGCACGCTTTGGGACATCCTGAGGTCATTCATGAAAGGCACTACATGAATGCAAGTCTTTCTTTAATTGTAAGTGGTCTGGTGCAGAAGCATTGCTGAGTAACTCAGGCATATTCACTTTGATGCATGCTGACAGATCCTCTTGTACAGTTAATATCACTATAAATAAGTACCTGGTTAATCCAGACCTCATGCATCCACCCATGATCCACCTGAGTCTCTGGAGTGGGGCTTAAACACACAACCTTCTGACTCAGAGGCGAGAGTGCTGCCCACTGAGACACAGCTGACACCTAAAAAAAAATTTGAAGTAGTTGTTCACATGCACACGACATGATGTTAAGTTGTATTAAAACACATCATCACATCGCATCACGATGAACATGATGCACGCTCATTCTGCCTCTGTTTCTCTCTCCACGGATGCTGCCTGACCTGCTGAGTGTTTCCAGCATTTTCTGTTGTTGTTTCTCATTCTGACTCTTCTCCCTCCTCAAGTGAGACCAACTTGCCATACCTTTTATTTTGTTTCTGATGGAGACAATGGGATAAGTTTTTGACTTTAGCACTGCTGATGCAGAGCGTTGCGTGTCCGGTGTGCCAGAATTCAGCTGCGTGCCCGGTTTTATGGGCCCACCTTTCTCCATTCATTTAATGCCTCTATTTACTGTTGCTTTCGTGTCTGGGAAACCACTTTACTAGACCTACACCTAATGATCTCCGAAGCTGTTGTTTATTGATAACAACTTGCATTTAAATATCACCTTTAATGTAGAAAAATGTCCCAAGATGCTTGGCAGAATCAGAAATAAATGGACTCTGAGGCAAAGAAGGAGAAGTTAGGAAGCGTGAGGTCAAAGAGTGGGTTTTAAGGAGGTCAGAAGAAGGGAGGGAATTCCAGAGTGCAAGGCATGGCTGTCAATTGTTAGGTGAAAGAAGGGGGGAGGCACAAAAGGCTAGAATTGGAGGAATGGAAACTCTGGGGAGGATTGTAGGGCTGGAGGAGGTTAGAGACAGGGAGTGGCAAGGCCATGAAGAGATTTAAACATGAAGATGACAACTTCAAATTGGTGGGTTAGGGGGCCCGGGAGCCAGTGTTTATCAGCAAGGACTGCAGTGATTGAGCGGGACTTGGTGCAGGATAGGATATGGGCAGCAGAGGAGAAAAGTTTGTTTTTAATAAGAGCAGAGACCTGTTTGGTTTGTCAGCATTGGTTTAAGATACCTCACACTGTATTTATCCCACTTCCTTGTGGCTCTAGTGCAGTAGCCTCCTTTCAGCATGACATTAACCCATTGGTAAAATTTGTTGTAATATTAAGATGTGACTAATGTTGATTAGTTAGATTCATCTGCCAAGCAGGGTAGTAGAGACAGGAACATTAGATGTGAAGAATGCAGCTGAATGCAAATAATGAGAATGTACAAGAGGGATGAAGAACGAATGCCCTAATGGCTTTTTCCGATCCTTGTCCCTATTTAAATTTTTAAATAAAACTCTACTTGATCGGAGTGTGACTGCAGTACTCCAGTAGATGTTTTGAGAGCTACACCAGTTAAGTTTTTGTATGATATTGTCACATCATATCTTTATGAATCATGTTAACCAGAAGTAAAATTTTGAACTAAAGGCAGTCACGTGTGTTTCATTTGGTGACCTGATATAATGTGTTGTATCTGATTGGTATTAGAAAATTCCCACAACTGCTGCATCTAATAGTCAAACCCTTAGTGTCGATTTATCCGACTTCCTTTGTTCTTCATATCCTACATTTTTCTGGGAAGTTGTATCACATTGGGTTTTTAGTGTCATTGTTGCAGTGCCTAAAACCTCTGCGTTTATATCAGTTGGCAGGATCTCGCTTGGGATTTATGTGAACTTGTTTGTTTGGAAGAGGCAAAACCAATCTTTGATCTTAAAGCACATGTAAATCTTCAGCGTTTGCTAGTGCACATCATAGTTTCTACAAAGACACTTAATACAACATTGTTCTTGGAGAATGCAAGATCTGTAAAAACAGCGATAAACACTGCAGTCAGCCGTGGCGCAGTGCCATCACTCTCGCCTCCGAGTCGGGAGGTCATGGGTTCAGAGACTTGAGGACAAAATCTCGGCTGACATTTCAGTGCTGAGGGATTGCTGCATTGTCAGAGGGACCATCTTTTGGAGGAGATGTTAAACCGAGGCCCCATCTCCCTGTTCAAGTGGACGTAAAAGATCCCATGACACTATTTCGAAGAGGAGCTGGGGAGTTCTCTCGGTGTCCTGGCCAATATTTATCCCACAACCAACATCACTTTAAAAAAAAAACAGCTTCCCTGGTAATTTACCTCATTGCTTTTTGTGGGACCTTGCTGTGTGCAAATTGGCTGCCGTGTTTCCCTATATTACAACAGCAACTACACATCAGAAGTACTTCATTGGCTGTAAAGTGCCTTGGGTGTGCTGAGGTTGTGAAAGGTGCTATGTAAATGCAACTTTGTTCGTTCTTTAAGTTCAGCCCTTCCTCCAAAACCTCCTGTGGTCGCCAATAGCAACATCATGAATATGTTTGTCAGGATGTCCTCCATTCAGTATTTATGTAAACACTTTTTTACCCAGTAATTTTATTTTTATATTCCTTGTAGGTGATCTGGATTCCCTCCATCCCCCCACACTACAGTCACTTGAACATGGTTCAGCTGAGAATCATGACTGTCATAAGATTTTTTTCTTCTCCCCTCTTTCCAAAGAAAAACCACACAATCACACGATATAAAACTGATCATTTACTTCTCTAGAGCAGAGATTCGAACACTGCCCTTCCCCCTACATCCTTGAGTTCAGAAGGCTTGATGGGGCTGGGGACTTTTTTGGTTCTATTTTTGTCAATTGCACCCCTGTGTGTGGTTTCCAGCCAGCGGAATTCCTGTACAACATTGCAAAGGTCTTCATAACTATGATTTCTTTCCTTCTCTCTCTTACTTTCTCTCTCTATTACTCGCTCTCTTTCTCTCTCTCTCTCTCTCTTGCTCACCCTCTTTTTCATCCAGGAACAATTGGAGATCTTATCCCAGTAAAATGACTGAAGTTTCCACTTCATGCTTAAGTTAGGCCCGCAGGCACCCTGCTTCACTGGAGTTGAGTGTCATTTTTCACATGTGAGCTTAGGCAGGCTTGTCAGCTATTCGACTGTGGGGGGCATCACAGCTGCGCCTGGTTCTGTCCCTATTCAACTTCCACGTACACTTTCCAGCAGGAGCCACTAGAAAACAATGGGAAATAAGAGCACTGACTGAAGTTCCACCCCCTTCCACCCCATGCCAGGGTGCTGTGGCCAACTGAAGCCCCTCTACTGCTGCTGTGATTAAGAACAGCTAATGGAGCAGAGACCAGGAACTGAATCTGGTACCTTTCTGATCTGTATGACTCAGTTCTGCAATATTTTACTAGTTTCTGCAGCATGCTTAAAGTAAGGGTTCGGAGGGCCTAAGGAACCAGTTTAGGATTTGCAATATGATTTGAAAATTGAAAATATACAACTGTGCAATTATCCACAGAACAGTTTTTTTTTTAAATGTAGACCTTTGAGAGTTTGCAGAGAACAACTGCAAAGGTTAGAGATCCGAAATTAGAAACAGGAAATGGCAGAACTGCACAACTGATGGAATAATCTATCAGAGAACGAGACATATCAGTGCAAGGCCTTTCTAGGTACGAGCAACCCATCTCAACCCCTCACTCGTGTTCAGAGAAGGTCAGTGCTAGCACCAGTGTCTGCCCCAAGATGTAGATTTAGAATTAGTACTGAATGCGCTACAGGTTGAATTTTCTTTCCAGGCTGTCTTGAGATCATATTTTGCCTAATTCTAACTGCTCAAACTCCAACTTATTTGGGAACTTTTTTTATTTGTTCGCTCTCCAGATTTCACTCTCCAGATGTGGGCATCGCTGGCAAGACCCGCATTTATTGCAAATACCTAGTCGCCCTTGAGTGGTTTGCTCGGCCACTTAAGAGGGCAGTTAAGAAAAAAGAAAGACTTGCATTTATATAGCGCCTTTCACGACCGCCAGACGTCCCAAAGCGCTTTACAGCCAATGAAGTACTTTTTTGAAGTGTAGTTTCTGTTGTAATATAGGAAATGCAGCAGCCAATTTGCGCACAGCAAGCTCCCACAAGCAGCAATGTGATAATGACCAGATAATCTGTTTTAGTGATACTGATTGAGGGATAAATACTGGCCAGGACACCGGGGATAACTCCC
This sequence comes from Squalus acanthias, assembly GCA_030390025.1. Classification (NCBI taxonomy): domain Eukaryota; kingdom Metazoa; phylum Chordata; class Chondrichthyes; order Squaliformes; family Squalidae; genus Squalus; species Squalus acanthias. The sequence continues at coordinate 40,942,439 of CM059428.1, read as the reverse complement.
CTGCTCTTCTTCGAAATAGTGCCATAGGATCTCTTATGTCCACCTGAGGGGGCAGACGGGGCTTCGGTTTAACATCTCACCTGAAAGACGGCACCTCCGATAGTGCAGCACTCCCTCAGCACTGCACTGGAGTGTCATCCTACATTTTTGTGCTCAAGTCCCTGGTGTGGGACTTGAAGTTTCTGACTCAGAGGCGAGGGTGCTACCAACTGAGCCACAGCTGACACTTAAGAGTTGCACGTTGGTGTGGGACTGCAGTTACATTTAGACCAGACCAGGTAAGGACGGCAGGTTACCTTCCCTAAAGGACACTAGTGAATCAATTGTGTTTTTATGACAATCTGACCGCTTCATGGTCACTTTTACTGGTACCAGCTTTTTAATTCCAGATTTTATTTAAACTGAATTCAAATTCTCAAACTGGCATGGTGGGGTTTGAACTTGTGTTCTCTGGATTATTCATCCAGGCCTATGGATCACTAGTCCAGTAGCATAACCACTACACTACCGTACCCTGTTTAAACAGGAAAGAAATTATTAGTTTGTCGTAATCCATACTGAGGGAGAAAAGACTATGAAAGGGTCAGATGCTGCATGAATGAATGAATAAGGAGAGAGAGCGTGTTACTCTCTTCCTACTGCCCAGACTGTTTGCTTTGCTCATACAATGTTTGAAATGAATGGGGTTGTTGCTATTTACACAGGAATGGCTTTGCAGACATTCAGAAAAGGCAGTCTGGAGTCTGATGGGATTTGGATATTTCCTGTTACATTGTGAAAGCAATAACTATTCTGAAAGTGTAAGACAATGTCCAGTTCCCTTGTCATAATACTGAAGGCAAAGGGCAGTTATTTGTGCCTTTTTATACTTTTTTTTAAAGTTTTCTTTACATCTCGTTGGTTGGTGCTGGGTTTGAAATCCCACATGGTGCAGAATCATCAAAAATGGGGTGTGATGTGGAAGTCGTTCAGGCTGATGAGTTTAAATGATGTCATCAGAAGGCGAAAAAGGTGCAATTGGTCATAAACGTTTCAAAAGTGAGTTTAAAAGTTTTGTGAGACCTGGACAGGTGAACATGCTGGAGCTGTTCTTGTGAAATTGCTCAGTGTCTTACTTTTGAACCTATTTTGTTTTAATGATGTTTGCCCAGGATGAGTGTTTTGATGAGAGCAGCAAAAGAACAATCAAAATTCAGCTTTATTTTTCGTCAGCTGGGTATGTGGCAGAGTTTCTGTTGTCCCAATATGGAATATACTCTCGTTTTTTTCCCCCATATGAGTGATCCCACTTAGCTGAGTCCAAAAAGAACCTGGGTGTGGGTTAGAGCCAAGGGTTAAGAGACCCAAAGTGTGCGATTAATCTGCAGGATTAATGCTGTTGGGAGATTCTCTCATCTATTTGAGTCCATAACTGGATGACTCATGCACATCGACTGCTGCCACACAAAGTCATTCTAAATTTTATTGCCACATGTGCTAGTTAAGGACTTGCTGCATTTGGTTCTCAGTCTGGTCGAGCTTTTAGGAGTATTTCAGCTTTTGTATAATGCATTTAAAGAATAAAAACCTGTTCTAATGTAAACAACTTGGGTGTTTGCTGTAAAAGGATTTAATGTGAAGTGAAGCTGACCTCATTCTCGCTCCTGCCACCCGAACTGCTGGAGTGACCCCCCCTCCCCCTCCCCCGAACTGCTGGAGTGACCCCCCCCAGTACTGTTTCTGTTGGAACATTGCGAACGGAATTTCTGGACCAATGTTTGGTGCAAAGCGAAGTCAGGCTCCCTCCTCCTAGTGCTCTCGTACCCACTCAAAATGTTGAATGTCAGTTGTGATTTCACAATGATGCAAGTTGTGCAGTATATGGGGCCCACTCATCAGGCATTAATGGGGCCCACTCATCAGGCATTAATGGGGCCCACTCATCAGGCATTAATGGGGCCCACTCATCAGGCATTAATGGGGCCCGCACATCAGGCATTAATGGGGCCCACTCAACCGGCATTAATGTGGCCCGCACATCAGGCATTAATGGGGCCCACTCAACAGGCATTAATGGGGCCCACACAACAGGCATTAATGTGGCCTGCACATCAGGCATTAATGTGGCCTGCACGTCAGGCATTAATGGGGCCCGCACATCAGGCATTAATGAGGCCCACACAACAGGCATTAATGGGGCCCACACAACAGGCATTAATGGGGCCCACTCAACAGGCATTAATGTGGCCCGCACATCAGGCATTAATGGGGCCCACTCAACCGGCATTAATGTGGCCCGCACATCAGGCATTAATGGGGCCCACTCAACCGGCATTAATGTGGCCCGCACATCAGGCATTAATGGGGCCCACTCAACAGGCATTAATGGGGCCCACACAACAGGCATTAATGTGGCCTGCACATCAGGCATTAATGTGGCCTGCACATCAGGCATTAATGGGGCCCGCACATCAGACATTAATGGGGCCCACACAACAGGCATTAATGGGGCCCACACAACAGGCATTAATGGGGCCCACTCAACAGGCATTAATGTAGCCCGCTCATCAGGCTTTAATGGGGCTCACTCATCAGGCATTAATGGGGCCCACTCAACATACATTAATGGGGCCCGCTCAACAGGCATTAATGGGGCCCGCTCAACAGACATTAATGGGGCCCGCTCATCAGGCATTAAGGGGCCCACTCAACAGGCATTAATGGGGCCCGCTCAACAGGCATTAATGAGGCCCGCTCATCAGGCATTAATGGGGCCCGCTCATCAAGCATTAATGGGGCCCGCTCATCAGGCATTAATGGGGCCCACTCATCAGGCATTAATGGGGCCCACTCATCAGGCATTAATGGGGCCCACTCATCAGGCATTAATGGGGCTTGCTCAACAGGCATTAATGGGGCCCACTCAACAGGCATTAATGGGGCTTGCTCAACAGGCATTAATGGGGCCCACTCAACAGGCATTAATGGGGCTTGCTCAACAGGCATTAATGGGGCCCACTCAACAGGCATTAATGGGGCCCACTCAACAGGCATTAATGTAGCCCGCTCATCAGGCTTTAATGGGGCTCACTCATCAGGCATTAATGGGGCCCACTCAACATACATTAATGGGGCCCGCTCAACAGGCATTAATGGGGCCCGCTCAACAGACATTAATGGGGCCCGCTCATCAGGCATTAAGGGGCCCACTCAACAGGCATTAATGGGGCCCGCTCAACAGGCATTAATGAGGCCCGCTCATCAGGCATTAATGGGGCCCGCTCATCAGGCATTAATGGGGCCCGCTCATCAGGCATTAATGGGGCCCACTCATCAGGCATTAATGGGGCCCACTCATCAGGCATTAATGGGGCCCACTCATCAGGCATTAATGGGGCTTGCTCAACAGGCATTAATGGGGCCCACTCAACAGGCATTAATGGGGCTTGCTCAACAGGCATTAATGGGGCCCACTCAACAGGCATTAATGGGGCTTGCTCAACAGGCATTAATGGGGCCCACTCAACAGGCATTAATGGGGCCCACTCATCAGGCATTAATGGGGCCCGCTCAACATACATTAATGGGGCCCACTCATCAGGCATTTTAGTGGGCGCATTGCCTTCTAACTACTTCAGCACTCAGAAGAAGCTGGTGAACATCAGCACCAACTACCCTGCCACGTCGCCCAAAGTACTACTCAGCTATCCATTATTGAGTTGTTCAACCAGCATTCAATATTACAGCCATTCAGACTTGATGTACATTATTGGGTTGATTAATACACTCCCAGTATGGAGCTACATATGACAGGAGAGTACTGCGGGAAATCGTGCTCGGAGGCCAGTGCCCTCGGCAGGATTTTCCATCGATCTAAAGTTAATGGGCCAAAAATTCTACAGGGAAGCTGGGCTCTATCTTAATCTCTAGCATATTCCCGGACACTCCAAGCTCTTGTACCAGAAGCAGAAAATTTGTAAAATTTACACCTATATGTAATGTTTGATTCCACATGTGATGCTCTTCCATACCATGTGTTGGCATAATCTTTGTTCCACTCATATATACCCTCTAGTTATTTTTAGTTGTATTGATGTTAAGTGCTGACATTTTGTATTGGCAATAAGCTAGTTATGGGTATTCCATCAACTGCTGCCCAGCACATCAACAATACTCGCCATATATTCCAGACACTAGAGCGATAAATGGCAAACCAGCAGACGGTGGGAACTCACACATCAATGGAAACTAGAGCTAAGGATCCAACGCACTTTGATAGAATAGACATAAATTCTAGGCGTGAAATTGTCAGTCATGAGTTTTGTAATTGAAGCACCCAGTTGTACCAAGAACAAATGAGGGTAAATGTAACTAAAATGCAAACTGCATCTGTCACAGGGAATAGCCAAGTGGCACTCATTCTCTGCTCTTTCGTATTCCTGGTTTCCCACTCTTTCTCTGTCTCTCTTTTCTTGTGATATTGGAGAGTGAGAGAAAACGAGACAGCTATGGAAAGAGGGCTATACCACTATCCATAGTGGCAGTGAAAGCCCTCTATTTAAAAACTGTAGGATCTATAGTTTTTGCTCAAGGACTTCCACTATTGCTCTGAATGCTGGGAAAGTAGCACCTCCATAGCAATCTCTCAGTCACTTATGACAAAAAGCTTGAGAAATGGAGGAATGCCAACAAAATCCAAATCCATGGGAAATGGTCATCTCCTGCGGGTGAGTTAGTAGATTGGCCACAACAGGACACAAACGTTAATATTACTCGACAGAACCAGTCCCCAGGGCTGCTTGCAATAGCCTGCCATACTGTACCATGGAATGCTGAACCATGAACGTGGTGTATGGCCAAAACAATTCGTAAATGAATAAGGTTTTGCGGACTATGGTGCCCCCAGCACTACTAAACAAATAAGCCCCATGTTAATGTGAAGTGGCGAGCGTCTGAGGGAGCAGTGGTTAGCCTGCTAACATGGGCCTTGCTAGTTTTGTGTGAGGGAAGCATGGGAAGGGTTGGAGTATTCTGAGTAGTAACGATGATGCAAATTATTTGGACCTTGATGTGCAACACGAACTGATCTGAGTTTTAAAATGAATTGTTGCCTAAAGAAAAACTATAATTGCATTGTTCCTGTCTCACTCTCTCCTGCACCGCACTCCAGGGCCCTGTCACCCCCCCCCCCCCCACCCCACCCCCCCGTGCTGCATTCCTTCCCCAGGTTGGAATAAAGTCATGCTAAAACATTGCAATCATACTTCAGACTACTTGTGAGCAATGCCACGGCAGATCAGCTAGTATCCTAAACGGGGGAAAAAAGAACACAGTAATAATGGAACATATCTATAATTTGGTAACCACAGCTACTTCCACTTATATAGCACATTTCAGGTAAAAGAGTTTCTCAAGCTGTTTTACAGGGGGAGAACATAAGAAGCTAAGAATTAGGAGCAGGAATAGGCCATACGGCCCCTTGAGCCTGCTCCACCATTCAAAAAGATCATGGCTGATCTTCGACCTCAACTCCACTTTCCCACCTGATCCCCATATCCTTTGATTCCCTTAGAGTTCAAAAATCTGTCGATCTCAGCCTTGAATATACTCAACGACTGAGCATCCACAGCCCTCTGGGGTAGAGAATTCCAAAGATTCACCACCCTCTGAGTGAATTACGGGATAGGTGGACATCGAGCAGCAGGTAGGGGTTGAATTGGAGGAAGGGAGTTTTGAATCTTTGGAATTCTCAGAGGGTTGTGAATCTTTGGAATTTTCTACCCCAGAGGGCTGTGGATGCTCAGTCTAAGGGAATCAAGGGATATGGGGATCAGTTGGGAAAGTGGAGTTGAGGTTGAAGATCAGCCATGATCTTATTGAATGGTGGAGCAGGTTTGAAGAGAGATGTTTTTGAGGTGAATTTTGAAAATGGGGAGAGAAGAAACATCCAAAAATGTTTAGGGAGGGAATTCCAGAGGTCAAGGACACAATGGCTGAAGAGTTGGCTACTGATAATGGAGTGGAGAGATTTTTTTTAATTCATTGTCAGGATGTTGGCATCGCGGGCAATGCCGCATTTATTGCCCATCCCTAGTTTGCCCTTGAGAAGGTGGCGGTGGACCACCTTCATGAACCACTGCAGTCCGTGCAGTGAAGGTGCTCCCGCAGTGCTGTGAGGTAGGGAGTTCCAGGATGTGTGGACAGGTGTGGTGGAATAGGATATGGGCCACTGAGTTCTGAACGAATGAGAGTTTCTGTAGGATAAAGCTGGAGATTAGAGCGCTGGAGAAATTGAACCTTGAGGTGATAAAGATTCTGGGAACATAGTTGGGTGATGTCACAGAAGTGGAAGTAAGCAGTCTTGTCTATGGACTGAATACAGCATTTGTAGCTCGGCTCAAGGTGGAACAGGACATTGATATTACGCACCTTAGCAAGCAGCTGTGGAAGGGAGATGGAATTGACGCTGGTGTAACATTAGCACTGCATCATCATACGCAACAAAGATGACCCTCAATAAACAATTCTGCATCTTAGCGCAAATTTACCCACTAGACATAGACATAGACATAGACATAGAAAATAGGTACAGGAGTAGACCATTCGGTCCTTCGAGCCTGCACCGCCATTCAATGCGTTCATGGCTGAACATGCTACCTCAGTACCCCATTCCTGCTTTCTCGCCATACCCCTTGATCCCCTTAGTTGTGAGTGTTATATCTAACTCCCTTTTGAATATATTTAGCGAACTGGCTTCAACAACCTTCTGTGGAAGAGAATTCCATAGATTCACCACTCTCTGGGTGAAGAAGTTCCTCCTCAGCTCAGTCCTAAATGGCTTCCCCTTAATCCTTAGACTGTGACCCCTGGTTCTAGTTTTCCCTACCATTGGGAACATTCTGCCCGCATCTAATTTGTCTAAACCAGACAGGATTTTAAATGTCTCTATAAGATCCCCCCTCATTCTTCTGAACTCCAGAGGATACAAGTTCAGTTGACCCAATCTTTCTTGATATGTCAGTCCGGCCATCCCAGGAATCAATCTAGTGAACCTTCGCTGCACTCCCTCAATAGCAAGAATGTCCTTCCTTAAGTTAGGAGACCAAAACTGCGCACAATACTCCAGGTGTGGCCTCACCAAGGCCCTGTACAACTGTAGCATCACCTCCCTACTCCTGTACTCAAATCCCCTTGCTATGAAGGCCATCATTCCGTTTGCTTTCTTGACTGCCTGCTGCACTTGCATTCCCACCTTCAGTGACTGATGTACCATGACGCCCAGGTCTCGTTGCACGTCCCCTTTCCCTAATCTGCCACCATTCAGGTAATAGTCCGCCTCTCTATTTTTACCACCAAAGTGGATAACCTCACATTTATCCACATTGTACTTCATCTGCCATACATTTGCCCATTCACCCAACCTGTCCAAGTCACTCTGTAGCCTCCTAGCATCCTCCTCATTGTTCACACTGCCTCCCAATTTAGTGTCATCCGCAAATTTGGAGATATTACATTTAATCCCTTCGTCCAAATCATTAATATATAATGTAAACAGCTGGGGTCCCAGCACCGAACCCTGTGGTACCCCGCTGGTCACTGCCTGCCATTCTGAAAAGTACCCATTTACTCCTACTCTTTGTTTCCTGTGTGCCAACCAGTTCTCAATCCATGTCAACACATTACCCCCAATCCCATGTGCTTTAACTTTGCTCACCAATCTCTTGTGTGGGACCTTGTCGAAGGCCTTCTGAAAGTCCAAATACACCACATCTACTGGTTCCCCCCTGTCCACCCTATTGGAAACATCCTCAAAAAATTCCAGAAGATTTGTCAAGCATGATTTCCCTTTCACAAATCCATGCTGACTTGGACCTATCATGTCGCCACTTTCCAAATGGTCTGTTATGACATCTTTAATAATTGCTTCCATCATTTTACCCACGACCGATGTCAGGCTGACCGGTCTATAATTCCCTGCTTTCTCCCTCCCTCCTTTTTTAAAAAGAGGGGTTACATTGGCCACCCTCCACTCCATCGGAACTGATCCAGAGTCTAAGGAATGTTGGAAAATGATCGTCAATGCATCCACTATTTCCAAGGCCACCTCCTTAAGTACTCTGGGATGCAGACCATCAGGCCCCGGGGATTTTTCAGCCTTCAGTCCCATCAATTTCCCCAATACCTTTTCCCGACTAATAAGGATTTCCCTCAGCTCCTCCCTCTTACCAGATCCTCTGACCCCTTTTATTTCCGGCAGGTTGTGTGTGTCCTCCACAGTAAACACCGAACCAAAGTACTTGTTCAATTGATCTGCCATTTCCTTGTTCCCCATTACGACTTCCCCTGTTTCCGACTGCAGGGGACCTACGTTTGTTTTTACTAACCTCTTTTTACATATTTATAGAAGCTTTTGCAGTCCATTTTAATGTTCTCTGCAAGCTTCCTTTCATATTTTATTTTCCCTGCCCTAATCAAACCCTTCGTCCTCCTCTGCTGAGTTTTGAAGTTCTCCCAGTCCCCGGGTTTGCTGCTACTTCTGGCCAATTTGTATGCAACTTCCTTGGTTTTAATACTATCCCTGATTTCCCTTGTTAGCCATGGTTGAGCCACCTTCCCTTTTTTATTTTTACGCCAGACCGGGATGTACAATTGTTGTAGTTCATCCATGCAATCTCTAAATGTCTGCCATTGCCCTTCCACTGATAGCCCCTTAAATATCGCTTGCCAATTTAACCTCGCCAATTAAGAACATAAGAACATAAGAAATAGGAGCAGGAGTAGGCCAATCGGCCCCTCGAGCCTGCTCCGCCATTCAATAAGATCATGGCTGATCTGATCCTAACCGCCAATCTACTATCTATCACAGAACCATCTCCTGCATCTAACAGAATTGCACACACGAAATAGGAGCAGAATCAGGCTAAACGGTCCCTGGGCCCGCTCCACTACCCACAGGGCCATGACCGATCCGAACCTAGACTCATGTCCAAATTCCTGCCCGCTCCCCGTAACCCTTAATGCCCTTTATTTCTAGGAAACTGTCTATTTCTGTTTTAAATTTATTTAATGATGTAGCTTCTACAGCTTTTTGTGGCAGCATATTCCATGGACCTACCACCCTCTGAGTGAAGTAGTTCCTCCTCATCTCAGTTTTGAAAGAGCAGCCCCTTATTCTAAGACTATGTCCCCTAGTTCTAGTCTCACCCGTCATCGGGAACATCCTCCCCGCATCCACCCGATCCAACCCCTTCACAATCTTATATGTTTCAATAAGATCGCCTCTCATTCTTCTGAACTCCAATGAGTAGAGTCACGCCTCATACCCTCAAAGTTGCCCTTATTTAAGTTCTGGACCATGGTCTCTGACTTAACTGTTTCCTTCTCCATCCTAATGTAGAACTCCACCATACTATGGTCACTCTTCCCCAGGGGGCCTCGTACCACAAGATTGCTGATTAGTCCCTCCTCATTACACAACACCCAGTCCAGGATGGCCTCCCCTCGAGTTGGTTCCTCAACATATTGGTTTAGGAAACCATCCCTTAAACACTCCAGGAAATCCTCCTCCACCGTATTGCTTCCAGTTTGAGTAGCCCAATCTATATGCATATTAAAGTCACCCATGATAACTGCCGTGCCTTTTTTGCACGCACCTCTGATTTCCTGTTTCATACCCTCCCCCACCTCACTACTGCTGTTTGGAGGTCTGTACACAACTCCCACTAACGTTTTCTGCCCTTTGGTGTTCTGCAGCTCAACCCATATTGATTCCACATCCTCCAAGCTGATGTCCTTCCTAGCTATTGCATTAATCTCCTCTTTAACCAGCAATGCTACCCCACCCCCTTTTCCTTTTATTCTATCCTTTCTGAATGTTGAATACCCCTGGATGTTCAGTTCCCAGCCTTGATTGTTCTGGAGCCACGTCTCTGTAATCCCAATCACATCGTATCCATTAACATCTATTTGCACAGTCAATTCATCCACCTTATTACGGATACTCCTTGCATTAAGACACAGAGCCTTTAGACTTGTTTTATTAACATCCTTTGTCCTTTTAGACTTATGATTTAGTATGGCCCTTTGTGTTTCTTGCCTTTGTTTACTCGGCCTTCCCCTATTGTTTCTCACCCTTCTAACATTTGTTTCTGACTGCATATTACTTCCCCCTGTTTCGCTACATAGGTTCCCATTCCCCTGCCATATTAGTTTAAATCCTCCCGAACTGCTTTAGCAAATATTACCCCGAGGACATCGGTTCCAGTCCTGCCCAAGTGCAGACCGTCCCTTTTGTACAGGTCCCACTTCCCCCAGAACTGGTTCCAATGCCTCAGGAATTTGAATCCCTCCCTCCTGCACCACTGCTCAAGCCACGTATTCAATCTCACTATCCTGTTCTCTCTATTCTGATTAGCACGTGGCCCTGGTAGCAATCCAGAGATTACTACCTTAGAGGTCCTACTTTTTAATTTAGCTCCTAGCTCCCTAAATTCTGCTTGTAGGACCTCTTCCCGCTAAAGATGAGCCTTGAACTAATAGATAACTACAAAATCCGTGCCATGAAATGCAGGGACTGGACAGCATAGGGCTGGGCTGTAAAGTAAAACATGATAAATGCCGCTAAAAATGATAGAAAGAGATCATTTAGGATCACACATGCTGTGTGTGGCCGGAGTTTCATATTTTTGGCAGCATCTTTCCAAAGCAGTTAAATTCCGCTTATTGCGAAATTTATTCTGTATCTAAGAATTTCAAATGGTTTGCGTGTAAACCTAGCAGGAGGTGGCAAATCTAAAGGATTTAGGAGAGGAAAGGAAAAGAAATGCTCCCTCATTTATCAGCATTGTGCATGCTCGTTCTTCCCTGTGAGGACTGGCATCTTGTTACACTTCTCTCAATGTCCCGACTTATATTGCAGCATTTAAATGTTATCTTCATTTAAATACAGTGAATTTGCCATCTGACTAACCAAGAGGCCAAAAACCGAAGGGAACCAAGCAGTAACACATACTCGCCAGTGATGGGTAGAACATTTGGGGAACCTATAATGTGAAAAGGTTTCATGCAACAGGTGGTTTAAAGGCCAATCGTATGAGCCGTAAACGGACCTCACTAATTGTTCGTCGCCCTTTAACAAAAAGAACAATGCAGTGCAATTCCCTTTAGTCACTGGCTCTATATAAAAGATTTTCTGCAATGCAGTTTGTTTATTCACATGGTCCAGCTGCTGCTTTCTGTACTGGCAGCAGTAGCAAGTTATATCAGTCATGTGATCTCTCCCTCTCCCACCTCCAACTATCTGGTATTTATATATAGAACATCTCCATAAAAAGCAACAGATGACACTGCCGGTGGAAAGCTGTAATTCACTGCAGTTGCGAAAGGACTGACTGAGGGCCGAGAATAACTGTTTATACTGTTTCCATCCCTGTTGATTGTACATACTGTGCTACACTCTGTTTACAGTTTATTCAATTCTTGTACAACCAACCGTGTCCAAAAAAAAAGCTTAAATGCACGCACAAGATAAACAAGCAACATGGCCACAAAATCTTGTGCTATTTAAACTCTTCAAGAGCTGCCTTTTACAGTTAACTTCAGCTGGGACGGCCAGGAGAGTGGGGCTTGTGACATCAATGCTGTGAGTGCCAATCCCTCGTGGGAGGCACGAGCACAACAACTGCAGTTCTTCACAAGGCGTAACGGTGAAAATACTTTCTGATTTTCATTTTCTGTATAAGGCCAGTCCGATATACATGCCCAAGAGCCTCTCTCGAAATTCCGATCTTTATTTTTGTTGCAATTGCTCTTCGCACCTTATACATTTGTGAATTGTTTTGGCGATACACCACGTTCATGGTTCAGCATTCCTTGGAATAGTATGTCCTGACTGGCCTGATTGTATCTCTGCCGAGGTGTGATGGAGGGCAGTCAGTAAGATTTACTGTAGTCGTCTGACATTGTACGCTACACATTGTTCTCTGTCTATATATGCTTTGCTGATTTGTATTCCTTCACTTCACCTGACAAAGGAGCAGCGCTCCGAAAGCTCGTGATTTCAAATAAAACTGCTGGACTATAACCTGATGTTGTGCGACTTCTCATTTTTGGAATAGTATGGCAGGCTATTATGAGCAGCCCTGGGGACTGGTACTCTCGAGTGATATTAACGTTTTTGTCCTGTTGTGGCCAATCTACTAACTCACCCGCAGGAGATGACCATTTCTCATGATTTGGCGTTTGTTGGAATTCCTCCATTTCTCAAGCTTTCTGTCATTGAGTGAGAGACTGCTATGGAGGTGTTGCTTTCCCAGCATTCATAGCAACAGTGACAGTCCTTGTGCTAAAACTATAGATCCTATAGTTTTTAATAGAGGGCTTTCACTGCCACTATGATAGTGGTATAACTCCCTCTCCATAGCTGATTTGCTTTCTCTTACTCTCCACTATCACAAGAAAAGAGAGACAAAGGGCTCGATTTTGTCATTGGGGCGGGCTGGGGGCGTGTCATCTGCTTTTCGTGTTAGCCACCCGACTCCAATTTGATGTGGGAAAAATATGCGATTTTCCCCTAATTGGGCAATTGATTTCCAGCGTGTGGGAACCCCTGGCCCAATTAGTCTTTCCATTCTGAAACTCGCCTCCGATGACGTCATCAATGCTGCTGGATTTAAGGCCTGCAAGCAGCCTTGCTTCTTCTGCAGACTGCAAACCTTTTGGCCTTTGCTGTGATAGTTTCTTCCAGGCAAAATGTCCAGTAGTAGACCTAAGTCTGCACCAAGGTTTGATGACGCCGCCCTGCAAGCTCTGGTGGAGGGAGCAAGAGGGAATAAGGAGGTGCTCTTCCCTTCTTCAGGGAGGAAGAAGCCTCCCCAGCAGACGAAGGCTTTGTGGATGCAAGTGGTCCAGGAGGTCAACTCCTTATTTATGTGCCGCAGAACCTGGCTGCAGTGCAGGAAGAGGTTTCATGACCTTCTGCGCACTGGAAAAGTAAGTACTGTATGACTTTCTCATCACCCTCAATCTGATCCCCATTGCCTCTCCTTACCAGCACTCAGCTTTGACAACCTCTTCCTCCACATCCCACTTGACACTGACATCCCTGCACCCTTACCCATTCCCTCTCTCTGTATGGTCACATTTACTTAACCATTCGACTTGCAGCCCTCACACTCCCTATCGCTGTGATACTATGAAAACAACTTATAACACACAGGGAGGGCCCTTGGTCTTGCCACCTCACTGAATCTTTGTCTCCTTCTAGGCATCTATGCTATGGATTCTCGACACTCACTCCTTCATTCTCACTCAAACTCCACTTGTCTCCCTCATTGCAGGAAAAGAGAGCTCACAATAAGAGGGAAAGAGCGAGGACAGGAGGGGGGCCACCCTCAGTCGCCTAGCTCACCCCTGGGAGGAGGCGGCCCTGGAGATCGTGGGAGTGGAGGACGATGCGCAAGTGGGGGACGGACAGACGGGTGCATCAGAGCAAGTTGGTGACAGAATAGTTTTTCATCTCTCTCATTGACATTGCATGAGTCACTGATAATGATTCTGATGCTCTAACAGATTGACTTATGATCATCTGCAATATTCAATGTGCATGTAACCTTGGCCTCACATCTCTGACTCTTTCCTTTACTCCCCCACAGGACCATCGAAAGCCCCCGTCCCCACTATCCAGGAGGAACAGACTGAGCCTCCAGACACCTCAGAGGAAGCTGCGTCAGCAGAATTCAGCGCACCCAGCACCAGCGCAGACACTCACACCTCGGTGGCACCTTCGCGAGATGGTGTAGTGTCGTCACCTGGTGTATCACAGCTCACAAGTGAGCATCAGCAGATGGTGGAGACAGGGACAGCAGTGGAGAGCCCTAGTTGGAGGGCGCAGGACTCTGCCAGCTCGGCTCAGCTGCATGTCGACCCTCTGCCTCCGGGTCCATCCAGAAGAAGAGTGGTGCTGGAACTCCAGGAAGAGGTGCAGGAGTCTCTGGCAGGTTTTGTCTCCAGGGTCGCTGCGGGTAGAGGCAGCTGTTACAAGGGGGCATAACTATAAGGTGCATGGGGGGAGATATAGAAGGGATGTCCGAGGTAGATTCTTTACTCAGAGAGTGGTTGGGGTGTGGAATGGATAGTGGAGTCGGACACTTTAGGAACTTTCAAGCGGTTATTGGATAAGCACATGGAGCACACCAGAGTGATAGGGAGTGTGATAGCTTGATCTTGGTCTCGGACAATGCTCGGCACAACATCGAGGGCCGAAGGGCCTGTACTGTGCTGTACTGTTCTATGTTTCTATGAATGGAGGAGTCCATCGCTAACATGAGCAGAGCCTTTGTGGAGGCGTTGGCGCATGAACGTATCACCGCGGAAAGGATGGCAACCTCCGTGGAAAGGATGGCTACTTCCATGGTAAGGCTGTCTACCGTAGAGGAGAGGATGGCTACGGTAGAGGAGAGGATGGCTACGTCCATCGAGGAGCTTAGTCGCCAGGGTATGGAAAACATGGTCATTGTTCAGAATAGACTGACATCTCTTGAGGAGCGATGGTTAGCTATTGAGCAAAGAAACCAGACCTTCAGGCAAGTCCTCGGGAGTAGGACTTCCAGTACAGAAACGGGTCCTCATGGCCCCCCTGAAGTGCAGCAAGCTGCTGTCAAGCCACTTGCTAGCTCTGAAGTAGGGCTGACCCATGAGAGGGATGTTGGTGGCAGAGAACAAGGAAGTGGGGGCTCCTCTCCAAGTGCTCACACGACCATGCCACTGCAAAGTCCTCGGTCAGAGCCTCACCAGAGTCCCCACCCAACTGAGATCGGCGTCTCAACCCCTGCACAGCCGCAGGAGCAGCAGACTGTTGCCGAGCCCTCACAGGCTCGCACCCCCAGAGGACGCCCGCCAAAGGTGTCGAGACAGGAGCAGCAAGAAAGTGAGCAAGGGGCCTCCACATCTGCTGAAGCCACAGGGGAAGCACCACGTAGGAGCACGCGTAAGAGGAAGATAATACACAAGTAGTCACAAGGGTAGTCACTTGGGTGAAATGTCATGTTAATGTTGAAAAGCCATCAGTTGGTTATTGTAAATAAAAAATTCTGATGGCAACTGTTGCAGTTGTGGCGTCTGTCATATCGCTAATGGGACTTCCACACTGAGGGTTTAGGATGACTTGCAATTGTCAGTATGGTGGTCAGAGTGATAGGGAATCCGCAGGTTCTTGGCCATTGTCGATGGTCTGATAAGAAGGTGCGAGGCAAAAGTGTTTGATTATGCAGGCTAAGCAAATCTGGCCAAGAGGAGTGCATCCCGGGCAGCAATGTGGTCGCGCGCTGGCGCCTTCTGGCCTGTGCAGCTTCAGGTGGGTGAGCAGCAGCTTGGCGCTCCTGTTGTTGCTGCTGCTGTTGGTGGTGCTGTTGTTCATGGATCTGTTGCTGCCACGGCTGGTCTTCGTCCGAATCTGATGTCCAGGAGGAAAGGAAATAAATGGTTCCCATGCTTCTGGTATATGCCTCAGTTGAGGAAGCGCTCAGTCAAGGTGGCGAGAGGGGTTTCCCAGGAGGTCACACTGGAGATGGGTGTCAGGTTCCAAACTTCCACAACAATGGGTATGCCTGCTAAAAGTTCCCCCAGACCTGAGACAACAAAGTTCTGCCACCTGCAAATGATGATTGCTGAAAACTCCTTTTTAATGGTGGAGCTGCAGCTGTTAGTAAGCAGTCCACTTGTGAGGCCGCCAGGATTCACTGGCGTGTTTCAGAGGAGACGTGAACCACGTGGGAAAAGTGTTAAAATCAGAAAGGCCTCTCAAAATGGGATTATAGAGGCACTTAACTGGTTCTTAAGGGCCTATCTTGTCTCTTGGAGGCGGGATGGAGACGGGGTCAGAAAACTCGCATTTGGGAAAATTGCTCGGAGGCGGGATGGAGGCGGGATCAGGCCCGCCTGCCATTTTTCGCGATTTTAACACCTCACACGCCTCCAATCACGCCTCCTTGGGCCTGGCAAAATCAAGCCCAAAGAGTGGGAAAACAAGGACTAAGCAAGAGCAGAGAATGAGTGCCACTTGGCTATCCCGTGTGACAGATGCAGTTTGCCACTTTTAGCTACATTTACCCACATTTGTTTTTAGTAAAACTGGATGCTTCAATTATAAAACTCCATGGGGGAAAAATTCAGTATCGCCCATTTTGGGGCGGTAATATCGCCTCCGACTGCAAAATTCGCCTTTATCGCCCCTGGAGGTGATTTGAGCGTTAAATCAGGCGCTACACACCTCTCAAGGTGCAAACGTCAGGGAGCGAGGCGCTACCTCAGAACGCTACCGAAGTTCAGGCGATGCCAATTACCATGGAAGCCAGACAGACTGGTGTCGTCCAGTTCTTAAAGGGGAGGGGCCATCTTGCTGACCAGCCACTCCCTGCTCATTGCAGCCTTGAATCTCGGCCTGGAGAGACCTCAAAAGCAATTGTGTTGGAAGCACTAATGGATAGGCCCAGGGAAAAAGCTCGGCGCTCAGGAACCTCAAAAGTGATGCTGAGGGCCAAAACTCCTTAGGACAGCGTTAAAACCAAAAATTTGGCCGACAAGAAAAGGCAGGAAGCGCCCGCCTTTAAATAGCGCTCCCCCAGCCCCTTCCTGACTTGAAAACGTTCCCCTCTACCTGTCGTTCCTAGCAGCAGGCGCTAAGGCAGGGGGCGCGACTCAATATCCGGTCTGGGGCGCTACCGGGGTGTTGCACGCTCGACTGACGTCACGATCTGCGGGCGCAGGAGATCGTGGCGGTAGTGTTTAGCGCCGCTGCAAAACAACTGGTCAATTTCGCGAGCGGCGCTAAAATCACCGCGCTCAGGCGCTTAGTTCCTAGCGCCCCGTTAGTGCCCCCGGAGGCGCTAACAGGAGGCGCTAAGCAACCGAATTTCTCCCCCCCATGACTGAAAATATCACACCTAGAATTTGTGCCAAGAATCATAGAATGATACAGCACAGAAGGAGGCCATTCAGCCCATTGTACCTGTGCTGGCTCTTTGAAAGAGCTATCCAATAGTTCCACTTCCCTGCTCTTTCTTCATAGCCTGACAAATTTTTCCCCTTCAAGTATTTATCCAATTCCCTTTTGAAAGTTACTATTGAATCTGCTTCCATCGCCCTTTCAGGCAGCGCGTTCCAGATCACAACAACTCGCTGTAATTTTTTTCCTCATGTCGCTTCTGGTTCTTTCGCCAATGACCTTAAATCTGTGTTCTTTGGTTACTGACCCGTCTGCCAGTGAAAACATTTTCTCCCTATTTACTCCAACCCTTCATGATTTTGAACACCTCTATCAAATCTCTCCTTAACCTTCTCTTCTCAAAGGAGAACAAGCCCAGCTTCTCCAGTCTCCCCAAATAACTGAAGTCCCTCATCCCTGGCACCATATCGAAGTGCGTTGGATCTTTAGCTCTACTTTCCATAGATTTGCGAGTCCCCACGCTCTGGTGATTTGGTGTAAATCCCTCTAGTGTTTGGAATGTATGACGAGTGTTGTTGATGTGCTGGGCAGCAGTTGGTGGAAGGCCAAGAATGGAGCATGATTTTGGAGAATTTCTCCAGAGCAGTACATGGAGCTCTGCAATGGCCGTTTTCATCCATTATAAGTGGAAGAGCGTTTAAAAGTGTAGTCACTTTCTGTTTTACTTTACAGAAAGATAGAAATTTGACTCTCGCCCATCTATCTTGTACAGTAAGTCCATTGAGCGCCCAGCCATTGAACTGACCAAACTCACCTCAGCCCTTGGTCTCTGAGACCTGGACCGGTTCAGAGGTGTATGGGGGCAAACAGCAGCATTATCTTGAGGCCTACATGCCTAGAAAATAACATTGCTGCTACTTCACCCTTCCACGTAGTGATTTTCCCCAATTTACTATTGCTATTGAATGGGTATCAGATCTGTAAAGGTTTTGTTTTCAAATGTCTTTAAAAAATAAAAATCCTTTCGATACACTGGAAAGTGAAGACAATACCACAATTTAATAATTATCTACAATGCCAATAGCATCAAATAAAGAACATGTCAAAGGGACGAAGGAGATTCCAGGCTGATCTGTGGTTTTGGAAATTAAGGCCCAGCGTGGGGTCCTGGCCTGCAGTCAAAGTTGGGAGGTTAGAATCCGGAACCTGCCTGGGCGTTGTCATGTGGGGACTGCCTTAGAAATCAGTGTTTGAGAGCTGATGGGAGGTCATAATTTAGAGCTGGCCTTGGGGTGTCGTGTCCGTGGCCTTCTTGGAAGTCATGAGACATGGGATCATGTGAGACCCTAAGGGTCACTACTCAGCATGTAAATAACAAAATCTGTCCAGCCTGGGACTGGAAGCTCTGAGAAGCAGTTGGCTGGGGTGCTGTGGCTTGTAAGATTGGGGAGGCAAGGACTCTTTCCCATCAGTGCCAGGTAACCTTCCTCTCTAGAGTGGGGCGGTGTATCACAACCACATGTTGTCTCATTTACATGTTACCTCTTAGCTTGAGTATCAGCTTCTACTTGTGCCCAGAGGATCCAGCTCTACCTTTTCTATCTCCACCGGCAACTCCATCCTTGTTGCTAACTCTTTGACTGCTTGTCCAGCACCAAGTCCTAAATGAGTCACAAAGTTTCTTTCAGCTCATTATAAGCAAGATCAAAGCCATCCTTTCCCACTCCTAACAGCAATAACCTACTTCTGGCCTCGAGTCCTCCACTTTCCCCAGCAGCCACCTTGGGCTAAACCCAGAGCCTCTGCAATCTATTCCACCCTGAGCTGAGCTTCTCATCCCACATCCAGTCCAAGATCATTTATTGCCACCATCAGAGCACTGCTCACACCTCTACCTGTCCCTCACCACTGCTCAGATCCTATTTCACCTCAAGGATTGATTTCCTTAATGCTCTCCTTGCTAGAATTCAGCCTTCACAGATTCCACCTCATTCAGAACTCTGCAGCTCATGTCTTCTCCTGCACAGAGACCACCACTCCTGTCCTTCACGAGCTCCACTGAATTGGCCTGTGAATTGAATTTAAGATCCGTATCCTAGTTTTCAAATCCCTCTTCTGGCCTTGCCCCACCTTATCTGAGTGATCTCTAGCTGTACAAACCCACAAGCACACTCTGTTCCTGAACATGAATTACTGCTTGTTCCCTCCTCTCTGCTCCACCATTGGTGGCTGTTCCTTCTGGAATTCTGTCCCTAAACCACTTGCCTTACAACCTCCCTTCCTACTTTCAAAACCCTTTTAAAAAATATTCTCTTTGATTTTGACCTCAGACGCCTCCTTCTCTTCCCTCCATTGTTGCCCTGCTCTTTCCAGCTCAGTGTCATATTTTCTTGTTAAATGCTCTTGACTATTTTTATTGCATGAGCAGAGCTACAGAACGGATTTTTTTTGTTGAATGAACAATTTACATTGTGAACCTACAGAGGGGATTGAAAGTCAAAGGAGCAATTGGATCAGGTTAAAGTAGCCCATGCCAGCCTACAACAGAACCTGAATAGCATTCAGGCTTGGGCTGACAAGTAATATTCATGCCAGGTAATGACCATCTCGTACAAGAGAAAGCCTAGCCATCTCCAACTGACCTTCAACAGCGCCACTGTCCCCAAGTTCCCCACTATTAACATCTTGGGGGTCCCACGTGACCAGAAGCTTAATTGGACCAGTCATATCAGCACTGTAGTTACAAGAGCAGGGCAGAGGTTGGGTACTTTATGTCAAGTGGCTCACCTCCTGACCTCTCAAAGCCTCTTAACATCTATAAGCATCAAGTCAGGCGTGTGATGGAATACCATTCACCTAGATGGGTGCAGGCGCAACAACACTCAAGCTCGACACCATCCAGGACAAAGCAGTTTGCTTGATTGCCCCTGACACTGAATTCAATATTCACCCCCTCAATCACCCAGTGCACTGTGGACGTAGTAAGTGCAATCGCCAGGATGCACTGCAGCAAATTACCATGGTTACGTCAACAGCACCTCCTCCCCTTGTGACCACAACCACCAAGAACAAGAGCAGCATTACCTCCAAATTCCCCTCTAAGTCATACACCATCTTGACATGGACACATATCGCCGCTCCGTCGTCATCGCTGCGTCAATATCCTGGAATTTGTTACCGATGGGAGTACCATCAGTACAAGGACTGCAGCGATTCAAGGAGCAGGCCCACCACCTCGGCAACCAGGGTTTGTGCATAAGTGCGGCCTTGCCAGCATCACCCACATTCTGAGAACAAATAAAAAAACATTTTAAACCCTCCCTAGCCCCTTAAGTTTATTGTGATGAGGTTTTTTTTTTAAAGCCATGTTAACTGTTAGCACCAGAGTTGTGCTATTGGCTGAGGATGTAGAGCACCCAGCCTGTAGTTTGGTTTCCTAAGGTGCCAAGGCTAGACAGGAGCTCTCGCACAGCTCCAAAGTAACAGCCTACATTGTCTTCTATAAAGAGGCTCCAAAACATCTCTTGTCAGTGACCTTTATAGATGAGTCTCACAGGGAGAGACCTAACGTGAGGGTTTCCCTGCAGGCAATAAAATTGATGAGTAGAAATTTTCTGTGGTTATAATTTTTTGCCATAAAATGGGTGACTTTGCACAAAAGCTTCTAACACCCTCCCCTGTACTTACCTTCTGCCTTTTAACCATTTTGTGCTGTTAACTGGATCTAAAAATGAATGTTCCTTTTAAGAATAAGTGTAACATAAACTTCACTGTAGGATACAGTTTGCATTGTTAATAGTTGTCATGGTAGCTAGCAATTTACAGTGCTCCTTGTCCAATAGCTATTTTGTTTTACAGAAACAAAGTCTTGTGTCCTAATCCCCTGAGCAATTTATAAACTCTACGTTGGGCCAGTACTACCTATGGCAAGACACAAACACTTGTTCAGAGTGATTTAAGATGTCTCCAGTAAATACTGCAGATGCTCCAAGCTATGTCATTGGAACAGTGCAGTTATTTCAGTTGCAGCAAGTCATTCTGAAAGCTCCAAGTGGCATCATCAATCTCTGCCGTAGCCAGCTGCAGATCTTCACCTCGTGACTTTCCCTCATCGTGACATATGGGAGACTGTTACCAGGCAAACTCTGGATCACAACTGAAACGCTATCCTTTGACATCCGGCATTTTGTACTGAACACAAACTGAGCCCTTTCACATCAAATTCTTTTGACGTTTTCTCCAACTGTATCTGGGATTCCAGCCCGAAAGTAGGACAAACATGTTGACATTTAGGTATGTGGGTTACGTCAGAGCACACAGTCAGAAGCATGAGCCGTCAGCAGAGATACAGAATTAGTTTTATTTTTATCTTCACAAAGTGTTGCCTCCTTTCAACCAGACTTTTAGAGCAGAAGGTTTTGCCAGCTGCAACTGGGAGATTTCCAAACTTTACGAAAGTGATAAAATTATATTTGTCAATTTATGTGAAGTGGCTGAAAGTTTCATTAAGTGTTTCTGCTTGTCTCATCACCATAGTCACCAGCATGTTCTCTAGATGCATATAAATGACTTGATGATATTTTTGATCCAACTACTTGCAAGGATTTTATACCAGATCAGTGTAGGGAATGCCAGACAATAATTAGCCTGAAGGGAAATTTCAGTCGTTCTTTAAACCAATGGGGGGGAAGAATTGCTCAAGTTGCTTTGTTCATGATTTCCACCAGACTTTCTTGCAAAATCAGAACTCTTCTTTTCAGACAGGCTTACAATTTCACTGAAATACTGACCAGTTGAAATTTTCACAAACACAATTGACAGTGTCACTACACATACCCACACTTGACCCATGATTTCTTAGTGATTGCTGATATTTAATGATATCCTAGTTGGTAATTCCAGTCCACTAATCAAATACAGGCAAACTTAGTTGAAAGTCTTGCATTTATATAGCGCCTTTCATGACCTCAGGATGTCCCAAAGCACTTTACAGTCAATGAAATACTTTTTGAAGTGTAGTCACTGTTGTAATGTAGGAAATGCGGCAGCCAATTTGCATACAGCAAGGTCCCACAAACAGCAATGGCCCAGAAATTGATCTCGCTCTGTTCCCGCGGGGGTAAGCCTTCCCCGCGATGTCTCACCTCGCTTATGCTTTTTCAGATCCAGCTCGCACGAACTTGATGTTCCAGACATCAGCTGTGCTGGGCTTGCGTATCCCAGCGGCGTAGTGAATTCGTGCGAGCTGTGGGATCACGTGTCTCAGTTAGAGCCAATGGCAGCACACCATCTTCCATTCATAAGTCTCACAGCATGGCTGTGAAATCTATGAATCTTACACCCCCCCAAAATAACAGCTAAACCTCAATTAAATTTAAAAAAAACCATCACATTAATAAAATAAGTATAGTTAATTAAATTAACCATTTTAAATAAAAAATTAAATTTTTGAAAAAATTTAAAATCTTTTAAAAAGTTATAAAAATAAACTTACCTGTCTTTAAAGTCTCTAAAAAAGATATACCTGTAAAAAAAAATTCAAAAAAGTACTTAATTCACTACTTACCTTCTTAAAAGCGGGTCTTACTCCTCCTTTTTACATTTCCAAAATCTTCCCTACTTACCTGCGCGTCCAAAGCATGAAGTGCACAGCATGCGCGCAGCCTGTAGCGCGCACGCGATGCACCCAGGCCCCGCCCCCTTTTCAGAAGAGCAATTGACGGTTTTCAGCGCATGCGCAGGGCATGCAGAAAACCGGCAATTGGAGTGGGAATACGCGAGAGTACGCAGTGCGTACTCTCGCGTCCCGGGATCAATTTTCGGCCCAATGTGATAATGAGCAGATAATCTGTTTTAGTGATGTTGGTTGAAGGATAAATATTGGCCAGGACATCGGGAAGAACTCCATGGGATCTTTTACGTCCACCTGAGAGGGCAGACAGGGCCTCGGTTTAACGTCTCTTCCAAAAGGCGGCACCTCCGATAGTGCAACGCTCCCTCAGTACTGCACTGAAGTGTCAGCCTAGATTTTGTGCTCAAGTCTCTGGAGTGGGACTTGAACCCACAACCTTATGAATTAGAGGCGAGTGTGCTACCAACTGAGCCACAGCTGACAACTTGCATGGAAATTTCCCAAATAATTACAGTTTGTAAAAGTACTTGATTTGAGTTAGAAAGAAAAATTATTTCAATATTTATGACTTGAGACCTCATGGTTGTTTCTCTCTTGGCACAGTTAGCACCCAGTTCTTTCATCTGAACTGTAGAACAGATTGTGTCCGTATCCAGGATTTCAAAGGAAATGACAGGTTAATTTATTGTCTAACGTGAGGAATTCTCTGGAACTTTGCTCGTGAACCATTACCATGAATATCTCCAAGACCTTTGACAGGGTCTGGTACCATGTACTTCTAAACAAGTTACCATCATATAGCCTTGCATCGAAGCAATGCTCCTGCCTATCTAGTTTCTTCTCAAATTACTCCATCTGTGCTATGGTTGATGATTCATCCTTTGACTCCTTTTCCATTAACTACGAGGCTCTGTCCTCCCTCCCAAACGGTTACTTATTCATGTAAAAGATCTCTTTCTCTTATCATCTTGTCTTTCCATTCTTTGGCTGATCATTTCCACGTTCATCAATTTCCTTCATATTATGCACGTTCACCTCATGACCTTCATTCCCGTCTCAGTGCAGTAGCTGAACCACTATAGCTTGATCTTCTCCATGCCCTTTGAGGCAACAGAACTATGTTTTTTTCAGTTCTTCAACGACACAAGCCCCGATTTTCATTCCGGGTTGTTTTTGGACGGGTGGGTGGTGGCGAGGTCAATTGGAAACTCACACGCTGCTACAGAAATGAGGTCACGGCTGTCTTAACTCCGGGGCCTGATTAACATGCTGCCAGTCCACTTCCCAACTGGAACTCCTGTTAACCCTGGCCCATAAAGGAAAGATAAAAACTTAACTCTATCGGCCTCTTCTAGGGCTGATCCTCTTTCGGTCTGGTGGGAGCGCCACATCGCCCTCCCCACTCAGGCCTGAGTTAAAATTGGGAGCTGACGTGCATATATAAAGAAGGACCCTGCCGGCTTTGGGCGGGTGTCCTTGCTGCCTCCTCGGGAGAGGTTAAAATCACGGCCGGCGAGATCCTGGTAGTTTTCCAATGGATAAGTAACCTGGGTGACTTTAACTGCCCACCCACCCCCACAGTTTCTTCATGTGATGAGTCTAACCAACAGCTACCACCTCTTGCCTTTAGTTCCATTCTTAATCCTTCATAACCTGATTGACATTCTTGGCATTACCATCTTGTCTAACCTCAAATATACTCCTCTGTCTCCCCCATTGCAAAAAATACCTCTAAGAAGATTGTTTTCCTATGTTTATTGCCCAATATCTAGTCATACGATTGCATGATCTAGGGAGTTGTAACAATGAAACCCTCTTATCATATGAACTGGATACGGTAATCTCTCGCGAGCGGTCACATAAACGTCTCCGATGTTCCAAAAGGCAGACGGATTCACTCTTTAGTGAGATGATGACGAGTATAAATCACCACACTGATTTATTTTGCAGTTGTTAAGTGAACGATGAAAGTGACATTTATAGTAAATTTAGCCTTATTTTGACTTAATTCAGTAAACAACCTTGTAGTACAGAAAATAACAAAACATGCCACCCTGTCCCGGTTAGTGGGCTAAATTAACTTTTTTGACCAAGGTTTCCACTGGCCCTGGATAGCCCTATCTCAAAAAGGCCTAGGCCTCACTCTGCCTATCTCCAGCAGACCTTGTAGAACTGACTCCCGACCATGTCTCCTATCCTTTATTCTGGGCTGGACAGAAAGCCAGCAGCTTGACATCTGACCCTCTTCTGAGCCTTCTGTGTGTCTGGGAATTGACCAGTGGGGCTGCCAATCAAATTGACTACTGCCCTTCTGGGTGGGGACCCCCTAGAAACCATCTCCTGCTGCTCCCAAATGAATATAGTCCACAACAATAATAGATGTGAATGATCACTGGAATGTTAAACAAACTTCCATTGTCTCAATCAATCTGGATAGACACCGTCCAAATTCTAATTCACCTCTCCCAGTACTGCTATCCTGTGAATTCAACCACTTGAGAGCTAAAGTTAACATAAAAGCAACATAATCTAAATTACACCAAGATCCCTCCATGGAATAAGAGTCAGAAATTCCAAAATTGAACAACTTGTGTTTAATTTATGTTCAAGATTATACTCATAACTGGGTGGACACTTAACACCACTTCTACACTTCACCAGAAATACAACTTGTCATCTAATCCCTCTCTCACTTCCCACATCCAACCTCTCTCTAACCTTGTCCCAGGCTTGAAATCTTTGGAATTCCTCACCTCCTTCAGTCTTTCCGTCCTCCTACAATCTCAAGACTTTAAAGCCCAAACGCCCTGATTTAACTTGTGTTCCCTTTAATGCTTTGAAACCTTATTAGGAACTGCACTATGTGCCTTGGCCCTTCACCTTGGTTTCTCAATTTAAAAAAAAATTATTGTTTTCAATGTCAGGTCATCTTCGATGGTCTTGTAATTCCCTGGCAGGAAAAAATAAGTTGTTTGGTAGGGATGCCAGCGGTAAAGGTGGCTTTTGTTTTTCTTCAATAAGAAACATCTGTTGAAGGTTGATGATGGTTATAAATGTGTGGTTGTGTGCAGGGTGTATGTGCAGAATACAAAGCCTGCAAAACTGACAAAGTAGTTGCTCTGCTTTTACACTTGGGCCAAAAGTTGTGACCTCAACACTTTTTCAGGCACCATAACCAGAGGGATCAACAGCAGGGAAATGTTGGCAGTGACTAGTATGATCAAAAAATCTAATTTCAGGCGCACTTTTTACCGAGAACCTAGGTGGGAGACCAGGGCTCATAGTGCAGGACACTCCCAATGTTGCAAAGAGTACAACAGATGATGAGGTAAACCTGAGAATTAGTGGTTATGTGATATAAAAACAGAAGTTGCCAGCAACACTCAGCAGTTCCTCAGGGCAGTGTCCTAGGCCCAACTATCTTCAGCTGCTTCATCAATGACCTTCCCTCCATTATAAGGTCAGAAGTGGGGATGTTCGCTGATGACTGCACAGTGTTCAGTTCCATTTGCAACTCCTCAGATAATGAAGCAGTCCGTGCCCGCGTGCAGCAAGACCTGGACAACATTCAGGCTTGGGCTGATAAGTGGCAAGTAACATTCGCGCCACACAAGTGCCAGGCAATGACTATCTCCAACAAGAGAGAGTCTAACCACCGCCCCATGACATTCAACGGCATTACCATCGCCGAATCCCCCACCATCAACATCCTGGGGGTCACCATTGACCAGAAACTTAACTGGACCAGCCACATAAATACTGTAGCTACAAGAGCAGGTTAGAGGCTGGGTATTCTGTGGCGAGTGTCTCCCCATCTGACTCCCCAAAGCCTTTCCATCATCTACAATGCACAAGTAAGGAGTGTGATGGAACACTCTCTACTTGCCTGGATGAGTGCAGCTCCAACAACACTCAAGAAGCTCGACACCAGCCAAGACAAAGCAGCCCGCTTGATTGGCACGCCATCCACCACCTTAAACATTCACTCCTTCCACCACTGGCGTACCGTGGCTGCAGTGTGTACCATCTACAAGATGCACTGCAGCAACTCGCCAAGGCTTCTTTGACAGCATCTGCCAAACCCGCGACCTCTACGACCTACAAGGCCAAGGGCAGCAGGCGCATGGGAACACCACCACCTCCAAGTTCCCCTCCAAGTCACACCCATCCTGACTTAGAAGTATATCGCCGATCCTTCGTCGTCGCTGGGTCAAAATCCTGGAACTCCCTCCCTAACAGCACTGTGGGAGTACCTTCACCACACGGACTGCAGTGGTTCAAGAAGGCGGCTCACCACGCCCTTCTCAAGGGCAATTAGGGATGGGCAATAAATGCTGGCCTTGCCAGCAAAGTCCACATCCCAGGAACGAATTTTTAAAAAAAGGTCAGGCAGCAGATGTGGAGAGAAACAGAGTTAACCTTTCAGTTCTGATGAAAGGTCACCAACCTGCAACGTTGACTCTATTTCTCTCTCCACAGATGCTGCCTGACCTGCTGAGTATTTCCAGCATTTTCTGTTTTTATTTCAGATTTCCAGCATCCGCAGTATTTTGCTTTTGTGTTCGTGGTTACGTGATGCTGGTTAGGGTTTTAAAGTCTGTTGATTGTTGGAGGAAAGGAAACTACAGGAGATAGTTTTGTGAAAGAGTTGGAGTAGGAGATATTGTAATGAGTTTTCAGTTTTATAAGTGAGAATGGCTCATTTGGAGCTTAGAAATAGCATTGATAATGCAAAGAAAGAAGCATTTGAATTGATATAGTGACCTTCATGTTCTCAGGACGTCCCAAAGTGCTTCACAGCCGATTACTTTTGATAGGTAGCCACTGATCTCGTAGTGAAACCTGATGGCCAATTTGCGCTCATCAAGGTCCTACAAACAGTGATGGGATCAGTGACAAGTTAATCTGTTTTGGTGGTGATGATTGAGGGATAAATGTTGGCCTGGACACTGGAGAACTCTCATGCTCCTCTTCGAATCATGCCATGGGATCTTTTACGTTCGCCTGAACAGGCAGACGGGCCCTGAGCACTGCCATGGAGTGGGAGGATGCAAGTAAATCCCCCGGTCTTCAGCACACTGGGAATAGTTTTCACCCTACACCACTTGGGTGGTAAACCTGTAGAGTGGCACGCTTGCCCATTAAAGAATCGCCTCCAATTTTCATTGAAATAATATTTGGGCATATTAGATAACCGCTGGGCGATTGGTGTGGCATCTCATCTGAAAGACAGTACCTTCAGCAATGCAGCACTCCCTCCGTAGCGCACTGAAGTGTTATACCTAGATTCTATGCTCAATCCCTGGAGTGCGGCTTGAATCCGCAACCTTCTGACTGGGAAGAGAGTGCTGCCACTGAGCCAAGGCTGACACCGAGGCAAGAAAGGTTGTCCCAGAGAAAGAAAGCTTTATTTTTAAGTCAAAATGGGTTCTGTTTTGAAAGTCAAATGAGTGAGAGTTGACAACCATGACCACAAGTTTCTGCATTTTGTGGAGATAAGCACTTGTGACAAAAAAAAAGCAAAACTACCACAAAGTGGCTGATCACTTCGTATGTTCAAACATTTAAACAAAAATTGCCTTAGATTTTAACTTTTCTATTTATTTGTCGGCCAAGCTGAGATTGGAATGTAAGTGGGAGTTAGTGCCACCTTGCGCAGTAAACGAGCAGAGCAGATCGCCCGTCCACTAAAGTACACACTCAATTATTGTTTCATTGGGAATGAATATTGGGCAGGTTGTTATAATCCCCTCCGCCAGTTTACCATGCAAGTGGTGAAGGTGAAAATTACCGATGTTAGTAAAACAGATTATCTGGCATTATCACTTTGCTGTTTGTGGGACATTGCTGAGCGCACCTTGGCTGCCACATTTCCTACATTACAACAGTAACTACACTTCACAAAGTACTTCATTGCCTGCAAAGTGTTTGGTACATCCTGAGGTTGTGAAAGGCGCTATATAAATGCAAGTTCTTCCTTTAAGTGAGTAGAAAGTCAATTTTTTATCTTTTAAGGTCTTGTGTGGAACTCCCTCCACTGTACCAGCCACAATGACAAGTGAATATTTTACTCCAGGTGTTAGTGAGCTTAAGGGGGAGAATTTTAACCCCAAAAAATGGGTGGGTTGGGGCCGGGTGGGAGGTTAAAGGGTTAAAAATATGAATCCCGACCCCAACCCACCCACTTCCGGTTTTAATGGAGGCGGGACAGGGGGGGGGGGGCGGGCAGCTAAACCGCTCACAGGAGGCGGGTTGGCACTTTAAATATTATAATGAGGCTCCGTGCCTCATGGTGATCCACCATTTTAAATTTAACTCTGGCTGGTCGGGTCTCCCGGGCCTCGGGGAACCCGCCAGCTAAAGGGAGGCAAGGACTGCTGGATCCAGGAGGTAAGGGCCTTTCCACCTACCTCCTGGATCCAGTGTCCCTGCCTCACCCACCCACTGTGATCGGACCCCGCCCCCTTCCCCCGAGGCCTCCGATCTCTTCCACCCCCTCCCGCCAGAGGCCTCCGATTTCCCCCCCCTTCCCCACGAGGCCTCCGATCTCCGATCCCCTTCCAGCCTTCCGACCTCCCCCCAACGGCCCAGGATCACATTCCTGCCCTGCCCCCAATCACCTACCGACCTACTCCCCTCCGACACCCCTCCCCCCCCGATCCTTGCTTCCCTCCTCTCTGTGGCCTGGTGCCGCAGGCCTACCTACCCGACAGCCAGCCAGCCAGCCTCTCCATCTGGCTGGCTGCAGACATGCTTTGAAATGCTAATCAGGCCCTGCCGTTAAATTCGCCAGGGCCTGCGGGAAACCCATTCTTCCGGGTTTCCCGACCGCTTTTCAGCATCCCCGCTCCCTACCTGCCTCCAAATTAAATTTCCGACCAAGGAGTGGGAAATTCAAAGTATCACCACAAATTTTTTGTTACAAAATTACAGTCTGACAAACAGTCCTTTTACTGGAGTCATTGCCCATGGCCAGTTGATATATTTTTTTTTATATACACATAATTGGAATAGCATTTGGAGAGAAACTTCAGAAACTCCACGGACCCAACTAATGGCCAGAGCCTGCAACTGCATAGTGACCGTTGACCCAGCAAAATTGAATGGGGCATGTCCTAATAATTTACAATGTTAAATGTTGAGGGAAGCGTGACCAAAAATCTTGACAACAGTGAATGTCCTATGTGAGATTTGATATAATATACGAATTAATTTCCTGTGGTATTGCACATGGGAAGTCAAGACCACGTATAGTCGACAAATGATCTGTCTTCATTTTTATATAATACTTTGAGTTTATATTATTTACAGTTAAGTGGCAAAACTTACATGGATTTGGGAAGCAGAGAAGTAGAGTAGCTTGGAGCTGAGGAATTTCTCTGCAGTGCAGGTTGAGGAGCTGGGAGGCACTACAGCACCACCACTGGTGGGATTGTGCCATTACACTGTGAGAAGTTTACATAGGCAGTTTCAATTATAAATGTGAGTACAGGAATTTAGACAGGAAGTGTGTGTAGACGTTAGATTTTTAATATATTATCGATATTGTTCAAAAGTAGTCAATATTCTCCCATATAAAATGGGTGACGAAGGCCAGCTGTATTCTGGCTTTTCAGGAAATTAGTTGTATGTTTGATTGTGACAATCAATTCTGAAGAAAAGAAATGCTATCGGCGTTCATTTGTGGTTGAGTTTTATCGGAGATGGAAAAGGATGAAAGGAGGAATATGATGGCCCTTGCCAACCCTTACCCCTTAGTCAGAAATACTTACTTGGGATGTGCAACAACAGATAGCTTTCCGATGACTAAGTTCTACCATCTCCTGCAATCTGACGTGCAGACAACGTCGAGCGCAGACATCGTACATCCAATGGCCGTGATGTCACCACAGCACTGAACATTTATGCCTCTGGCACTTTCCAAGCCACCTTGAGGACATATGCAACATGAGTCAAAATGCAGTGTACATGTATGAAGCAGGTTACTGATGCATTGTTCACCAGGGCAGACACTTTCTTCATTGATGACCAGCCGTACGAATGACCACCAGCACAAGTTTGTGCAGGTCAATGCCTGCTTTCTAAGCAGTGGCCATCAGTCCTTCATTTTAAAATGGTCTTGAAGGAGAAGCCAGGGGGAAAGCAAGGTTACTGTCTTCTGCAAAAGCAAAATATTGCTGGAAATCTGAAATAAAACCAGAAAATGCTGGAAATACTCAGCAGGTCAGGCAGCATATGTGGAGAGAGAAACAGAGTTAACGGTTCAGGTCGATGACCTTTCATCAGAACTGGAAGATGTTAGAGTTGAAAAGCTTTTAAGCAAATACAGAGTCAGGAATAAGTGGGGGGGGGGGGGGCGGCAGCAAGGAAAGAACAAAATGGAAAGCTCTGTGAAAGGGTGGAGGGCAGGAGTGATTAAATGACTAAAGGGATGATGGTGCGAGGCAAAAGGAGGTGCTAATGGGACAAGCATGGAAACACAAGCTGGGTCCAGAGGAGGTATAAATGGTTACTGCAGAATAGCAGAGGGGGAAGGAAGCATGGAAAATCTGGCAAAGAGGAAAAGGCTCCCATTGCCCAGGAATGTGGTGGGAGGAAGGCAGGTAAACCCCAGGGGTCCAGACTACCCCGCTAGCCGTGTATCGTGCCCTGGCTCTTGAGACTCTTGAAACGGCTATAAACACCAACGAACACCAATACAATGAGGCCCATGCAGCCACCAGGATCATTATTGAGCATACTATAGGCATCTTGACATGGCATTTCAGATAGTTGGACAGGACATGGGACATATTACAGCAGAGCCCCTGGCCTGGGTCTCCAAGTTTATGATTGTCTGCAGTGCGTTGCACAATTTTGCCATTTTGAGAGGTCTAACCATGGATCAGGTGGAGGAAGCCAGTGTCAGAGTAGGTCACCAACAATGACCCTGAAACACCTTTATAGCTAGAAAAAGTAGTAAGCCAGGCTGTCGTAGACAAGACTGTTCCCTAAGTAGTTGAGCTGCCCAATATGCTAACAGTTCTGCCCGCATAACTATGCAGTGCTCCTATATACCATCCCCAACATCATCTTCTGCAATGCCTCAGGTGCCATGTATCCTTTGATCTGATGCTACCTCACCCTGCACCTGGAGCTCCTCCCAAAAACCATAAAGCGTGAGGGTGCACTTCCACCATTGTCCGGATGCATCATGGTCACATACTATTCCCGTCGAAAGCTTGGAGGCTGAATTGGATATAAAAAAGAACTTGCATTTATAAGAGTGCTTTTCACATCCTCAGGACATCCTAAATGCTTCATGGCCAAGGAAATGCTTTTGAAGTGTATTTACTATAATGTAGGCAAACGTAGCAGCCAATTTGTGCACAGCAAGATCCCACAAAGAGCAGTGGAATGAATGGCCATTTAATCTGCCTTGGTGGTGTTGGCTGATGAACGTTGGTCAGGACACAGAGAGGATGACCTGCTCTTCTTTAGATAAAGTACTACAGGATCTCTTGTGGTCACCAAAACAAGCAGACAGGGCCTGTCATTGGTTGTATGAGGGGCCTCAGTTATGGGCTTGCTTCTATAATTGTATGAAGACGGAGGAAGGAGTTTTCAGTTTGCATGTGTGCCTGCAATTTATCTCTTGCACACCATTGTTCTCTGTGCCCATCTAGCAAGTGACAGTATAAACAATTGTACAGAACTTAATCATTTAAATAAATAATACAAACTTGATGGTACTATTCATTCATCATCCAAAAACTTCAAAGTGCAATTGTATCAACTTTTTGCAGAAAGCATTAAATATTTGTTAGCCATGTCTTGTGCGTCAGGCTGTAACAAGGGTTACCCGTCCATTCAATCAACCTTACTTTAGCTCTTTGTATTAAAGTGTATCAGGTTTTAGTGCCAAGCGGCTCATTACTTTAATGGCCGTGTTTTGCCTGCTGGTGGTGAAAGGTCAAATGTGACATTAGATTGAGATGTTCGAAGGTTTTGCCCATCAATGAGATGTTTTAATCGGTTTAGTAACACATGTCCGTGTCAGTGTTTAGAACTAGCAAAAATGTTCAGCATTAATTCGTTACAATTCCTACAGGGAATGTGCAGGGCTTTTCTGTAGATTGCTACTTATATACCCGGGATTTTGATTCGCACGTTCTCGAACAGTAAACAAGCGGAGTGTGTTTTAAATGGAAATAATTAAATCTAAGAATCGCACATTTTTTCATATTTTTTTAATAAAGGACAGTTTATTGTGTTTGAATTTAAAGTTGCTTCGTTTGAATTGCCTGTTAATTTGAGTTTTTACAAGCACAATGAAGGTAAGTGCTCTTTTAATTAAGTTGCTTTATTCAAATTACGACCTAATTCCTTTTTTTGTGGCAAAAATAAAACAAGCCTTGGAATTAACAGGCGTAGACTGTAATGATATTTTCTGAGCCAGCGCTAGCAGTGCCCTCCTCGCCCCCGCCCCCCCCACAACCCAGTGCACTGAGTTATATCAGTTTCAACATTTGCATTTTTAAGATCAGAATGAAGATCCATCTGCAAACTGGCCAAAACCTAAAGTGTCATAACAGTAACAGGAAATTCCACTGCATCCAATATGCGCACACAAGGATTTGTAAGAGACACAGATAACTGTAAACTGCAGGTCAGACACATTGTTAAGTCAGGCCCATTGTATCTTACGATTTATTTATTTTTTCCCCTTAACATTTTGTCTTGTTCTCTCTCCCAGAATGAGATGAATGTGCTCGTCAAACCCATATCTGACAGAATGCAGGAGATCCAGAACTTCCGAGAGAAGAACCGTGGCAGCAAGCTGTTCAACCACCTGTCCGCTGTTAGCGAGAGCATCGCAGCACTGGGGTGGGTTGCAGTGGTAAGTGGAAAGCTTTACTATTGAATGAATGCAGCAGTGTGAGTGGGTGCTGTTCAGAGGCTCCCAGTTTCAGCATGGCTGACAGTAGCTATCTTCCTCTCTAGCCCATTAGTGCTTTGACCGTACATGATGAGCCTGTGTTCAGGTTTGCTTGGCTTTTTTCAAAAATGCTATCAACAAATTTAAGAGGTGCCCTCTGAGTGTTTTAAAATATGCAACCAAATCTCAGTAACTTCCGAAACCACAATAGTAAAACTCAAGTTGTCCACAGCCCGTCTGAACCCTGAGATTAGATCGCAGGCATAAAATTATTGCATGGGGACTATTTGTATTGCCAAGGTTGTCCAAACTGCAGTCCTGGGAATATAGGAACAGGAGTAGGCCATTCAGCTCCTCGATCCTGTTTCACCATTCAATTAGATCATGTCTGTTCTGTATCTCAACTCCATTTGCCCGCCTTCGTTCCATATCCCTTAATAAAGGCACAAGTAAGGAGTGTGATGGAATACTCTCCACTTGTCTGGATGAGTGCAGCTCCAACAACACTCAAGAAGCTCGACACCATCCAGGACAAAGCAGCCCGCTTGATTGGCACCCCATCCACCATCTTAAACATTCACTCCCTCCACCACCGGCGTACCGTGGCTGCAGTGTGTACCATCTACAAGATGCACTGTAGCAACTCGCCAAGGCTTCTTTGGCAGCACCTCCCAAACCCGCAACCTCTTCCACCTAGAAGGCCAAGGGCAGCAGGCACATGGGAACACCACCACCTCCAAGTTCCCCTCCAAGTCACACCCATCCTGACTTAGAAGTATATCGCCGCTCCTTCATCGTCGCTGGGTCAAAATCCTGGAGCTCCCTACCTAACAGCACTGTGGGAGTACCATCACCACATGGACTGCAGCGGTTCAAGAAGGCGGCTCACCACCACCTTCTCAAGGGCAATTAGGGATGGGCAATAAATGCTGGCCTTGCCAGCGACGCCCACATCCCATAAACGAATAAAAATAAATAAATAAATAAAATTACCGTACAAAAATCTATCAGTCTCAGTTTTGAAAGTTGACCTAGCCTAAACAACCTTTTGGGGGAGAGAGTTCCAGATTTCCATTACTGGGGACACATGTTCCAGCTTTACGATCTGACCCTTGTGGCTCAGCCAGCTTAATCTTATTTTCGTTCCGAATTCTTACTTGCTGGTTTGTCCAGTTTGAATATTGTGGGGCTGGAGGTTTGGAATGGGCTGTTTGTACCATTATTGCCTCGCTGGTGGATAAATCCTAAATCAGAACAAGATCTGTTAGCACAAGCAACTTGAAAATGAATGGGAATTCACGGCCACTGAGACTCCGTGGTACACACCTATACAGCCCATGAAAACACAAAAGCTTGCTCACCAATGTTGTAGGTAACATATGTTTTTTTTTACTTGTGTGTGAAGGGTGTCAGTGCTAGGGAACAGAACACTTTGTGTTTTGGGCACTCAAATGTTGGCATCAAGTGCTTGAATTTTTGGACCTGCAAGGCAGCTGTCAAACAAAACAATTGTCATTGATGTGACTCTGTTGTGAATGGCAGCTATGGAATTTGAGAGATTGGATAAACAATTCTCTGAAAATGGTACACCTGTACTATCTTACAAAATATACCATCTCATAATCAGAGATTGAGGAATCAGATGGTATCTTACAGCCAGTAACACTGTATAACTTTAAAAAGCTGGAGCTATATTTAGTGTCCTGCTTATCAGAATAGAAATCTTCAGTGGGACAGTTTAGAAACTCCATGATGATGTTAGCAGATGATAAGCATTTATCTGGCTTTCCCTACAAGGCTGGGCACTTTGGAAAAGAGTTTTCCACTATGCCCACATTGCCTTGTGGCCCTGTATGTTACAACTCAAGGCTCTGTCCTATTGGTTAGTAATGTAACTCTCAAGATTATTTAATTATTCTATTTTTAAACGTATCAAAGTAATGAATGGAGCCCTAGCTATTTAGATTAACTTTTTAATCTGATCTAATCTATTTGTTGGTGGTTATATCACTGATGAGGTAGCTCACTCCTCTTGTTTTTAACCAAGACATGAGCACATGAAAGAGCAATGGGGAAGGAGCAGAGGAGTGGGACTAATTGTTTAGCTCTTTCAAAGAGCCAGCACAGGTACGATGGGCTGAATGGGTTCCTTCTGTGCTGTATCATTCTATGAAAACATCAAAGCGTTGTGGCATCTGCTTTACTGGTTATAACTGGGCGACAAGTTAATAAACAGCTTTCTGTTGAATCTAATGTTTTTTTTCTGCAACTTTCTCTTTTCTGTGCATCCTTCCTCTCCTGACACTTTGCTGTTTTGTTATGAACTTAGGCCCCTAAGCCAGGTCCTTATGTCAAGGAGATGAATGATGCGGCCACCTTCTATACTAACAGGGTGTTAAAGGAGTACAAGGACATGTAAGTTTGCCTCTCTTGCCCTCCTAGCCATATGGTGTGTTCTGTTTAAATCTGTTGCTTGCATATTCTGCATGGTATAAAATTGGGAATACATTCCAAAGAGTAGCACTACAAAATATTTTGAAAACGAATTAAGAGGAATTCAGTGATAACTTAAAATTCAATTTTACATCATGGCAACACTGTGTTCAGTGCTTGAAAGACAATGTTTAGTGATACTTATTTAGAGATTAATACATTGGGTAGTTACAGCCCCCCATAGGTCACAGCTGCTCCTTCCAGCTTCCCACCTCTCAGCCTTCCACTACCAACACACACTGCAGGCTAAGGCCACTTACAGTTAACGATCTCTTTCCCCCTCACCGCCACTGTAAACGAGAGTCACTGGTCAAAGAACAAGTGACGTATCGAGGCAGTAGATTGCCAGTTAGGACTTTGACTGGGATGCAAGTTTCTTATCAGATGGTGCTCACCTTCCCCTTTCCTTATTTTTCAATGCGGTTGGTTGAAGACTAACAGACAAGTAAACCAAAATATTGCAGATGCTGAAAATCTGAAACAATAACCAGAAAATGCTGGAAATACTCAGCAGGTCAGGCAGCATCTGTGGAGAGAGAAACAGAGTTAACGTTTCAGGTCTGTGGCCTTTCATCAGAAATGGTCATCGACCTGAGGCGTTAACCCTGTGTTTCTCTCTTCACACATGCTGCCTAACCGGCGGAGTGTTTCCAGCAATTTTCTGTTTTTAATATAAATAATGTCTTTGGCCACTTCATTCCCGGATAGGTTAACTGGTGGTTAGATTATCGGTGTTTCTCTGGCACCTCAGTGGCATTTGGTAGGCAAGAATCCCTTTATAGTATACTGTTGATAAGTATCTGATTCCAGAGCTGCTAAATTGGCCGATAGAATCATGGCCTAGAAATTGGGGAGTTTATCGCCGCCCGGTACCGCCAGAATCAGGCGAACAAATGGCGGCCACCGCTCTTCCGCCAGCTGGCGGGAAGGTCCTGCGGCGGCCGCCATTTTCGGATGGCCAGCAGCGTTGCCGATATTAGCGATCGCGAAAATCATGGAAATGATGCAGATCGTGATGTCAGTGAGTGTGCAACGCTCACTTGACGCCCGATCTGCAAGGTTGGAGTTTGCTGTTCAACTTACCGGCAAGCCTTCAGTGCGACGAGCTGAGCAAGCGTTGACAAGCGGGAAGGAGGCTCCAGCAGCGGTATTTAAAGGGACTATCAGCAACTACTTGCCGCTGACATGTTTCTGCAGTTTGACCGGCTCTGGGCAACTTTCTGCAACTCCAGCAGCTTTATTAACTTCTTTCAAGGTTCTAAGCTAACAGGGAGTGTTGTTGCAAGTAGAGAACGCCTTCGTTCTTATTTAAAGGCTTCTGCTCACAACACTTGCTCACAGTTATGGGGGCTCTACTGGCAGTCCCCCTCGTGCTCAAGTATCTCTGTGAGAGGGAGCCGAGGCAGTAAAGATGAGGAGAAGGTGTGCGCAGAGGAAGGAGGAGGAGGGCCAGGAAGGCTCTCAACAGGAGGCCTTACCCACCTAGGGTCTTCCGAGAGCGCTTCTCTTATATCCAATTAAGTGAGGAGCAGTGTCTCAGGAGGCTCCGCTTCACCAAGGAGGTGGTCACAGAACTCTGCCACCTCCTGCAACCAGACCTGCAGCCTGAGAGCAGGGCGACCACGGCTCTCCCAGTGGCAGTCAAGGTCACCATGCCCCTCAATTTCTTCTCCAGCGGGTCTTTCCAGTCTGCAGCAGGAGACATAGCTAATGTCTCCCAGTTCGCCGTCCATCGCTGCATCTGGGAGGCCACTGAGGCTCTTTACTCCAGGAGAAGGGATTACGTTGTCTTCTCTCTGAGCAGAGAGAAGCAGGACGAGCGCGCATGTGGCTTTGTCAGGATAGTGGGCTTCCCCATGGTGCAGGGCGCCATCGACTGCACACACATGGCTTTGCGGGTGCCGTATAACAATCCTGAGATAAAAAAGAACTTGCATTTATATAGCGCCTTTTTTTATTCGTTCCTTGGATGTGGGCGTCGCTAACAAGGTCAGCATTTATTGCCCATCCCTAATTGCCCTTGAGAAGGTGGTGGTGCGCCACCTTCTTGAACCGCTGAAGTCTGTGAGATGTTAGCTGTGTCTCCTTTCATGACCACCGGACGTTCCAAATGCTCTTTACAGCCATTGAAGTACTTTTTGGAGTGTAGTCACTGTTGTAATGTAGGAAATGTGGCAGCCAATTTGCGCACAGCAAGCTCCCACAAACAGAAATGTGATAATGACAAGATAATCTGTTTTAGCGATGTTGATTGCGGGATAAATATTGTCCAGGACACCGGGGATAACTCCCGTGCTCATTTTCAAAATAGCGCCATGGGATCTTTTATGCCCACCTGAGAGAGCAGACGGAGCCTCGGTTTAACGTCTCATCCGAAAGACAGCACCTCCGACAGTGCAGCACTCCCTCAGTAATGCAGGCCTAGATTTTTTTTTGTGCTCAAGTCTCTGGAGTGGGGCTTGAACCCACGACCTTCTGACTCAGAGGCGAGAGACTACCAACTGAGCCACGGCTGACACCTAAAGATCTTCCGTAACCGCAAAGGCTACCACGCTCTTAATATGCAGTTGATGTGCGACCATGCCCAGCGCTTCCTGATGGTCAATGCCCACTATCCTGGCAGCAGCCATGATGCCTTCATCCTACATAAGAACATAAGAAATAGGAGCAGGAGTAGGCCAATTGGCCCCTCGAGCCTGCTCCGCCATTCAATAAGATCATGGCTGATCTGATCCTAACCGCCAATCTACTATCACAGAACCATCTCCTGAACCTAACAGAATTGGACACACGAAATAGGAGCAGGATCAGGCTACACGACCCCTGGGCCCGCTACGCTACCCACAGGGCCATGACCGATCCGAGCCTAGACTCATGTCCAAATTCCTGCCCGCTCCCCGTAACCCTTAATTCCCTTTACTTCTAGGAAACTGTCTATTTCTGTTTTAAATTTATGTAATGATGTAGCTTCTACAGCTTTTTGGGGCAGCATATTCCATGGACCTACCACCCTCTGAGTGAAATAGTTCCTTCTCATCTCAGTTTTGAAAGAGCAGCCCCTTATTCTAAGACTATGCCCCCTAGTTCTAGTTTCACCCATCATCGGGAACATCCTCCCCGCATCCACCCGATCCAACCCCTTCACAATCTTATATGTTTCAATAAGATCGCCTCTCATTCTTCTGAACTCCAATGAGTAGAGTCCCAATCTACCCAACCTCTCCTCATATGTCCATCCCCTCATCCCCGGGATTAACCGAGTGAACCTTCTTTGTACTGACTCGAGAGCAAGTATGTCTTTTCTTAAGTATGGACACCAAAACTGTATGCAGTATTCCAGGTGCGGTCTCACCAATACCTTGTACAACTGAAGTAATACCTCCCTATTTTTATATTCTATCCCCCTAGCAATGAAAGCCAACATTCCATTGGCCTTCTTAATCACTTGCTGCACCTGCATACTAACCTTTTGAGTTTCGTGCACCAGGACCCCCAGATCCCTTTGTACTGCAGTACTTTCCAGTCAGTCCGGTGTGCCAGCCACCACAGCAAACTCAAGGGTGGCTGCTTGGAGGCAGTACAAAGAAGGTTCACTCGGTTAATTCCGGGGATGAGGGGGTGGACATACGAGGAGAGGTTGAGTAGATTGGGACTCTACTCATTGGAGTTCAGAAGAATGAGAGGCGATCTTATTGAAACATATAAGATTGTGAAGGGGCTTGATCGGGTGGACGCGGTGAGGATGTTCCCAATGATGGGTGAAACTAGAACTAGGGGACATAATCTTAGAATAAGGGGCTCCTCTTTCAAAACTGAGATGAGGAGAAACTTTTTCACTCAGAGGGTAGTGGGTCTGTGGAATTTGCTACCCCAGGAAGCTGTGGAAGCTACTTCATTAAATAAATTTTAAACAGAAATAGACCGTTTCCTAGAAGTAAAGGGAATCAGGGGTTACGGGGAGCGGGCTGGAAATTGGACATGAGTTTGAGTTCGGATCGGTCAAGGCCCTGTGGGTGGCGGAGCGGGCCCAGGGGCCGAGTGGCCTGGTCCTGCTCCTGCTTCTTGTGTTCTTTAGAGTTGAGGTTGGATCAGATCAGCCATGATCTCATTGAATGGTGGAGCAGGCTCGAGGGGCCGATTGGTCTACTCCTGCTCCTATTTCTTATGTTCTTATGTAAGGGCTCTGCACCTGGCTGATGACTCCCCTCCGCAATCCCAACACTCGTGCCCAGCACTCATATAATGAGAACCATGCTTCCACCAGGAACATCATTGAGCAGACCATCGGGCTATTGAAGCAACGGTTCCGCTGCCTTGACCGCTCGGCAGGAGCCCTCCAGTACTCGCCGGAGCAGGTGTCCCATTTCGTGGTGGTCTTCTGCATGCTTCACAACTTGGCCATCATGAGGGCGCAGCCCTTGCCAGCAGGGATTGCGGGAGGAGGAGGAGGAAGAGGACGAGGAGGAAGGGAGGGGGCAGGCAGCCAATCCCCCTTCCGGACGGGCTGTCCGTGAACACCTCATCAGACTCTGATTCCAATGAATGAAACCCCAGGTCCCCGTTGCTCACCACATCCCCATCATACCATCCCTGTGTCACTGAATATCACAGCGTCCTCCTGGGCACAAAGCTGAAATAAGAGCCAACACAAAAGATTCCAAACAAAATTAATAAATTTATCAAAAATCAATTCACACATATTTATGGTAATGATATGAATAATCACCCTTGTGCAATCTATTAGTGCCTGTCGTTTGGGTTCCCTTTTCTGTCCTAGTGCTCCTACGAAGTGCTCCCCCAGTAGCTGCAGCATGGCTGGTGGAAGGCTGCTGAGTTTCCATGGGGGAGACTTCAGATGGCTTTGCAGGATGACCTCGAGCAGCTCTGGCCCTCGAAGGCCCGGCTGCAGACTGCACCACCTCAGCATGGGCAGCAGCAGTCTGGGCTGGCTGGATGACAGGCAGCGGCAAGGGCACTGGCGGAGTGGCAGTGGTGGGAACAGGAATGCTGTCATCCTGAGAGAGGACGGCAGGGTTCTGCTTCACTGACCCACTGCCACTCCCCTGGGGTGGGGCGCCTCAGCATTCCCAGCAATCTGTTGGAGGCCAGATTGCTGGCCTGCTGCGATACCCTGCAAGCCCCGGTCGACAGTGGTAAACCCAGCCATGAGGGCAGCAATCTGAGCTTGGGCGGCAGCCAGCAGGGACTGCAGGAGAGTGATCTGCACTTCCGCTGCAGCACTAAAACATTGGTTCGCGTCTACCTGTGCTGCAATGGC
The DNA here is from genome assembly GCA_030390025.1 of Squalus acanthias. NCBI lineage: Eukaryota > Metazoa > Chordata > Chondrichthyes > Squaliformes > Squalidae > Squalus > Squalus acanthias. The sequence goes on along the minus strand of CM059428.1, from coordinate 40,901,197 downwards.
AGCTGCGACATCACCATCACACTCACCATCATGTCTGGGTCGACACGGTGTCTTCGGGAGTTTTCCATCATTTCCAGCCTGGAAAACATGGTTCCCAAGCTCAGTGCAGAGCCCCGGCCAATGTTGGAGGCAGACTCCTCCATGCTCCTTGACATTGCCAAGAGGCTCTGGGAGGCTTGCCATTGCACTTAGCAATTCAGTGTGTATGGCCATCGCCCTTCTTCTGAAGGCTGCCCCATCGAGGTCCTCATTTGAGTCCTGTGCAGAAGAACTTGCGCGCGAACTCTTCCTCCGGGGAGCTGGCCCCCGAGCTACCCTTTCCCCTGGGCCTTGCTGCAGGCCACTCATGCCCGGTGCCTCACCCTGTGCAGATCCCGCTTCTACACCAGCCTCTGAGCTGGTGTCTGCGAGTGACAGATGCAGTGATGCTGTGTCGTCTTCTTCTTCTCCCCCCCTCGCTCTCCTGCATCACCTCGGGCACAGGCTGCTCGGGTGCTTGTTGTTGATTAGCTGAAAGCAGAAAGGCAGAAGAGTCGGGTTATGGTGAGGGGAGTTGGGGGGAAGCAAGATATGCATGCATACAGCATCAGCAGCTTGAAAGTGAGAAGAGATTGTGGGATGAGGGGTAAGTGGGATGTGAGAAGAAGGATTAGGAATGAGCGTACCGTATTGTCCCCAAGGGCTTCAACTTTGTCAGTTACCACAGCCTCTATGATCTGCCGCCCAATTATGTCCAGGATGTCAGCCTGTCCCCCGCCTGTCTGCTGCTGCTCCCTCCGGTTATGTGCGACCTTGGCCTGCAAGAGAAAGGGAAGTGTGTCAGTGAGCGTAGTGCAATGTGTTTGGGTGATGTGCCTGCCATAGTTGAATAGCTGTCAGTGTGTGCAAGGTGTGAGATGTGGGTGTGAGCGTTGCAGCAGTGGTAAGGTTAAGAGAGTGAAGTGAAGCTCTGATTGTGAGGTGTGAGTGGTGATCATAGAATCATAGAATGGTTACAGCACAGAAGGAGGCCATTCGGCCCGTCGAGCCCGTGCCAGCTCTCTACAAGAGCACTTCAGCTAGTCCCACTCCCCCGACCTTTCTCCGTAGCCCTGCAGATTTTTTTCCTTCCGGTAATTAATTCCCTTTTGAAAGCCACGATTAAGTCTGCCTCCACCAACCTCTCATGCAGTGCATTCCAGATCCTAACCACTCGCTGCGTAAAAAGTTTTTCCTCATGTCGCCTTTGGTTCTTCTGCCAATCACCTTAAATCTGGTTCTTGACCCTTCCACCAATGGGAACAGTTTCTCTCTATCTAATCTGTCCAGACCCCTCATGATTTTGAACACCTCTATCAAATCTCCTCTCAACCTTCTCTACTCTAAAGAGAACAACCCCAGCTTCTCCAGTCTATCCACGTAACTGAAGTCCCTCATCCCTGGAACCATTCTTGTAAATCTTTTCTTCACCCTCTCTAAGGCCTTCACATCCTTCCTAAAGTGTGGTGCCCAGAATTGGACACAATACTCCAGTTGAGGCCGAACCAGTGTTTTATAAAGGTTCATCCTAACTTCCTTGCTTTTGTACTCTATGCCTCTATTTATGAAGCCCAGGATCCCGTAAGCTTTTTTAACCGCTTTCTCAACCTGCCCTGCACCTTCAACGATTTGTGCACATATACCCCCAGGTCTCTCTGTTCATGCACCCCCTTTAGAATTGTACCCTTTAGTTTATATTGCCTCTCCTCATTCTTCCTACCAAAATGTATCACTTCGCAATTTTCTGCGTTAAATTTCATCTGCCACGTGCCTGCCCATTTCACCAGCCTGTCTATGTCCTCCTGAAGTCTATCACTATCCTCCTCACTGTTCGCAATACTTCCAAGTTTTGTGTCATCTGCAAATTTTGAAATTGTGTCCTGTACACCCAAGATCAAGTCATTAATATATATCAAGAAAAGCAGTGGTCCTAGTACCGACCCCAGGAAAACACCACTGTATACCTTCCTCCAGTCCGAAAAACAACCGTTCACCACAACTCTGTTTCCTGTCACTTAGCCAATTTTGTATCCATGCTGCCACTGTCCCTTTTATTCCATGGGCTTCAACTTTGCTGGCAAGCCTATTATGTGGCACTTTATCAAATATGATAGATAGAGATTGTTGGTAGGTGAGTGCTGGGCGTGTGGTGTATTGAGTAGTGTGTGAGGCTTGTGGTGCAGATGGTGGAATAAGGCATTTGCTGAAGCCTTCACTCACCTTGACCTGCCGTGTGAGGTCATTAAACTTCTTTCGGCACTGGATGGCCGACCTTGGCACCACAGTGCTGGCTGTCAGTTAGGCGGCTATCTCCTGCCAGAGCCTTCACAATGTGTGTGGCGAGGGCTTCCTTCCAGTGTGTGGGAAGAGGACAGCCCGCCTCTTCTCCACGGCCACAACCAGTGCCTCCAGAGCCGCATTGGAAAATCTCCGGGCTCTCTCCCTTTGAGGATGCTCCGCCATGGCTTTGCAGTACCTTCTTCTTCTTCTTTTTCTTCTTCTTCTTGCAGCTGCAGCTCTGAGTGGCTTGGCAATGAGGTGCATTGATGCTACAGCATGAGGTGCTGTAACATCAATGCACCTTCCCTTTAAGTACTGAGTAAAGCCTGTGCCACATATGACTGGGAACTAGACTGGACCCGATATTGGCCCACCTGTTGAGCGGTAAGCCAATGAGCAGCAGTTTTAGTGCTGAGATCAAGACTATAATCGTGTTAATGAGGGCCGAGCGTGAATTTTGCGTGCTACCTAAACCATTTTGAGGTGGTGCAGCTTAATATCATTGGGCCTTAACACTGCCTGTTCCGTGGCCATATCCAATTTCTAGGCCCATAATTCTGCATATAGCCAAATCTCACTCGTTATGGGCCAAAAATCTCGATACAAGGGGTCTTTTGTTTTGAATTTTTTATGCATGCAGCCGAGGGTGTGGATTACAGTTTTCATTTGTACTTCTGACAAAGGAAATGCTGTGTATCGTGCTGCACTGTGCACCATATGACACGCGCTTAAGGACTCGGCTGTCTGAAACCTTCTGAACAAGTCCCTTCAGAGCATTAGTCACCCCCGACACTCTGCACAACAGGTGCAGTTGGCTAATCAATGACAGGCATCCAATAGAAAATGTATCAATTTCTAATTGCAGTAATTAGAGAGACTTTTTATTCTTTAGCCACTTGCTTCATCTGCAGTTAACTGTGTGTGTTTGTGTAGCCTGTGCAGATCAAAGGCTCCCCAGTACACGCAAAACATTAAACACACCACATGGTGCAGTACTGAGCTGTGCAGCTCAGGAAAGTATCAGATTTGACTGCCAATCTAGGCTGAATTTGCTGATCTGAGGTGGGGGGGGGCACGATAATTGGTCTCTCGTCTCCGTATCACTTAGCTTGGTGGGGGGGCGGGAGGGGAGATTCAACTGGGGACCGTACCCCCCGTAGTCTAGTGCATGTGTGGGGATGTTGCACGAGGACAGGATTGGGCTCACACTTGCAAACGGCTACTTGGGTGAGGTACAAAAGGGCTGCCGATGTATGTAGAGCCACTTCCAAGTATGAACCATAGCCTTCAAGAGAGGAGGATTCAAAAATGAGAACGCTAGGGGAAAGTTCCAGGCAAATTCCAAATAACTAGCTTGAGAGGCTGGCAATCATACATGAGGACTGTTTCAAGTAGCGATGGCCAGCAAGCACTTGATGTCCTCCCTCACATGTCCTTCCACTAGTGGTGCTTCAAGAGGAAATCATCCTAACATGAAGACAGGTGGGTATGTTGTCATCCTCTTTTAGCCTTACATTGAACACTCCAACTCTTCTCAACGGAGAAGGTTTGTATTCTCGGTGCATGTCAAGGTCTCCCTGCCTATTGTCCAAATGGATCAGGTATCGTCTGACAGGCACCAGGAAACGGTGAGGTTTATACGAAGTTATATCTTGGCTGGCCATTTACTGGGGCACTGAATCCCACTGATTCTATAAGTGTGTCTGGGTGCATTAAGTGAGTGCTAAACTCCTTCAACATAGCCTGAAAAACAAATGCAGCCCTTCCACCCCAACCTGCACCACAACGCTTATGGCCTTAGTAAACCAGATTGAACCTTCCCAAACTCTGCTCACTTTGGTTCCTTGTAGCTATGAACAAGAAAGAACCATTTCATCCCATCCATGGATGGAAAATCATGAACTACATACCTGAGATGTCCTGATATACATTGGGGGGGTGCGGCGGAGGGGTGGGGGGGGTGCGGGGAGCAAGGGCAAGGTTCCCCGCCAGTAACGTGCATTAGTAAATCAGTCCAGGGTCCCAGAGGTGAAAGAGCAATGTTCAAACCACTGGCATCTCACAGTACTTTCTACTCTAGACTCCCAAGTTGCAAAAGAATCTTCTAGGCAATGAGAGCTGAAACTATTAGCCTCATTATTTTGCATTCCCAAAAAATCAGGTTCTTTTCTCCCATCATGACAAAAGAAATTTAAACAACTTCCTCAAAGTTCAAAAGTAGCTTTACTTCAGGGAGTGTGATTAGTTGACCGCATGTCCTAAATCCTCTGATTCCAAGTGACTGATACGAGCTAACAGTATAATGTGCTTTCAGTTGGGCCTCACTCGCTGAAGAGGTCTCCCAGGTGCCCAATAGTTGAGCCAGTCCACAAGTCTTCAAAGGTTCTTTGTGGACATTGGCCAATGACAATAGCCTGTCGAGAAACAGCTCGGGAAGGTTTCTGATTAGCCTAGTTATTCAGAGCCAGATTCCAGACTGTCCAAAGGATAGTTTTACTGGAAGAATGTTTTCTGGTTATCCAGAAATAGCTGCTGTCCTCTGTTTTAAATAGGATCACAGCAAAGGGTCAAGATCCTTGGAGCATTTAACTGCAGCAGTCTGTGTGCTCCAGTTAGCCAGCCCCTTTCAAATCTCTAAGCCTAGTGATTGGCCAACACTCGTATTTTCCTCTTTTCTCTCCTTAATTCTTTGTTCTGCTCTGCTTTCTCTCCCTTTGCCTCTTCCGTCCACTGCCATCTTATCTTCATTGGGGAGAGATTTCCATTGAAAAAGATGAAATGCTTTGCTCTTGATGATGGAAGTGTACCAACTTTTGCCCTACATCCCGCCCTCCCACCGCACCCAACCTCCGCCCCCCGCTCCCCCTCTTTCATTTGGCAGTAGTCTTGTGTACAAAGATTGTGATCCCATGGCATGGAGGCCATGATTCCCACAATGCAGAGCAGCACAGGAAAGACTCCATCTGTTGCACATACTATACTGCCTTGTTGGAAAAGTCTGTTCTGTGCATGCATGCATAAGCACCCAACACATCTCACAGCTTATCTCACCAATTTTTTCCCTCGCTAATTTTTCTCTTCCAACTTTTTCCCTTCCCCTCGTCTGAAAGTGTTGGCACCATGCTCGGGTATGATTGCCTAGGGGCCAAGGCCATCCTGAAGAAAAATAGCAATTTTTTTCACCATTAAAGTGCACCTCCTGCATAATTGTGCTGTTAAAACGTATTCTAGCACCAGGAATTTGAAAATTGGGCTCATTATTTGGGATTGTTTAGATATTTTATTTAGTGTGAAAAGAGAAATTAACTGCCGGCTGAAGTAAATCTTCATGCTAAATAGCTTCAGCTAGCTTCTCACCAAGTTAACCTCAATGTTGTTTGGTGTTGATATTCTCTTAAATCTTTCTTCACCTACAGTGACAAGAGACATGTAGAATGGGTCAAATCCTTCCTCAGTATCTGGACAGAGCTTCAGGCCTACATCAAGGAGCACCACACCACTGGGCTCTCGTGGAATAAGGCTGTAAGTATCCTCACAGCTTCATGCAGCATTAATATTAACATAACTTGATGGATCCAAGTCTGCGCTGGTGTCTTTCTCCATGTGCGACACCAGTCTAATTCTACTCTCCTGCTCGCTCCCGGCAACATTTTAACAGGTCTCTTTCTTTTTAGGCCACAACCTAATTCCCTTTTAAACAACTCTACTTCAATGGCAGTCTGTGGCAAAGAATTCCACGCTCCAAACTCTATACTTCTATTCAGATATTAGAATATGAAATAACTTGTGTTTATATAGCGCCTTTCACGACCTCAGGACATCCCAATGCGCTTTACAGCCAATGAAGTACTTTTGAAGTGTGGTCACTGTTGTAATGTAGGAAATGCAGCAGCTAATTTTGCACACAACAAGGTCCCACAAACAGCAATGTGATAATGACCAGATAATGTTGGTCAAGGGATAAATATTGGCCAGGACACCAGGGAAAACTCACGTGCTCTTCTTCGAAATAGTGCCGTGGAACCTTTTACGTCCACCTGAGAGAGCAGACAGGGCCTTGGTTTAACGTCTCATCTGAAAGATGGCACCTCCATCCGTGCAGCACTCCCTCAGTACGGCACTGGAGTGTCAGCCTAGATTTCGTGCTCAAGTCTCTGGCGTGGTAATTGAACCCATGACCTCTGACTCAGAGATGAGAGTGCTACCAACTGAGCCATAGGACGTGAGGTTGCCCCTTGTCGATCAGACAAGGAATTGGTAAATTCCAATATTCAACACCCAATAAATACCAACACTCAAAACCCATGGATTAATGAATCAACAGTCTGCTCTTTGAAACATTACTCCATTTAATTAACAAGTAGAGCTCTGGGGAGTGGAGGACTGCATACAGGAAGAGTTTAATCTTTATTTAAATGGCAGATCAAAATAGTTCTGTTCTCTATAATTCTCTGTAGTAGGTGGAGTTAGAACCAGGTGATCATTTTGCAAATGTTTGGAAGATGAGAGTTTGCACCTTAGAGATCATTTTAAAACATGGGTTGGGTTTTTCCATTTTAATGATGCTAGTGCAAGTACTGTGCATTGAGGAGCAAAACCTAAATCTTTCTCTCCCCACCCACGCCCCCCACCACAATAAAACTGGGCTGTCATTTTAAAATACAAGCTGCATGACAGCACAGGCTGCAATGCCAGAGGTAAGTCGTTGTGAACAGAGCAAAAGGTTAAGTGGCGAAAGGGAAGCCAAATTGGGATTGTTGGCAGAGGGGATTTGTAAGGACTGCTGACCCTTGGTTTGCTACAGCAAAATAAGAACATAAGAATTAGGAGCAGGAGTAGGCCATACGGCCCCTCAAGCCTGCTCCGCCATTCAATAAGATCATGGCTGATCTACGACCTCAACTCCACTTTCCCGCCCTATCCTCATATCCCTTGATTCCCCTAGAGTCCAAAAATCTATCGATCTCAGCCTTGAATATACTCAACGACTCAGCATCCACAGCCATTTGGGATAGAGAATTCCAAAGATTCACAACCCTCTGAGTGAAGAAATTCCTCCTCATCTCAGTTTCAAAAGGATGACCCCTTATCCTGAAACTATGCCCCCTAGTTCTGGACTCTCCAGCCAGGGGAAACAACCTCTCAGCATCTACTCTGTCAATCCCCCTCAGAATCTTATATGATTCAATGAGATCACCTCTCATTCTTCTAAACTCCAGAGAGTATAGGCCTAATCTACTCAATCTCTCCTCAGAGGACAACCCTCTCATCCCAGGGATTATTCTAGTGAATCTTCGTTGAACCGCCTCTAAGGCAAGTATATCCTTCCTTAGATAAGGAGACCAAAACTGTACACAGTACTCCAGGTGTGGTCTCACCAAAGCCCTGTACAATTGTAGCAAGACTTCCTTACTCTTGTACTCTAACCCCCTAGTAATAAAGGCCAACATGCCATTTGCCTTCCTAATTGCTTGCTGTACCTGCATGCTAACTCTGTGTTTCCTGTACGAGGACACCTAAATGTCACTGAACACCGATATTTAATAGTTTCTCACCATTTAAAAATATTCTGTTTTTCTATTCTTCCTACCAAAGTGAATAACCTCACATTTCCCACATTATACTCCATCTGCCACCTTATTGCCCACTCACTTAACCTGTCTATATCTCTTTGCAGGCTCTTCGTGTCTTCCTCACAGCTTACTTTCCCACCTAGCTTTGTATCATCAGCAAACCTGGATACATTGCACTCAGTCCCTTCGTCTAAGTCATTAATATAGATTGTAAATAGCTAAGGCCCAAGCACTGATCCTTGCAGCACTCCACTAGTTACAGCCTGCAAACCTGAAAATGACCCGTTTATCCCTACTCTCTGTTTTCTGTCTGTTAACCAATCCTCAATCCCTGCTAATACATTACCTCCAATACCATGAGCCCTTATCTTGTGTAACAACCTTTTATGTGGCACCTTATTGAATGCCTTTTGAAATCCAAATATACTACATCCACTGGTTCCCCTTTATCTACCCTGCTAGTTACATCCTCAAAAAACTCTAATAAATTTGTCAAACACGATTTCCCTTTCATAAAACCATGTTGACTCTGCCTAATCATGTTATGATTTTCTAAGTGCCCTGTTACCACTTCCTTAATAATGGATTCCAGCATTTTCCCGACGACTGATGTCAGGCTAACTGGCCTGTAGTTCCCTGTTTTCTCTCTCCCTCCTTTCTTGAATAGTGGGGTTACATTGGCTACCTTCCAACCCATTGGGACCTTTCCAGAATCTAGGGAGTTTTGGAAGATCACAACCAATGCATCCACTATTTCTGCAGCCATCTCTTTTAGAACCCTAGGATGTAGGCCATCAGGCCCAGGGGATTTGTCAGTCCCATTAGTTTCCCAAGTACTTTTTCCTCTACTGATATTAATTACTTTAAGTTCCTCACTGTCATTAGCCACTTGGTTCCCCACTATTTTTTGGTATACATTTTGTGTCTTCTACTGTGAAGACATACAAAATATTTGTTTAAGGTCACTGCCATTTCCTTGTTCCCCAATATAAGTAAGAAAGAAAAACCTGCATTTATATAGCGTCTTTCAGGACATCCCAAAATGCCTTACAGCCAATTTAATACTTTTGAAATTGTAGGAAATGCGGCAGCTAATTTGCGTGCAGCAAGGTCCAACAAACATCAATGTGATAATAATCTTTTGGTTGAGGGATAAATATTTGCCAGGACATCAGATAGAAATCCACTGCTCTTTTTCGAAATAGTGCCATGGGCTCTTTTACATTCACCTGAGAGGGTTTGACGTCTCATCCGAAAGACGGCACCTCTGGCAGTGCAGCACTCTCTCAGTACTGCACTGGAGTGTCAGTCTCAATTATTTGCACAAGTTTCATGAAGTGGGACCTGACCCCACAACCTTCTGACTCACAGGCAAGTGTGCTACTCCCTGAGCCAATGCTGACACCCAGCTCTATGTAAAGGCTGTTATTGGGAAATGCTGTGTCTGTACTTACTTGGAACTAAAATAAAATAATGTTTTTGTTGAAGAATTTTCTACAGTTGTGGAAATCTACTTGATCATTGACCAGCATATTGTTTACAAATAGAGAACTTAGTCTGTCTGTCCCCTCCCTCCCAGGTTAGCAGCCTAGTTAAAATAGCGTAAAAGTAATGTCAGATGTTTCAAATGGTTTGTACACCAGAATATCGCACACTGCAATTTCTGTACCTCACAAGTTCAAATCTTTTCCTCCACGATGATACTGGATTCCTCTACAATAGCAAAATACTGCGGATGCTGGAAATCTGAAACAACAACAGAAAATGCTGGAAACACTCAGCAGGTCAGGCAGCATCGTGGAGAGAGAAACAGAGTTAACGTTTCAGGTCGATGACCCTTCGTCAGAACTGGAAAAAGTTGGAGATGTAACAGGTTTTTAAGCAAGTGTGGGAAAGGGGGGAGGGGAGGAAAGAACAAAGGGAAGGTCAGTGATAGACATAGAAACATAGAAAAATAGGAGCAGGAGTAGGCTATTCGGCCCTTCAAGCCTGCTCCACCATTCAATATGATCATGGCTGATCCTCTATCTCAATACCATATTCCCGCTCTCTCTCCATACCCCTTGATGCCTTTTGTGTCTAGAAATCTATCTATCTCCTTCTTAAATATATTCAGTGACTTGGCCTCCACAGCCTTCTGTGGTAGAGAATTCCACAGGTTCACTACCCTCTGAGTGAAGAAATTTCTCCTCATCTCAGTCCTAAATGTCCTACCCCTTATCCAGAGACTGTGACCCCTCGTTCTAGACCCCCCAGCCAGGGGAAACATCCTCCCTGCATCCAGTCTGTCTAGCCCTGTCAGAATTTTATACGTTTCAATGAGATCCCCTCTCATTCTTCTAAACTCTAGCAAATACAGGCCTAGTCGACCCAATCTCTCCACATACGACAGTCCTGCCATCCCAGGAATCAGTCTGGTGAACCTTCGCTGCACTCCCTCTATGGCAAATATATCCTTTCTTAGGTAAGGAGACCAAAACTGCACACAGTACTCCAGGTGTGGTCTCACCAAGGCCCTGTACAACTGTAGTAAGACATCCTTGCTCCTGTACTCAAATCCTCTTGCAATGAAGGCCAACATGCCATTTGCCTTCCTAACTGCTTGCTGCACCTGCATGTTTGCTTTCAGTGACTGGTGTACAAGGACACCCAGATCCCTTTGTACATCAGCATTTCCCAATCTATCACCATTTAAATAATACTCTGCCTTCTGTTTTTCCTACCGAAGTGGATAACTTCACATTTATCCACATTATACTGCATCTGCCATGTATTTGCCCACTCACTCAACTTGTCTAACTCGCCTTGAAGCCTCTTTGCATCCTCCTCACAACTCACAATCCCACCTAGTTTCGTGTTGTCAGCAAACTTGGAAATATTACATTTGGTTCCCTCATCCAAATCATTGATATATATTGTGAATAGCTGGGGCCCAAGCACTGATCCCTGCGGTAGCCCACTAGTCACCGCCTGCCACCCCGAAAAAGACCCATTTATTCCTACTCTCTGTTTCCTGTCTGTTAACCAATTTTCAATCCATGCCAGTATATTACCCCCAATCCCATGTGCTTTAATTTTGCACATTAACCTCTTATGTGGGACTTTATCAAAGGCCTTCTGAAAATCCAAATACACCACATCCACTAGTTCTTCCTTATCTATTCTACCAGTTACATCCTCAAAAAACTCCAGTAGGTTTGTCAAACACGATTTCCCTTTCATAAATCCATGTTGACTTTGTCTAATCCCGTTGATATTTTCTAAGTGTCCTGTTATCACATCCTTTATATTAGACTCTAGCATTTTCCCTACTACTGATGTTAGACTAACCGGTCTGTAGTTCCCTGTTTTCTCTCTCCCTCCTTTTTTAAATAGTGGGGTTACATTTGCCACCCTCCAATCCATAGATTATGGAACTGTTCCATAATCTATAGAATTTTGGAAGATGACAACCAATGCATCCACTATTTCCATGGCTACTTCTTTTAGTACTCTGGGATGCAGATTATCAGGCCCTGGGGAATTATCAGCTTTCAGTCCCATTCATTTCTCCAGCACTATTTTTTTTACTAATACTAATTTCCTTTAATTCCTCCTTCTCACTAGACCCTTGGTTCTCTAGCATTTCTGGTGATAGGATGGAAGGCAGGAGAGATTAAAAGACAAAAGGGATGATGGTGCAAGGCAAAAGAAGATGGTAATGGGACAAGTTAAGGAACAAAAGATGACTCTAGATGAGGTTGGTTGTGTGCGTTACCCCAGTTTTCGGCCTGGCCACTAGGTGGAGCACTGCACAGTGGGAGGTCAGTTGACTGGCCCTCAGCAGGGATGCTATTCTGCCGGCCTGTAGCCAGGGAGAAGTTCACTGTGGAAACTGCCCAAGATTCTGGCTGAAGGAGAAAGTGGAGCATCAGGGAGAGGGGAAGAGTTAAATTAATCAATCAGTTGAAACCAAGCGCACTGGAGCCCTTTGAGGATCAGTTGGGTTTGTTCAGAATTAACGGCCCAGAATTTGTGGTCAGCGGTGAAGCAAAGGCGTTTGCCGCTGACCCCCAAGAAAGCTGCCCACAGAGATCATTCACCTGAGAGGGTTTGACGTCTCATCCGAAAGACGGCACCTCTGACAGTGCAGCACTCCCTCAGTCCTGTACTGGAGTGTCAGTGTTAGGGGTACGGTAGCATAGTGGTTATGTTACTGGACTAATAATCCAGAGACCTGGATTAATGATCTGAAGATATGAGTTTAAATCCCCCCACGGCAGCTGGGGAATTTAAATTCAGTTAATTAAATAAATCTGGAATAAAAAGCTACTATCAGTAATGGTGACCATGAAACTATCGGAGTGTTGGAAAAACCCATCTGGTTCACTAATGTCCTTTAGGGAAGGAAATCTGCTGTCCTTACCTGGTCTGGCCTATATGTGACTCCAGACCCACAGCGATGTGGTTGATTCTTAACTGCCCTCTGAAATGGTGACTCACCACCACCTTCTCAAGGGCAATTAGGGCTGGCCTTGCCAGTGACGCCCACATCCCAGGAACGAATAAAAAAAAAGTCTGAATTATTTGCTCAAGTTTCATGAAGTGGGACCTGATCCCACAACCTTCTGACTTGACCCCGCAACCTGATCTCTGTGGTGAGAAGTTTACCTTTTTTGACGCACAAGAGATTACAGCACTCTATAGTGGGGAATTCCTAACCCGATCTGCTGTGACGTCAACAAGCTGTCTAAGCAGCAAATCACAATGCAGAATTCTCACAGACAGGGAAGCAGGAAATGATAAAATCCTTTTAACCCGATTTTTAAAAAATGTTACAGAGAGCAAAACAACGATTGTGTCTCTCACATGGGGATAAGGTAGTACCTAAAACAATCATGAACAAACTTTTAAAAATATTTGTAAAGTTTTTTTTACGTTTCTTAAGTGTAATCTTTATAATAATGGAGAAATTTGATACTCCACAAAATTAAAATTAGTTTTTCAGGGCCATAACATTTGTTTAGCAGTCAATACGCTGTTAAAATCCCAGTTACCCGTAATCCAACAAGACCTAACGTTTAATGGGGTATTTAACAAAGATATTACCGCGGAAAAGCCCAAGTTTCCGTCAGTTTCACTGATTACACTGATTGCCGGCTATGTGGGGGTGGGGCCACAGCACAGCCAGTGTCAAAGCAGTGAATGACTGACTGCAACTTCAGGATTTCCACGTTTAGATGCGCATGCACTACATCCTGAAGTTGCGGTCAGTTTCAAAGTGGTAATAACAGCGGACACTGTTAGTTCGCCGTAATTACCCACCGCAAATTCCGGCTGAACATCTTTTCTACATTATACTACCCTTGCTTAACTCATTCCCTGCCAGGTTCTACTGGGAGAAAAGATTTTGATCATATCATGTCGAAGTAAAATGAAGCGTACATGGATGTTGACTCTTTCCCGAAGTACTCTTGTGTGTGCTCTTTAAAGTTGAGCTGGGGAGGAGGGCGAACGTTCACAGCTGTGAAATTAAGCTTAAGTTCCAGTTACATATGACACGTCGCTGGTAAATCCCAAGCTTAGCAGCATGAGCTGTCCTGTTTATTTTCAAAATTGAGAACTATTTACTGGGAAGGTGAGCTACTAATGAGAACTCATCTACTCATTCTGAGGGCAATAAATGTCAGCCTGTCAGCAGTGGATTGGAGCATTTGCCCTTGATTGTGCTGGTAAAGCACTGTGGTAGTGCGTTCAAAGGTAATAATCTATGGATTCCGAGGCTGATATTCAGAAGGTTACAGCCGTTGCCCCAGCACGTTCTGCGGCCCTCCTTCTGCCGGTATCTGAGGTTGACAGCACTTCCGGGGAGCTGCATGGCATTCAGGTAGTCAGCCGTGGCTCAGTGGTAGCTCCTGAGTCAGCAGGTTGTGGGCTCAAGTCCCACTCCAGAGACTCGAGCACAAAAATCTAGGCTGACACTCCAGTGCAGTGCTGAGGGAGCGCTGCACTGTCAGAGCTACTGTCTTTCGGATGTGATGTTAAACCGAGGCCCCGTCTGCTCTCTCAGGTGGATGTAAAAGATCTTATGGCACTCTTTTGAAGAACAGCAGGGGAGTTCTCCCTGGTGTCCTGGCCAATATTTATCCCTCAACCAATATCACTAAAACAGATTCCCTGGTCATTATCACATTGCTATTTGTGGGAACTTGCTGTGCGCAAATTGGCGGCCGCGTTTCCTATAACGGTGACGACACTTCAAAAACTACTTCATTGGCTGTAAAGTGCTTTGGGACGTCCTGAGGTTGTGAAAGGCGCTATATAAATGCAAGTTCTTTCATTTTGCTTTCCATCACTTAAAATGACCATGTGTCAGACAGCCCAGTGTGCTGTTAGGGGATTGAGGGTGGGGTGGGGGGAGAGGAGGAGGGAGGAAGGTTTATTCCCACCGGGAGAGCCTAGCGGGGAAATTGAGCGCAAACTCTCCACGATTTTCGTCCCTTTGGCTGGAAAATCACGGGGACCGACCGCGCCTGTGATTTCCTGGTGGATGTTCCTGACAGGCAGGGCTCCGTATTGTGAATGCCTCCTCCGGGATCCGGCCCTTCTGTGCCCGCCTCTTAAATGGTGAACTGAATTGTCAGGAATTTCTGTGTCAAGTAAGTATGCTACTCGCACTACTGGCTGGTCTGTGCGGCGAAGCATCGACTTCCTATGAAAAATTGGATGCCTGTGAGGGTCTCGGAGCAAGAAAATGCATGATTCAGAAGGAAAATATAAAAAGAAAGAAAGGACTTGCCTTTATATAGCGCCTGTCACGGCCGTAGGACATCCCAAAGCCCTTTACAGCCAATTAAGTACTTTTGAAATGCTGTCACTGTTGTAATATAGGAAACGTGGCAGCCAATTTGAGCACAGCAAGCTCCCGCAAACAACAGTGAGCTAAGTGATCAGATAATCTATTTTTTAGTGATATTGATTGAGGGATAAGTATTGGTCAGGACACTGGGGAGAGCTCCTCTGCTCTTCTTTGAATAGTAACATGGGATCTTTGACGCCCACTTGAGCGGGCAGACGGGTCCTCGGTTTAACATCTCATCTGAGATGTCAGCCGAGATTATCTGCTCAAGTCTCTGGAGTGGGATTTGAACCTACGGCCTTCTGACTCCGAGGTGAGAGTGGCACTGAGCCGAGGCTGACACCTCAAGATTACAACACAGAAGGAAGTCATTCAGCCCATTGTCCCTGTACTGATGCTAACTCCTTAACTGGAGCTATCTATTCTAATCCCATTTCCCTGTCCTGCCCTGTATCCTTTTATAGTCATCCATTTGAAATACTAATCCAGTTACTTTTTGAATGATGTTATAGTCTCTGCCTTAATAACCACTTGTAGTAAAACATTCCACAGTCCAAGAACTCTTGTGTGAGGGGGAAAATTCTCCTAACTTCCCCTTGAAGGTTGTGGGTTCAAGTCCCCCTCCAGAGACACGAGCACAAAATCTAGGCTGACACTCCAGTGCTGTACTGAGGGAGTGCTGCACTGTCGGAGGTGCCGTCTTCTGGATGAGACGTTAAACCAAGGTCCTGTCCGCCCTCTCAGGTGGACGTAAAAGATGGCCATGGCACTATTTCAAAGAAGACTAGGGGAGATCCACCCAGTGTCCTGGCCAATATTTATCCTTCACCAACAGCACTAAAAACAGATTATCTGGTAATGATCATATTGCTGTCTGTGGGTCCTTGCTGTGTGCACATTAGCTGCTGCGTTTCCCACGTTACAACAGTGACTGCACTTCAATACTACTTCAGCAAAAGCAAAATACTGCGGATGCTGGAAATCTGAAATAAAAACAGAACATGCTGGAAATACTCAGCAGGTCAGGCAGCATCTGTGGAGAGAGAAAGAGAGTTAACGTTTCAGGTCGATGACCCTTCGTCAGAACGTTAACTCTGTTTCTCTCTCCACAGATGCTGCCTGACCCGCTGAGTATTTCCAGCATTTTCTGTTTTTCTCCAAAACTACTTAATTGGCTGTAAAGTGCGTTGGAACGGCCTGAGGTTCTGAAAGGTGCTATAGAAATGCAAGTTCTTTTTATTCATATCCATTTCGGGTAGAATGGTGGTGCAAAATCCAGGCCACTACCTTTAATTTTTCAACAAAAACCCAAAAAATTTGCACAGGAGAGCTTCAGGCTTCTCTGGCCCTGCCTGCACCAGCTGCCACCCCCGGGATTGGAAAAGAGGGGAGGGAAATTAGGAAAGAAAAGAAATATATATGCAGAGGATTACTTTGTGTAGTACTCCCCCCACCCCCCCCCCCCATCAGCCTGATAATCTCCTTTAAACCAGCCTCTGCTGTATTGTCAAGCCTCGTTAAGTACTTTTTACATAGTAAAATTGGAGACCTATTTTAGCTCTTTTTTCAGCTGTTTGAGTCTACTTGTTTTTTGAAATGGAGAGGTTGTGTACACGTATTTTGAGGAGTTGTGAGCAGCTGTATCAGCACTTGCCGTTGACGTTCCCTCTTAACTGAGGTTTGGCACAGGAGAAGCGACCCGAGCTGTTTTAATGTGATCCAAATGCACTTTGCTCTGTTTAATTATGATGCATAAAGCCCAATTAGGAGCGAAACAGTGAACTTCAGGTCAGACATTGCACTGCCAGCAGTACGCCAAGGCATCCATAGCTGGTGGGCAATCGTACCATTAATAGAAAATTCTAGAATATGCAAAATGCCTACTTCAGAAAAATGCAGTGCGTTTCAGTTTCCTCAAGATTGTGGTTTTAAAAAAAATATATATATATGTATTTTTTGTAATTTAAATCATTTGTAGTTTATACCATCTCATTGCATCACAATCCACCTTTACATTTTATGTCTTTTACGATGAAAATTTGTGTATTTTTGGAAAGCCCTTTCTGCACTCCCTCAAAATAGAACCATCCATGGCGTTACCGTAAAGGAGAGTTTACATAATGCACATGTCTACTTTTTGAGTGAGAGATAAGGTTCCATTGCATTTGACGTTATTTCGTTGTTCAGATCCAAGGAGGCCAAAGTCAGCGTACTCCAGTTCCTCGCGCATCCATTGCTCAAACCGTTCCCTCATTCTGACGGCAGACTCCTCTGCAGAGCTGCCAGTGGGATGAGAGAGCCTATTCTAACAACGTAAAGGTTGGCGTCACTCCCCCCACCATCTGGACTACAGAAGCCCAAAGACAGCGATGAATAAATGAGGAAGATCAGCCTGCAATCTAATGTGGATGAGTTCAGATTATACCATTATTAAAACTTTTCCTCTATACCAGAGATTAGGCCATCCTTTTTGAACACAGCGCAGGGGTAATTTTGACTTTGGGCGATAGTGTAAAACGGGCAATATCGCATCAGCCGCTCGTTCTGTATCTCTCCTGATTTTCATTCCCATTGATTTCAGCCAGATCAGCTGCGTTCAGAGAAACCTGGTCTACATGCGGCCGAGCCGATGGCCCTGAAATAGCCCACCAAAAAATACCTACCCGAGTGTGGAGCCAGGAAGGAGCAGGAGCGGTCCTCACCCGCTCCACTGTAGGCCCACAGACCGTTGTTGACCCCCTGCTCGCCTGCCTAACCTTCCCCTGTAAGGACTCACCTGAGGCCGCTGCCGGCGACGCAGCAGCCTGAATTTCCAAGCTTCTAGCCGGCGAGCTGCCTGGGGAGGCCCAGCAGGTGTCCCGAGTAGGGCTGCCAACCCTCCACGATGGTCCTGGAGGCTCCAGGAATAAAAGATTAATCTCCAGGACGTTACCGTGAGCAACCTCGGGAGATAAATCAAAGGGGCTTTAAAAAACCATCCAGTCAAGTAATGAAGTTTGCTTTCTTTCCTATTGGCGCAGGAAGGCAGTGCACCCCGAAGATGGATGTGTGGGGCGACCAATGGCGGGAGTATGGGGCGGTTGGAGGCGGGAGGTCATGTGATGAAACCTCCGCGAATATGTCCAACCAGAGTTGGCAACCCTAGGCCCAAGGCCCAATATCGGGTGCGTCTCAGGCCTAAACGTTCAGACGAAGGGATTGTTCCCTGCACCCAGCTCGCGCTGGCCTGCGAATTTCTAGGCCATGCATTTCTCACCGTAATCCTTCCCCCAAAGGAGGAATACTCCACTATTGCAACACGTTGTACCTGATGCCAGATACTGAACTAGCCATTGTGTCGCTCTATAATGCATTAAAAGTCCCGCGCATATCACGCACTTCCTGTAAGGGTTACACTTCCTCCCTGTTGCACTTCATATGTCACATTTTATTCTGTTCTCTGACTCACAGTCAGCAGTGAATACAGCAGGTCTGCTGATGTATAAATCAAAAGAAAAACCGTGAATGCTGGAAATCAGAATTAAAGGCACAAAACGCCTGGAAATGCACAGCATGTTGGTCAGCACCTGACAGAGAAAAATCAGATAGAGACCAATAGATTTTGCCCACCTTAGCTAACTGCATTCATTTGTTTTAATGTCTACCCATTGCCTTACTGAGATGATCTTTAATATCATCTACTTTAATATCATTTCCTGCTTTTATAATAAGCAGGTCGTGGGCCATTCAACCCATTCACCTCCCCTTTGTGATTGCAATCCCTGTGGATTTTCCCTTTTTTCTTCCACACTATTTAGCGGGCTTTCTTATCTTCAGTTTCCAGTTCCCACGAAGGATCTGTCCCCAAAATGCTAATCCCTTGTTTCACTTTATAGACAGTGGAGGAGAAATTAGGCTCTGTAGCGCCTGTTTTTTGGGCGCTACGAGGCTGCCTAAAGTTCAAAAATGACGTCCGCATTGTGCGTGCACGCTTCCAAAGTAAAGTGCACCGGACGCCATATTTGTAAAGGGGTTTGTGCGCGCACACCTAACGACCACCGGAACCATGCAGAGCAAGCAGATCATGACGTCAATCAGTGTGCAACACTGATTTGATGCCAGTGCTGCCATTTTGGAACTCCATGCTCCAGCCTGCATCTTCTCTTAATCTTGCAAAGCTGAACACAACGTTAAATGGCATGAAGGACCCCCTCCACCAGTGCTATTTAAAGGGATCATGAACTACTTACAGGTTAATGGCTGGATTATTTCTTCTGGCTCTTGGTGCAATTCTACATGTTTTGGAAGCTTTTCCATACTTGTCTGAAGTTTCAGTAGTCTATAGGGAATGGTCTGGCTGGTGCTCAAGTACTTTTTTGGTGACTTAAAGGATTGTGCTGAAACCAGTTGCTCCCAGACATGGTTGGCCTAATACGCATTTCTCTTGGAATTGAACACGTCTGGGAGAATGAAGAGCGGCCACGCAGCTCGGACAAGCTGCTAGAAGAGGAAGGAGGAGGAGGGGAGAAGGGCTCTCAGCAGGAAGCCATATCCGTAGAGGGTCTTTCAGGAGCAATTCTCTTACTTCCACTTCAGTGACAACAAATGCTTGAGACGTCTGTACTTGACTAAAGAGGTCGTGACTGAAATTTGCCAACTGCTGCAGCCGCAACTCCAACCTCCGAGCAGGGCAAGGACCGCATTGCCAGTGGCTGTCAAGGTGACACTGGCTCTGAGCTTTTATGCGTCTGGCTCCTAACATCAGTCGTCGGGAAAATGCTGGAATCCATTATTAAGGAAGTGGTAACAGGGCACTTAGAAAATCATAATATGATTAGGCAGAGTCAGCGTGGTTTTATGAAAGGGAAATCGTGTTTGACAAATATTGTCTGAGAATGTAACTAGCAGGGTAGATAAAGGGGAACCAGTGGATGTCGTATATTTGGATTTCCAAGAGGCATTTAATCAGGTGTCACATAAGAGGTTGCTGCGCAAGATAAGGGCTCATGGGGTTGGGGGTGATATATTAGCATGGATGGAGGATTGGTTAACGGACAGAAAACAGAGAGTAGGGATAAACGGGTCATTTTCAGGTTTGCAGGCTGTAACTAGTGGAGTGCTGCAAGGATCAGTGCTTGGGCCTTAGCTATTTACAATCTATATTAATGACTTAGATGAAGGGATCGAGTGTAATGTATCCAAGTTTGCTGATGATACAAAGCTAGGTGGGAAAGTAAGCTGTGAGGAAGACACAAAAAGCCTGCAAAGAAATATAGACAGGTTAAGTGAGTGGGCAATAAGGTGGCAGATGGAGTATAATGTGGGGAAATGTGAGGTTATTCACTTTGGTAGAAAGAATAGAAAAACAGAATATTTTTTCAGTGGTGAGAAACTATTAAATGCTGGTGATCAGTGAGATTTAGGTGTCCTCATACAGGAAACACAGAAAGTTAGCATGCAGGTACAGCAAGCAATTGGGAAGGCAAATGGCATGTTGGCCTTTATTGCAAGGGGATTGGAGTACAAGAGTAAGGAAGTCTTACTACAATTGTACAGGGCTTTGGTGAGACCACACCTGGAGTACTGTGCACAGTTTTGGTCTCCATATCTGAGGAAGGATATACTTGCCATAGAGGCGGTGCAGCAAAGGTTCAGTGGATTGATTGCTGGGATGAGAGGATTGTCCTATGAGGAGAGATTGAGTAGATTGGGCCTATACTCTCTGGAGTTTAGCAAAATGAGAGGTGATCACATTAAAACATATAAAAATCTGAGGGGGATTGACAGGGTAAATGCTGAGAGATTGTTTCCCCTGGCTGGAGAATCTAGAACTAGGGGGCATAATCTCAGGATAAGGGGTTGGTCTTTTAAGACTGAGTAAAGGAGGAATTTCTTCACTCAGAGTATTGTGAATCTTTGGAATTCTCTATCCCAAAGGGCTGTGGATGCTGAATCATTGAGTATATTCAAAGCTGAGATAGATAGATTTTTGAACTCTTGGGGAATCAAGGGATATGGAGATCGGGTGGGAAAGTGGAGTTGAGGTCGAAGATCAGCCATGATCTTATTGAATGGCGGAGCAGGCTCGAGGGGCCGTATGGCCAACTCCTGCTCCGAATTCATATGTTCTTTTGTTCCTTCCAGGCTGCTGCTGGAGATACATGCACATCTTGCAGTTTGCAGTACACTGCTGCATAAGGGAGGTCAATGAGGCTTTCTATACAAAGGGAGACAGCCTCATCTCATACCCTCTCGCAGAGATAAGCAGGCGGAGCGAGCACAAGGGTTTGCAGGGATTGCAGGCTTCCCCATGGTACAGAGTGCCATTGATCGCACACACATTGCTTGAATTGCACCTCATGTGAACTCTGACATTTTCTTGAACTGTCAGGGATTCCACTCCCTCAATGTGCAGCTGGTATGCGACCACAGGCAGCGCATCATGTAGGTCAATGCCTGGTATCCTGGCAGCAGTCACGATTCGTTCATTCTGCGGCAGTCCTCTGTGCCACCTGTATTTGACCCACCATGGTAAGTCAAAGGCACATGACTCCAATCCAGAATCCATGCTGCCACAAGGAACATTATAGAGCACATCATCAGCGTCCTCGAGAATGCTTCCACTGCTTGGACCGCTCTGGAGGAGCCCTGCAGTGGAGTAGATCTCAAGATTTGTTGTGGTATGCTGCATGCTGCACAACCTTGTTGTTAGGTGGTGGCAAGGACTGCTCATTCATATCAGGTGAGAAGCTGAGGAGCAGGAGGAAGAGGAGGAACAGGAAGAGTAAGGGAGGCTGCAACGTAGACACAAAATACACATTCCAATCCAAATTTATAAATTAAATCATGACATAATGCATTCAAAAATAAACAGATCACTCTTGTGCATTCCCTTAGTGCCTCTTCCGTGTGCCGTTGCCTCTCCTAGTGCTTCTACAAGGTGCTTCCCCAGTGGCTGCAGCATGGGTGGTGGAAGGTTGCTGACCTCCCATTGAGGAGACTGCAGATGACCTTGGAGGGCGACCATGAGCAGCTCTGGGCCTAGAAGGGCTGGCTTCAGACTGCACCACCTCGGCCTGCACTGACGGGCAACAGCAAGGGCACTGGCAGAGTGGCAGGGGTGGGAGCACGAATGCTGTCATCATGAGAGAGGACAGCAGGTTCATGGAGCCACTGCCACTTACCCCGGGCAGCGCCGCAACAATCCTAGTAATCTTTTGGAGAACAGATTGCTGGAGTGCTGTGATGCCCTGGCAGCCCCTTTGTATGCTGGTATCCAGAGCCATGATGGCATCAGTCTGAGCTTCCACTGCAGCACTCAGACTTTTGGTGGAAGCTGCTTGTGCTTCAATAGAGCTGAGACACCGGCCATCAGACGCTGCATCATGGCTGGTTCCACAAATGTGCTGATGGAGGTGACCACCCGTTCAATGTTGGAAAGGTTGGGCTCCAAGGTCTGCACAGAGCCCTGTGCCAAGTTGGTGCTGGACTCCTCCATGCTCCTTAACATTGAGCGCAGGCTTTCCGGCAGGCTTTCCAGTGCACCAAGCAGTTGGTTGTGTACACCCATCAGCCGCCTTCTGTAGCCTGGTCCAGCGAAGTCCCTATCTGAGTCCTCTGTAGCAGAACTAGTGTACGACCTCCGGCCAGCTGGCACCTGCACTATCCTTCCCCCCCCCCCCCCCACCCTGGCTCCTGCACACTTGTGTCCGGTGTCTCACCACGTGCAGATCCCTCCTCTATCCTATCTAAAATATCCACAGTGTCAGTATCTGAGCTGGTGGCTGCGACTGTGAGTTCGAGTGACGGTGTCTCTTTATCTTCACTGCCTGGGCAGGTTGCAGTTCTTGAGTATCTGAAATGAAAGAGGGACAAGGGTTGGGTTGTGGTGAGGGGAGAGGAGAAAGTAAGAAGTGCATGCTTATACCATCTGCAGCTTCTCAGTCAGGAGAGATTGAGGAATGAGGGAGAAGTGGGATGAGAGAAGGAGGATTAGGTATGCGGATACCCTCATCTTCAATGGCTTCAGCCCCGGCAGTGGCTACAGCCTCAGCGATGCCCCTTCCTATGATAGCCAGTACTGTCACCTCCATGAGGGTTAAAACATGCAGGCGTGCTTGTCTCCCTGCAGCTAATTCCTGCTGCCTCCTCTTATGTGCCACCTTCTCCTGCAAGAGAGAGTGAAATGTGTTGGTGAGTGTCGTGCAATATGTTTGGGTGATGTGGCTGTCATGGTTGAATAGCTGCCAGTGTGTGCTAGCAGTGAGATGTGGGTGTGAGGCTTGCAGCAGTGCTAAGTGTGTGAGGGTGATGTAAAGCATATGAATGGTAGGGTTGAGTCCTGATTGATAGAGATTGTTGGTAGATGGGTGATGGGGGTGTAGTAAATTGAGCAGTGAATGTGGCTAGTGGTGCAGTTGGTAGGGTATGGCATTTGAAGATAAACTCACTGACCTTGACAACTTGTGAGAGATCATTAAACTTCTTCCTGCACTGTATCCAGGCTCTTGCAGCTATATTCCTGGCATTGACCTCCACGGCTATCTCTTGCCACTGCCTCCTGAGCATATGTCTGCAGGTCCTTCTGCCCCTCCCCCCCAAGAATACAAGACATCTCTCCTCCGTTCCAGCTTTTACACCAGGACCTTCAGGGCAGTGTCTGAAAACCTTGGTGCTCGCTCTTTACCATGGGCAGCCATTGCTCAAAGTATCAGAGCACAGATTTAGTTTTCAAATTACTCCCACCAGTTCTTGCAGCTACAATGCACCTCCCCTTTAAGAGGTGCAGGCTGCCTTTAAGTAGCACTAGGCACTCGCGATATCGAGCCCCCTGCTGATGCAGCCAGTGAACAGTGCGGGGAGCGTGGCTGCACGCTGCAATCATTTAAAACAGCAGGCAGCACGAATTTGACGTCCTGCCTGCACCGCGGTGAGCGGGCGCGGGTTATTTGCGCGTCGCGATTCCTGCGCCCGTTTTCAGGGGTTATCCAGTTTAACCCCCTATGACTGATCGCGTTTTGTATTTTTCATTTAGATTGCCAGTATTTGCAGAGTTCTGTTCTTTTTATTTGGATTAACACTAATATATTTTCATGTGCCCGGTTTAAGGCTTCAGCGTTAACACGATAAGGTCTTAATGCTTCTGCCTGAGAACTGTGGGAATAGCACCAATTGAGGACTTCCTTTATTGCTCCGAATCTTGGAATTCCAAAAGAGTATTTGAAGGGTGCGATAGTCCCGGGGACTTAAGTTTGGGCATCCTGATCAGAAGTCAGGACAGAGCTGAAAATGACCTGCAAAATCAGGTCCTGTTATTCCAAAAGGTTGCAATTTTCAGTACCTCTTGGAAAAATTCTCTGCATCATGATATGAAGTTTTGTGCATGTATGTGTATGTGTGTGTAATATATATATATGTTTGTGTGTGTGTATATATATCTGCGTGTATATAATTCTTGAATGAGTACATTAAGTTGAACTGATCTGAGCTGAATCATTCTGAATTGTTCTAGTTGCTCGATCCCTGGGACTAAAGATAACTCTTTGTATGAGCGGCAGACAATGCAAGCTGGTGTCGGAGAGGCTATTCCCTGAGGGTGATGCACGGGGTTTTATCATTTGGAATTTCCTGAATTGCCTCGGTAAAGCAAACAGTTGATGTAATTCTCATAAAATCCTATTAACAATAGAACTGGAAAAATAAGCAAATCGATGTAACTTCCACCCCCCCCCATTTTCGTTCACTGATACAAAGTGTACAACGGCTTGGTAGCAGAAGTAGTAATGTGGAAAAGCTCCCTTTGGGATCGGGACGCCGAAACAACCGGGATATAAAGAAAAGAAGTGAAAAATTTGAAATAAGGACAGAAAAAAACTAGAAATGCACTGCAGGTTGTCCAGCAGCTGATCGGCCTGCGGTTTATTTCCAGTATTTTCTGTTTTTATTAATTATGTCCCGTCTGATCCTGTCCAAGGTGCAGTTGAAAAGAAAAGCAATGAGCAGATGCCACAACGGAGCCTGCTATTTTTGGCACTCACTCTGCCCTGTTTTGAAAAAAAATAATTAGCTATTAAAAACACAGCTTAATGCAAAATATGGAATTGTTTACTCCGTGTCGCTCCTTGTTAGCTTGACTCAGTTGGTAGAACTCTCATTCCTGAGTCAGAAGTGGTAAGTTCAAACCCCACTCCAGCACATGAGCGACATATTCTATGCTGACACTTCAGTGTGGAACTGAGGGAGTGATGTATCTTTGGAGATGCTGTCTTTTGGATGAGACATTAAACCTGCCTGTCCTGCTGGCACTTCTTCATGAAGGGCATGGAGGTCTCCTGGTGTCCTGGCCAACATCCATCCCCAAACAGTACCACCAAAACAGAGTAACTGGTCTTTCATCTCCTTGCTGTTTGTGGGACCTTGCTGTGAGCAAAATTGGCTGCTGTGTTTGTCAACATTAACTATGCTTCAAAGGCAGTTTGTTGCTGGCGAAGAGCTTTGGAACGTCCTGAGGACATGAAAGGTGCTACATAAATATACGTTTGTCTTTTGTTTAGGATTGCTGAGCTGGCTATTTCATTTCGAATTGATCATCTCGCTTCTTTGAGATCTAGCACCAGAAGATGTAGCAAATTATCTGTTCATTTCACCATCTTTAAAACATCTCCAATAGGATAAAACATCCCTTCCTATGTTATAATAGACTGCCATCTCCAACATTTACAAAGTGTGAGATTGAAATAACAGGATATTGAGAAGCGCAGGGAACGTGTGGCTAGGAAGGCCTTTAGAAAAAATGAGCCGTGGCGATATATAAATCCAAGTCTTCCTTACTCTCCTCTTTTTCTTTCAGTCCTTTTTCCTTCCATCCTGTCTTTTTAATTTTTATTTTTCAGCTTTTGTTATTTGTATACTGCCACTGAGTGTGATTTATATTCTTGAACAATCCATCCTGTGCAAATATATTTGAATAAAATAAAACAGCGCAGTACAGTTTAAAAAAAGCCAGCCAAGCAGAAGCCTACGTCAAGGAGGTTCATGTGACTAGCTGGATGTTGTTAATTGTATGGAGCTAATGTGGTGGTTATGGGCACCTGGGGACCTGACAATACACAACAGACGCTGATGAAAAGTTTATGTTCTTAGTAAATAATTCCTACTGAGCAATTCTTTGTTTGCTCTCCAAAGACCATTTACAGCCCCAAAAAAGTAGTCGGCTGCTGTTCAGCTGTTAACTTGCAAGGGTTGTATGTCACTGGCTGCTGTGTTCAATTGAAACAGGTGGTCTCATAATGAGACAGTGAGTGGGTACTCACTTCATTTTGTTTTCAGTGAAGAAATGCCTTAACAAAAGGCCTATGTTTAATGTCGCTGTACACCTGCTCAGTGAGTCTGTTGCGTAAAGACCCGAGTCCCTGCTTGTCCTGAAGGACCATATTCTCCAAAAGGGTCAAGGAATCGGTGTAAAAACTTCTTGTACAAAAGCCCACTTGGATCATTTCCCAAAGATGCAGTTTTTAATAAACTAGCATCCATTGCTGGCAGTGTTGTACAGATCGTGATATTAAATCTGAGATTCCCTATCGGACGTTTCCTTATACAGATGGTAGTTCTCATTGGCCTTAATCCTACAATTTTTACGCGTTTTCCAATGATTTTTGTATCTTCAGAAATTGTTTCTGTAAAATGTCAATATCAAGTGTTTAACTTGTAATTGTCCAAGGGTGTCAGACTTGGCTCCGTGGCACCCACTCTCACCTCTATTTTTGAAGCTCATGTGTTCAAGTCTCACTCCAGAGACTTGAACACATAACGCAAGCTGGCACTCCAGTGCAGTACTGAGAGAATGCTGCACTGTCGGAGGTGCCATCATTTCGGATGAGACGTTAAACCTGCTCAGGTAAATGTAAAAGATCCCATGGCAATATTTCGAAGAAGAGCAGGGCAGTTGCCCCCGGTGTCCTGGGGCTGATATTTATCCCTCGGTTACCATCACTAAAACAGATTTTCTGGGCATTATCACAGTGCTGTTTGTGGGACTTACTGTGCGCAAATTGGCTGCCGCATTTCCTACATTACAACAGTGACTAGACTTCAAAAGTACTTCATTGGCTGTAAACGTTTTGGGACGTGCTGAGGTCGTGAAAGACAATATATAATTGCAAATTTTCTCTTTCTTCCTTAATCACAAAATATTTTTTCCCCTCACTCGAGGTACATTTCCACAGGCTCTAGTAGCCCTCACCACGCCCCCGCCCCCAGCCACAAGTGGCCCTCCTTCATAGCTGAGCCTGGACAGGAAATGGCAGCAGGTAGAACATTGTGGGGAGCCATACAACTGAGCTCGGATTCAGCTGATGCCCACCTGTCCACTCTAGTAGGGGCTCCATGTTGGAATGTTGATCAGAGACCCACTCCCCTCAGCCAGCTTGGGGCGCTGAATCCAATTGTAGCTCACTTGCCTTGGACGTGATCGACTTACTCAACACAGACCAGGGATGAAACTTGGCATTTGTCTGATCTGGTTTAGCTCACCAAACTAATAGATGTTCCCGCTCACTGAGTCATCGGCGGGGTGGAGAGGGGGTGAGTGTTTTTAAAAAAATATTTTAATAAGAAAACAATCGTAATTTTTTTTCAATGGACGAGCTGCTGCAGTTCTCAAAGATATCAGTAAAAGTAAAAATGCTTTCAATTGTTAGTAATTCTGTGTGCTTTAATTCAGTAAATGCGGCCTTTCCAACATCACCCACAGCCACAGAACAAGTAAGAAAGAAAGTAATATTTGCCAAATAATATGGTACTACAGATAGAAGTTGTGCTAAAGCTCTGCGCCTGTCTACCAATGATCACCGTAATTTTTTTTTGGGTGCACAGCCCCTTTAAGGGGCTGCGCGGCTCATTCACAGTTTTGGGCGTGCACGAACTTTAACATTGCAAAAGTCGGTCCCGGGCTGCGCGGACCGGCAGAGAGCTGCGCACTATAGGGAATGTTGCTCTCTACCCCTCTCTCCTCCTTTAAGATGCTCTTTAAAACCTACCTCTTTGACCAAACTTTTGGTCATCTGCCCCAATTTCTCCTTATGTGGCTCAGTGTCAAATTTTGTCTGTTAACACTCCCGTGAAATGCCTTGGGACGTTTTAATACATTAAAGGCGCTATATAAATGCAAGTTGTTGTGTGAATGTACACTCCAGAGGGAGCGGTTATAGTGCAATCATTAACCCATTTTTGTTTGGTGACCCCACATGACCTTTGCTTCGCATGATAGAATCATAGAATGGTTACAGCACAGAAGGACGCCCCTCCTCGTTCTTCCTACGTTAAATTTCATCTGCCACGTGTCCCATTCCACCAGTCTGTCGATGTCCTCTTGAAGTCTATCACTCTCCTCCTCACTGTTCACTATGCTTCCAAGTTTTGTGTCATCTGCAAATTTTGAAATTGTGCCCTGTACACCCAAGTCCAAGTCATTAATATATATCAAGAAAAGCAGTGGTTCTAGTACCAACCCCTTCCTCCAGTCTGAAAAACAACCGTTCACCACTACTCTCTGTTTCCTATCACTTAGCCAATTTCATATCCATGCTGCCACTGTCCCTTTTATTCCATGGGCTTCAACTTTGCTGGCAAGCCTATTATGTGGCACTTTGTTGAACGCCTTTTGGAAATCAATGTACACTACATCAACCATATTACCCTCATCAACCCTCCCTGTTACCTCATCAAAGAACTCAATCAAGTTAGTTAAACACGATTTGCCTTTAACAAATCCATGCTGGCTTTCCTTAATTAATCCACACTTGTCCAAATGACTGTTAATTTTGTCCCGGATTATCGTTTATATAAGCTTCCCCACCACCGAGGTTAAACTGACTGGCCTGTATTTGCTGGGTTTATCCTTACACCCTTATTTGAATAAGGGTGTAATATTTGCAATTCTCCAGTCCTCTGGCACCACCCCGTGTCTAAGGAGGATTGGAAGATTATGGCCAGTACCTCCGTAATTTCCACCTTTACTTCCCTCAGCATCCTAGGATGCATCCCATCCAGTTCTGGTGAGTTATCTACTTTAAGTACAGCCAGCCTTTCTACTATTTCCTCTTTATCAATTTTTAGCCCATCCAGTATCTCAAGCACCTCCTCTTTCACGATGACTTTGGCAGCATCTTCTTCCTTGGTAAAGACAGATGCAAAGTACTCATTTAGCACCTCAGTCATACCCTCTGCCTCCATGCGTAGGTCTCCTTTTTGGTCCCTAATCGGCTCCACCCCTCCTTTTACTACCCGTTTTACTATTTATATGCCTATTGAAGACGTTTGGATTCCCTTTTATGTTAGCTGCCAGTCTATTCTCATACTCTCTCTTTGCCCTATGATATAAACACAGAACATCCTCTGACAATCTAAAAATATAACTGTGGACCTTTTCAAACCCGAAGAGTGTATTAGTTGTGCTAAGTCATGGCTCCACCTGGCTCATTGTGCGCTCCCCATTTCATGTTGAATTCTGTGACCTTTTACAGCCCCTTTTACTTCAGACTAAGAGATGACCCTGCTTTACAGCTGAGTCCTTCTCCACAGCCAGTCAGACCATGTAGTTGATCTGTAAGGATAACCAGTGCGATAAACATGGCGGACTTCAGCCAATCAGAATTACTGAGCAGCCCCCAACTTAAGCAGAATTGGGTTTTTTCTTTGATATAAGTATTTGCTTTGAGTCTAAATCGTCAGAGTGTAAAACCAATATGTAAACGGCGCTTGTGTGAAATGTTACACCCTGCTACTACAGCACACTGGAGATTACAACAGCTCCAGCGTTATAACCCAGCCAAGCTACAACTGCTGAATCAGTGCAGTTTTCACCAAACCTGTCTCGAGGTTGATCCGAATCAGACTGCTGAGGGCACCCGGTGTATTGGAGAGGGTGCTGAGGGCACCCGGTGTATTGGAGAGGGAGCTGAGGGCACCCAGTGTATTGCAGAGGGTGCTGAGGGCACCCGGTGTATTGGAGAGGGTGCTGAGGGCACCCGGTGTATTGGAGAGGGTGCTGAGGGCACCCGGTGTATTGGAGAGGGAGCTGAGGGCACCCGGTGTATTGGAGAGGGAGCTGAGGGCACCCGGTGTATTGGAGAGGGAGCTGAGGGCACCCGGTGTATTGCAGAGGGAGCTGAGGGCACCCGGTGTATTGGAGAGGGTGCTGAGGGCACCCGGTGTATTGCAGAGGGAGCTGAGGGCACCCGGTGTATTGGAGAGGGTGCTGAGGGCACCCGGTGTATTGGAGAAGGTGCTGAGGTCACCCGGTGTATTGGAGAGGGCGCTGAGGGCACCCGGTGTATTGGAGAGGGTGCTGAGGGCACCCGGTGTATTGGAGAGGGTGCTGAGGTCACCCGGTGTATTGGAGAGGGTGCTGAGGGCACCCGGTGTATTGCAGAGGGAGCTGAGGGCACCTGGTGTATTGGAGAGGGAGCTGAGGGCACCTGGTGTATTGGAGAGGGAGCTGAGGGCACCTGGTGTATTGGAGAGGGTGCCACTGCTGAAGGAACCCAGTATATTGGAATGGGGTGCTGGGTTTAACTAGTATACTGGAGAGGGGTGTTGAGGGCACCCAGTGTATTGGAGGACGGGCAGCTGAGAGCACCCAGTGTATTGGAGGACGGGCAGCTGAGAGCACGCGAGGTGCTTCATTCAAGATGTTCATATATTGCAGTCAGATTATGGCGCCACATCTCTTGGGGTTTGAGTTTGGCTCTCCCAACAGCTAAAGTGGCTCAATGATCAACTCAAGAGCTTCCTGACCCTCCAACACTCTCGCCTCTGGTCTGGTAACTGGGGGTGGGGCAATAGGAGGAGGAAAGGAGCACGGTTTTCTCGGTGTGCGCCTCCTGTGATGATGAAGATGATACAATTCAGATCTTCCCAGCCGTGCTCGGGTGCAGAGATTACAGAGGGACACGGGGAGAAAAATGTAAATGGAAGATAAAAGTAAATAACTGTTCATTTGGACACCTAACTTGTTGTAAAGTAATCCATCAGTTGTAGGTTGTATTTTTTTTCACCTTTTCTTAAACTAGGATGTGTGATTCCGAAGAAATGCCTTTAATTAATATATATATCGGCCTTTGTGTCAGATGCGGCTATATTGTGTAAGAAGAGCACCTCAGGTCCAGTCCTTCCCTCTGGGGGCCTCCTAAAATTCTTACAAATAACAAATTAAATGACAGCTACTGTGAGCACGGAGATCAGTCTGGTGAACTATGGGTAACAGCTGTTGCAGACACAAACAGCTGAGGTAATCCTGTAAAGCTATGGCTTTTGCAGATGACGGTACACAGTCGCCTGATAAGCCCTAACTATTCTTTCTATCAGGGCCTTCAATTGTTACTCTGCCCCAGGCTCAAAGCTCTGATTTCTACGCATCAGGGCCTTTTAGTGAGCCAGTGAGAGACAGCTTGATGCCTGCTGCCTACATGGTAACTCCCAGCAAGTCCCTGACTGGGCGCTTCCAGCTGATTGGCTGATGGTTACTTCGCCTGACGCCCAGCACACGTCTGTTTTAAATTAGTTTTGACACCGAGAGGAAAGAAGAACGTTTCGGGTAGAAGCAGAAGGGGATCTGATGACGGAAGGGTTGGCCAGGAGCAGCAGACACGTAGGAAGAGTGGATTAAGAATTCTTGGGGCCTTGGGCATCAAGAACATTCGGGAGCCCTATGCACCCCCCACCCCGCCTCACAACCTCACCACCCATTATAGCACAAATGTAAAATGCATGAATATATAGGCCCATAGAATGTTTACGCACTATTAATAATAAAGCAAATCATATCACCATATACTACGATTTAATGAAACTTGAATTACATCACAATATACTACGATTAAATTAAACATATTTGTAGGGACCCTATAGTCGACTAAGGCCCCTGGCCATAAGCCACATAGGCCCGTGCATTATTTTGCCCCTGCTTAGGTTCATTACAAACAACAACTTGCATTTATATAGCGCCTTTAACGTAATAAAAACATCTCGAGGTTCTTCACGGGAACGCAATCAGACAAAATTTGACACTAAGCTGCATAAAGAGATTTTAGGACAGGTGATCAAAAGCTTGGTAAAAGAGGTAGATTTTAAGCAGCATCTTAAAGGAGGAGAGAGAGGTAGAGAGGCGGAGAGGTTTAGGGAGAGAATTCCAGAGCTTAGGGCCGAGGCAACTGAAGGCACGGTTGCCAGTGGTGGAGCGATTAAAATCAGGGGCCAGAATTGGAGGAGTGCAGAGATCTTGGAGGATTGTAGGACTGGAGGAGGTTACAGAGGTAAGGAGGGGGCGAGGCCATGGAGGGATTGGAGCACAACGATGAGAATTGTAAAATCGAGGCGTTGCCGGACTGGAGCCAATGTCGGGCAGCAAGCTCAGGGGTGATGGGTGAACGGAACTTGGTGCGAGTTAGGATACGGGCAGCATAGTTTGGGATGAGCTCAAATTTACGTATTGGAATAGTCGAGTCTGGAGGTAAGAAAGGCATGGATGAGGGTTTCAGCAGCAGATAAGCTGAGGCAGGAGTGGAGACAGGCGATCAAAAATTGTTGGCTGCTTCAGAATTTTTGTATTTATAGGGTCTTGTCTTGCTCAAATATTTAAAATTCGCTCTGGTAGAGACATTTTTGTTTTAATTGTACAATCAAATCATTATCTTTTGTTTATACATGGAACTATTTATACATTAGATACGGGATTTAGTCTACATACACGATAACTCAACTTGAACTGTTTCCTTGTGAGCCATAGGAAACTAAAAAATAAATTCAAGTGGCGATCTCTGGACGCCAGCAGTGAGAGTACCAAGTGCGCCCATGTTAACTTGCACTTGATAACTGCTCTACTAACCTGTGCCCTGCTCTGCACAAAACAAAATATCACCATACAGGCCAAGGCTCCATGAGTAATAAGTAATTTGATTTCAAATTTTAACAAAGTAACATGAAGATGCTTCTATAAACACAATGCAAGAATGTGGTCTCCTTACTGAACCCATAAATTGTATACAGCAGTTGTACTGCAGCAACTCGTCAAGGCTTCTTCGGCAGCAATCCAAACCCGCGGCCTCCACCACCTAGAAGGACAAGGGCAGCAGGTGCATGGGAACACCACCACCTCCAAGTTCCCCTCCAAGTCACACACCATCCTGACTTGGACAAATATCGCCGATCCTTCATCGTCGCTGGGTCAAAATCCTGGAACTCTTTCCCTAACAGCACTGTGGGAGTACCTTCACCACAGGGACTGCAGCGGTTCAAGAAGCTTGCCCACCACCACCTTCTCAAGGGTAATAAAATACTGGCCTTGCCAGTGACGCTCATAGCCCGAGAATTAATACATTTAAAAAAAAAAGTTCCTGTGGAGGAACACATGTTTAGTAATCACAGTCACCAATGACTACGGTCACGAACCTAATATTTTAGTTTGCTACTCGGTTTTTGGTGTTTATACATCACAATCTTTGGGTTTCTAATCAACCCATGGATGCTTGCTCAGTCTCATTTGCTCCTGCCAGTCCCTCTATTTCCAAACCCCTCCTGTTTCTACCAAAAGGCTCATTTCCATTCAGTGGCAAAAAAGGTGGTTTGCCAAATACACGCTCTGCTGTGTCAAGGATTTCCACAAAGCGAATCGTGGGCCATCGTGGGCACCCGTGCAGTATGTCTTATTTTAAACTGAAGTGGGTCAGACAGTGACAGACTAGTTGATGGCTGGTGCCTGCGTGGTAACTGTAGGCACCGCCACTAGATTAATTGGCAGATATCTCCCCAACTACTGGCGTATGCCCTGCTTAAAAATCGAATGTGATTGTAGCCTGGAGTAGTGGCTGGAAGCCATTACAAACAAACTTAAATTGTTTAACACAGATGTGGGGAGCGATGTTTTTAAAAGAAAGAAGGACTTGCATTTAGATAGCGCCGTTCACACCCTCAGGATGTTCCAAAGCGTTTTACAGCCAGTGAAGTACTTTTGAAGTGTGGTGACTGTTGTAATATAGGAAATGAAGTAGACAATATGTGCACAGCAAGCTCCCACAAACAGCAATGTGATAATGACCAGATAATGTTTTTTAGTGATGTTGGTTGAGGCATAAATGTTGGTCAGGACACCAGGAGAACTCGTCTGCTCTTCTTCAAAATAGTGCCATGGTATCTTTTACATCCGCCTGTACATTGGTTTAATGTCTCATCCGAAAGACAGCACTTCCGGCAGTGCAGCACCCCCACAGCACTGGACTGGAGTGTTGGTCGAGATTTCATGCTCAAGTCTCTGGAGTGGCACTTGAACCCACGACCTTCTGACTCGACCTTTATGTGGCAGTGGAGACCAGGGCAGCTTCTTTCTGGTGATCTCTCCGCAGATAGTAGCAGGTAGTAAGATACAAAGTGGAGTGAGGTAGATGGTAATTTATTCGATCTGCCCGTTCCCTGAGCTGTGGTGTTAAGTCCCTGTTACTGGGACTTGTAAATGGGAGACTGGGGCAATGGGAAATGGGGACGGAAGGAGGGGGGGGGGGAGCACAGAAAGTGGCCATGAAAATTGAGGAACCTAACAGAACTACCTATAATAGTGCACTCTCCGCTACCACTGACCGGACACGTTGCATTTCTTGGTCTGTAACACCCCACTTTCTTGAACTGGAATAGACGATTGGATACACAATGAAATTGGAGGGGGAGAGAATTTGCAAATGGAAAGAAAAGAATTGCAAAAAAGTCAACATGAAAGCACAAACCCAAGTCTCTGATTCAAGATTAACTAAGCTTTCCTTGCTTTCTGTAAACTTGCTGTTTAAATTGAATTTTCATTTGTTTGGGGAGGGGGGGGGGGGGGAGTAAAGCAAATTATTTTTCAGAACAGCAGGCCGACAGGTTCGTGAAGTGACGATGTGATGAAGCAGCTTCTCCACGTGAAGATGCTGATGCAGTCATTTTACAATCAATAGAGAAAGGTCGAGTGCCTAATGCCATTGTGAGCACTGTCACAACAGCAGCTGAAAGTTTGTCTTTCTTATGTTTTCAGGGCCTCGCAATATCTGCACCATCTTGTGGCCCTTGTCCCCCACCTCCACCTCCTCCCCCTCCTGGGCCCCCTCCAGCCCTGCTGTCGGAAACACCAAAGGATAAGGCATCTGTGGCACGTTCCCAGCTCTTTGCTGAGCTTAACCAAGGGGAAGGAATCACTAGAGGTGAGCATATTAGTACGACTACTTATCCTTGTCTACACGTGGGAGGGAACAAAATCCTGTTTGTTGTTAGCCGTGTTTTGTTACTAACTTGGTTGCTGCATATTTTTCAAACAAATGTTTTAAGTACATTCCAATTTAAAAATAAATGGTTTGTCGGTGTATTATTCCACTCTATCGTTATAAATGGCTGTTTGCAGAGTTACAAGTGCATTTACAAGTCACCTAATCCAATAAGGTGCCTGTACCAACACTGCTGTAGTGCCGGCCCCTGACCATCCATTGTTTTGAATCTTTTACACATGGTCAGGTTTCTGCTAGTTATATCAGCTCAATCCCGGCGGATTCGACGGAACTAGCACAAAAGCTCGGTGAACTTTAAACGCAAGTGAGTTACGCCCCAAAACCACTTGCCCTCATGTATTCCGCGATCTTTTAAGCTGGTTCAAGATTCAGTTCACCAGAATCAGGCTCCGCCCACAAGGTCGCAGTTGCAAGATTCTGCCAAATGCGCCGGTTCGAAAAGGCTCTCCAAATTGCACTCATTTTCTTAGGCGCACAGGCACGTTTTAAAAGTTTTTTTATATCAAAAAATATTTAATTTTCTAAGAAACTGACTAGTACACACCAGTGAAACTAAGAAATGATTCAGTCTCGTTTTTTTTTAAAGTCATTTTCAGTGATTTTACATAAGGTCACCTCACAACGCTTATTTTTTGGTGATAAACCCATTTTCAGCTGTATTAATAAAACTGCACCAGGTTATCACTCTTAACTACATCAAGGAATACTTTTTAATGAAGAGCAATGATTACGTTCTATTACGCTGCCCAATTGCGCGGGTTCATGGAAGATTTTACGTTAGTGATTATGCAAATGAATTTTAGCGGCAACTTGAAGCCTAACCTAACCAGCACAATTTCAAACACATTTTGTGCGCAATTTCCCAATTGTGCCCAAAGCGGAAACTCTACCCCATTGTTACACGTTTGTGTTTTTAATCCGACCACTTCCTCCTCTTTGTGAAAAACATCCAAATTTCTTGTTGATTGCACAGGTAGTAACGAACCATGTGTGGGGGAGGAGGACACTGAAAATGCGACATAACTAAGGCTATTGAAAGCCGAAATTTCTAGCATTGCGTATGATGTGAGATAAAACTGTGCTAGCCACAAGGGAAAAATACAAGAGGGGGAAAGTTCGAAGCAATTCATCACGTCTTATACTGGAACCAGGGACATTATGGCTGAAAATACTGCGTTGTGATTTATTTGGCTCGCTCTGTTTTTAAGCAGAAGAAAAATAATTCGGAAGTTAACAGCCAACAGTAGCATGGTGGGGATACATCATGTTCATGTTGCATTGCTTGTAATGCTGTATCGTGCATCTCCCCTCCCTTCACCCCACCATTGGTGGCTGTACCTTCAGACTCCTAAGCCCCATCCTCTGGAATTCCATCCCTAAACCTTTCCACCTCCCTCCTTATTTAAGAGCCTCCTTTAAACCCACCTCACAGACCAAGCTTTTGGTCACCCTTCCTAATCTCTCTTTCTTTGACTCAACATCCATTTTTTCCCCCTTGTCCCTCTGGGGACATTGTCTCTACATTAAAGGCGCTGTATAGTTGCAAGGAGCTCTTTTTCTCTATTGTTGTTGTATTTATGAGGTTGCTGCTTAAAAGCAACTGCACATGAGCAGTCGTTTCTGAGTCGCAGATTGCAACCCTATTTGCGGCCGATGGGCCTTCTCCACAGTCTGCACAAGGGTACTGACAGGCCAGTGAGCAAAGAAAAAAGCATCTATGGCTTGTATGGGCAGGGTTGTCTACCAGTGGCCGTGTTAATGTGGGTCACGGAGCGGCAGCAGTGCTGAATGATATCGGGGCTTAGAGGGTTAAATTATGAGGACAGATCGCACAAACTTGGCTTGTATTCCCTTGAGTATAGAAGATTAAGTAAGGGGTGATTTGATCGAGGTGTTTAAACTGTTAAAAGGATTTGATAGAGTAGATACAGAGAATCTTATTTCCTCTGGTGGGGATTCAAGAATGTTAAAATTAGAGCTAAGCCATTCAGGAACGAAATCAGGAAGTGCTTTTTCACACAAAGGGTAGTAGAAAGGCTGTGGATGCTGGGGGACAATTGGGGGAAAATTGGAGCTTTCAAAACTGAGATAGATAGAGTTTTATTGGCGAAGGGAATCAAGGGATATGGAGCAAATACGGAAAAATGGAGTTGAGGTGAAGATCAGCCGTGAATGGCGGAGCAGGCCAGAGGGGCTGAATGGCCCACTCCTGTTCCTATGAAAGGTAAATACACTACAAGTATTGCTGTATTTACACCACTTCTCCAGAGCAAAGTTTCATATCGCTGTAAAGATGGTGGGGACACTGGCAAAATTAAACCCTGGCAACAATTCAGGCCCTTTTTTTTGAAAGGCAGTACAGCATAGCCACCAATATCATTCTGGGAAGGAACAGATTCGTTTTGTGCAGCCCAACTGAGCAGGAAATAAATTCTGAATGAACAATATGGTGACCACCCAAGGATAGTTGCTTCAACTGCGGGTGATGTGTAACAGCACATCAGAAATAGGTTCATGTTAATGTGCCACGTCGGTATGTAAATGCATTACGCCATAAAAGGTGAGTGGGGCCTTGAAGTGAGGTGCCAAGCTGAGGCCGGGAGCTTGCCCACAGTAACGGGAGGTTAAATCCAAGGCCATAGTGCTCCAGGTTGATCCGGGTCGGCGTGCAGTGGCAGGTCATAGGATGGCATAGTCAGAGGATTGAGAGGACACACCTGATAGCGGTCCGAGTCCAGGGGGTGGTGTGGGAGTAAAGGCAGGCATCGTAATAAAATTTAAATCTGGATTGCCAAATAAAAAGGGAGATCTTCCAGCCCGAGGCGACAGCGCCCAGACTGGAACGCAGCAAGCTCAGCATTCACCAAAATCATGCTGGCCGGCCATGCCAGATTTTCAGGAATCAGCCCCAATTACATTTATGGTGAGCTCCAGACCCTGTTGGGCCTCCCACTGGGAGCTTGCCAATGGGGGAATATCACGTCTTGGAATCTTATCACCATAGAAATGGATTTAGAACGAAAATTACTTTTTTTTTTAGCTCTTTCTAATCTACCGAAATTTTCTAAATGCTTCAATTACAGTCGGTGAATTTGGAGACGATATTCAGTTACTATGGGTTTCCAACAAATATAAAACAATCGGTGTTAACATTTTTTCAAAAAATCATCCATCCCTTTTCAGAAGTCCATCGCACACGGAGCTTTCATTAGGCCCACTCCATTGAGTGAAATACAGCTCACAGCACGATTTAAATCTATTTGACTGCATTACAATAACATTAAGGCCTTTCACACTTTTTCCGTCACCATTTCAAAGCAGCCTAAAAGGCCGTCTGGAAGGTCACACAACACAGTGAGAAGATCACAACACAGTGAAAAGATCACAACACACAGTGAGAAGATCACAACACACAGTGAGAAGATCACAACACACAGTGAGAAGATCACAACACACAGTGAGAAGATCACAACACACAGTGAGAAGATCACAACACACAGTGAGAAGATCACACGACAAACAGTGAGAAGATCACAACACACAGTGAGAAGATCACAACACAGTGAGAAGATCACACAACACACAGTGAGAAGATCACAACACACAGTGAGAAGATCACAACACACAGTGAGAAGATCACAATACACAGTGAGAAGATCACAACACACACAGTGAGAAGATCACAACACACAGTGAGAAGATCACAACACACAGTGAGAAGATCACAGCACACAGTGAGAAGATCACACAACACACAGTGAGAAGATCACAACACACAGTGAGAAGATCACAACACACAGTGAGAAGATCACAACACACAGTGAGAAGATCACAACACACAGTGAGAAGATCACACAACACACAGTGAGAAGATCACAACACACAGTGAGAAGATCACAACACACAGTGAGAAGATCACAACACACAGTGAGAAGATCACACAACACACAGTGAGAAGATCACAACACACAGTGAGAAGATCACAACACACAGTGAGAAGATCACAACACACAGTGAGAAGATCACAACACACAGTGAGAAGATCACAACACACAGTGAGAAGATCACAACACACAGTGAGAAGATCACAACACACAGTGAGAAGATCACAACACACGGTGAGAAGATAACACAACACACAGTGAGAAGATCACAACACACAGTGAGAAGATCACAACACACAGTGAGAAGATCACACAACACACAGTGAGAAGATCACAACACACAGTGAGAAGATCACAACACACAGTGAGAAGATCACAACACACAGTGAGAAGATCACACAACACAAAGTGAGAAGATCACAACAACACACAGTGAGAAGATCACAACACACAGTGAGAAGATCACAACAACACACAGTGAGAAGATCACAATACACAGTGAGAAGATCACAACACACAGTGAGAAGATCACAACACACAGTGAGAAGATCACACAATACACAGTGAGAAGATCACAACACACAGTGAGAAGATCACAACACACAGTGAGAAGATCACACAACACACAGTGAGAAGATCACAACACACAGTGAGAAGATCACAACACACAGTGAGAAGATCACAACACACAGTGAGAAGATCACAACACACACAGTGAGAAGATCACAACACACAGTGAGAAGATCACAACACACAGTGAGAAGATCACAACACACAGTGAGAAGATCACACAACACAGTGAGAAGATCACAACACACTGTGAGAAGATCACAACACACAGTGAGAAGATCACACAACACACAGTGAGAAGATCACACAACACACAGTGAGAAGATCACAACACACAGTGAGAAGATCACAACACACAGTGAGAAGATCACACAACACACAGTGAGAAGATCACAACACACAGTGAGAAGATCACACAACACACAGTGAGAAGATCACAACACACAGTGAGAAGATAACACACAGTGAGAAGATCACACAACACAGTGAGAAGATCACAACACACAGTGAGAAGATCACAACACACAGTGAGAAGATCACAACACACAGTGAGAAGATCACAACACACAGTGAGAAGATCACACAACACACAGTGAGAAGATCACAACACACAGTGAGAAGATCACAACACACAGTGAGAAGATCACAACACACAGTGAGAAGATCACACAACACACAGTGAGAAGATCACAACACACAGTGAGAAGATCACAACACACAGTGAGAAGATCACAACACACAGTGAGAAGATCACAACACACAGTGAGAAGATCACAACACACAGTGAGAAGATCACAACACACAGTGAGAAGATCACACAACACACAGTGAGAAGATCACAACACACAGTGAGAAGATCACAACACACAGTGAGAAGATCACAACACACAGTGAGAAGATCACACAACACACAGTGAGAAGATCACAACACACAGTGAGAAGATCACAACACACAGTGAGAAGATCACAACACACAGTGAGAAGATCACACAACACACAGTGAGAAGATCACACAACACACAGTGAGAAGATCACAACACACAGTGAGAAGATCACAACAACACACAGTGAGAAGATCACAACACACAGTGAGAAGATCACAACACACAGTGAGAAGATCACAACACACAGTGAGAAGATCACACAACACAGTGAGAAGATCACAACACACAGTGAGAAGATCACAACACACAGTGAGAAGATCACACAACACACAGTGAGAAGATCACAACACACAGTGAGAAGATCACAACACACAGTGAGAAGATCACAACACACAGTGAGAAGATCACAACACACACAGTGAGAAGATCACAACACACAGTGAGAAGATCACAACACACAGTGAGAAGATCACAACACACAGTGAGAAGATCACACAACACAGTGAGAAGATCACAACACACTGTGAGAAGATCACAACACACAGTGAGAAGATCACACAACACACAGTGAGAAGATCACACAACACACAGTGAGAAGATCACAACACACAGTGAGAAGATCACAACACACAGTGAGAAGATCACACAACACACAGTGAGAAGATCACAACACACAGTGAGAAGATCACACAACACACAGTGAGAAGATCACAACACACAGTGAGAAGATCAACACACAGTGAGAAGATCACACAACACAGTGAGAAGATCACAACACACAGTGAGAAGATCACAACACACAGTGAGAAGATCACACAACACACAGTGAGAAGATCACAACACACAGTGAGAAGATCACAACACACAGTGAGAAGATCACAACACACAGTGAGAAGATCACAACACACAGTGAGAAGATCACAACACACAGTGAGAAGATCACAACACACAGTGAGAAGATCACAACACACAGTGAGAAGATCACAACACACAGTGAGAAGATCACAACACACAGTGAGAAGATCACAACACACAGTGAGAAGATCACAACACACAGTGAGAAGATCACAACACACAGTGAGAAGATCACAACACACAGTGAGAAGATCACAACACACAGTGAGAAGATCACAACACACAGTGAGAAGATCACAACACACAGTGAGAAGATCACAACACACAGTGAGAAGATCACAACACACAGTGAGAAGATCACAACACACAGTGAGAAGATCACAACACACAGTGAGAAGATCACAACACACAGTGAGAAGATCACAACACACAGTGAGAAGATCACAACACACAGTGAGAAGATCACAACACACAGTGAGAAGATCACAACACACAGTGAGAAGATCACAACACACAGTGAGAAGATCACAACACAGTGAGAAGATCACAACACACAGTGAGAAGATCACAACACACAGTGAGAAGATCACAACACACAGTGAGAAGATCACAACACACAGTGAGAAGATCACAACACACAGTGAGAAGATCACAACACACAGTGAGAAGATCACAACACACAGTGAGAAGATCACAACACACAGTGAGAAGATCACAACACACAGTGAGAAGATCACAACACACAGTGAGAAGATCACAACACACAGTGAGAAGATCACAACACACAGTGAGAAGATCACACAACACACAGTGAGAAGATCACAACACACAGTGAGAAG
The DNA here is from genome assembly GCA_030390025.1 of Squalus acanthias. Taxonomy (NCBI): domain Eukaryota; kingdom Metazoa; phylum Chordata; class Chondrichthyes; order Squaliformes; family Squalidae; genus Squalus; species Squalus acanthias. The sequence continues at coordinate 40,859,171 of CM059428.1, read as the reverse complement.
ATCACAACACACAGTGAGAAGATCACAACACACAGTGAGAAGATCACAACACACAGTGAGAAGATCACAACACACAGTGAGAAGATCACAACACACAGTGAGAAGATCACAACACACAGTGAGAAGATCACACAACACACAGTGAGAAGATCACAACACACAGTGAGAAGATCACAACACACAGTGAGAAGATCACAACACACAGTGAGAAGATCACACACACAGTGAGAAGATCACAACACACAGTGAGAAGATCACAACACACAGTGAGAAGATCACAACACACAGTGAGAAGATCACAACACACAGTGAGAAGATCACACACACAGTGAGAAGATCACAACACACAGTGAGAAGATCACAACACACAGTGAGAAGATCACACAACACAGTGAGAAGATCACAACACACAGTGAGAAGATCACAACACACAGTGAGAAGATCACAACACACAGTGAAAAGATCACAACACACAGTGAGAAGATCACAACACACAGTGAGAAGATCACAACACACAGTGAGAAGATCACAACACACAGTGAGAAGATCACAACACACAGTGAGAAGATCACAACACACAGTGAGAAGATCACAACACACAGTGAGAAGATCACAACACACAGTGAGAAGATCACAACACACAGTGAGAAGATCACAACACACAGTGAGAAGATCACAACACACAGTGAGAAGATCACAACACACAGTGAGAAGATCACAACACACAGTGAGAAGATCACAACACACAGTGAGAAGATCACAACACACAGTGAGAAGATCACAACACACAGTGAGAAGATCACAACACACAGTGAGAAGATCACAACACACAGTGAGAAGATCACAACACACAGTGAGAAGATCACAACACACAGTGAGAAGATCACAACACACAGTGAGAAGATCACAACACACAGTGAGAAGATCACAACACACAGTGAGAAGATCACAACACACAGTGAGAAGATCACAACACACAGTGAGAAGATCACACAACACACAGTTAGAAGATCACACAACACACAGTGAGAAGATCACAACACAGTGAGAAGATCACAACACACAGTGAGAAGATCACACAACACACAGTGAGAAGATCACAACACACAGTGAGAAGATCACACAACACACAGTGAGAAGATCACACAACACACAGTGAGAAGATCACAACACACAGTGAGAAGATCACAACACACAGTGAGAAGATCACAACACACAGTGAGAAGATCACAACACACAGTGAGAGGATCACACAACACAGTGAGAAGATCACAACACACAGTGAGAAGATCACAACACACAGTGAGAAGATCACAACACACAGTGAGAAGATCACAACACACAGTGAGAAGATCACAACACACAGTGAGAAGATCACAACACACAGTGAGAAGATCACAACACACAGTGAGAAGATCACAACACACAGTGAGAAGATCACAACACACAGTGAGAAGATCACACAACACACAGTGAGAAGATCACAACACACAGTGAGAAGATCACAACACACAGTGAGAAGATCACAACACACAGTGAGAAGATCACAACACACAGTGAGAAGATCACAACACACAGTGAGAAGATCACAACACACAGTGAGAAGATCACAACACACAGTGAGAAGATCACAACACACAGTGAGAAGATCACAACACACAGTGAGAAGATCACAACACACAGTGAGAAGATCACAACACACAGTGAGAAGATCACAACACACAGTGAGAAGATCACAACACACAGTGAGAAGATCACAACACACAGTGAGAAGATCACAACACACAGTGAGAAGATCACAACACACAGTGAGAAGATCACAACACACAGTGAGAAGATCACACAACACACAGTGAGAAGATCACAACACACAGTGAGAAGATCACAACACACAGTGAGAAGATCACACAACACAGTGAGAAGATCACAACACACAGTGAGAAGATCACAACACACAGTGAGAAGATCACAACACACAGTGAGAAGATCACAACACACAGTGAGAAGATCACAACACACAGTGAGAAGATCACAACACACAGTGAGAAGATCACAACACACAGTGAGAAGATCACAACACACAGTGAGAAGATCACACAACACACAGTGAGAAGATCACAACACACAGTGAGAAGATCACAACACACAGTGAGAAGATCACAACACACAGTGAGAGATCACAACACACAGTGAGAAGATCACAACACACAGTGAGAAGATCACAACACACAGTGAGAAGATCACAACACACAGTGAGAAGATCACAACACACAGTGAGAAGATCACAACACACAGTGAGAAGATCACAACACACAGTGAGAAGATCACACAACACACAGTGAGAAGATCACAACACACAGTGAGAAGATCACAACACACAGTGAGAAGATCACAACACACAGTGAGAAGATCACAACACACAGTGAGAAGATCACAACACACAGTGAGAAGATCACAACACACAGTGAGAAGATCACAACACACAGTGAGAAGATCACAACACACAGTGAGAAGATCACAACACACAGTGAGAAGATCACAACACACAGTGAGAAGATCACAACACACAGTGAGAAGATCACAACACACAGTGAGAAGATCACAACACACAGTGAGAAGATCACAACACACAGTGAGAAGATCACAACACACAGTGAGAAGATCACAACACACAGTGAGAAGATCACAACACACAGTGAGAAGATCACAACACACAGTGAGAAGATCACAACACACAGTGAGAAGATCACAACACACAGTGAGAAGATCACAACACACAGTGAGAAGATCACAACACACAGTGAGAAGATCACAACACACAGTGAGAAGATCACAACACACAGTGAGAAGATCACAACACACAGTGAGAAGATCACAACACACAGTGAGAAGATCACAACACACAGTGAGAAGATCACAACACACAGTGAGAAGATCACAACACACAGTGAGAAGATCACAACACACAGTGAGATGATCACAACACACAGTGAGAAGATCACAACACACAGTGAGAAGATCACAACACACAGTGAGAAGATCACAACACACAGTGAGAAGATCACAACACACAGTGAGAAGATCACAACACACAGTGAGAAGATCACAACACACAGTGAGAAGATCACAACACACAGTGAGAAGATCACAACACACAGTGAGAAGATCACAACACACAGTGAGAAGATCACAACACACAGTGAGAAGATCACAACACACAGTGAGAAGATCACAACACACAGTGAGAAGATCACAACACACAGTGAGAAGATCACAACACACAGTGAGAAGATCACAACACACAGTGAGAAGATCACAACACACAGTGAGAAGATCACAACACACAGTGAGAAGATCACAACACACAGTGAGAAGATCACAACACACAGTGAGAAGATCACAACACACAGTGAGAAGATCACAACACACAGTGAGAAGATCACACAACACACAGTGAGAAGATCACAACACACAGTGAGAAGATCACAACACACAGTGAGAAGATCACAACACACAGTGAGAAGATCACAACACACAGTGAGAAGATCACAACACACAGTGAGAAGATCACAACACACAGTGAGAAGATCACAACACACAGTGAGAAGATCACAACACACAGTGAGAAGATCACAACACACAGTGAGAAGATCACAACACACAGTGAGAAGATCACAACACACAGTGAGAAGATCACAACACACAGTGAGAAGATCACAACACACAGTGAGAAGATCACAACACACAGTGAGAAGATCACAACACACAGTGAGAAGATCACAACACACAGTGAGAAGATCACAACACACAGTGAGAAGATCACAACACACAGTGAGAAGATCACAACACACAGTGAGAAGATCACAACACACAGTGAGAAGATCACAACACACAGTGAGAAGATCACAACACACAGTGAGAAGATCACAACACACAGTGAGAAGATCACAACACACAGTGAGAAGATCACAACACACAGTGAGAAGATCACAACACACAGTGAGAAGATCACAACACACAGTGAGAAGATCACACACACACAGTGAGAAGATCACAACACACAGTGAGAAGATCACAACACACAGTGAGAAGATCACAACACACAGTGAGAAGATCACAACACACAGTGAGAAGATCACAACACACAGTGAGAAGATCACAACACACAGTGAGAAGATCACAACACACAGTGAGAGATCACAACACACAGTGAGAAGATCACAACACACAGTGAGAAGATCACAACACACAGTGAGAAGATCACAACACACAGTGAGAAGATCACAACACACAGTGAGAAGATCACAACACACAGTGAGAAGATCACAACACACAGTGAGAAGATCACAACACACAGTGAGAAGATCACAACACACAGTGAGAAGATCACAACACACAGTGAGAAGATCACAACACACAGTGAGAAGATCACAACACACAGTGAGAAGATCACACAACACACAGTGAGAAGATCACAACACACAGTGAGAAGATCACAACACACAGTGAGAAGATCACAACACACAGTGAGAAGATCACAACACACAGTGAGAAGATCACAACACACAGTGAGAAGATCACAACACACAGTGAGAAGATCACAACACACAGTGAGAAGATCACAACACACAGTGAGAAGATCACAACACACAGTGAGAAGATCACAACACACAGTGAGAAGATCACAACACACAGTGAGAAGATCACAACACACAGTGAGAAGATCACAACACACAGTGAGAAGATCACAACACACAGTGAGAAGATCACAACACACAGTGAGAAGATCACAACACACAGTGAGAAGATCACAACACACAGTGAGAAGATCACAACACACAGTGAGAAGATCACAACACACAGTGAGAAGATCACAACACACAGTGAGAAGATCACAACACACAGTGAGAAGATCACAACACACAGTGAGAAGATCACAACACACAGTGAGAAGATCACAACACACAGTGAGAAGATCACAACACACAGTGAGAAGATCACAACACACAGTGAGAAGATCACAACACACAGTGAGAAGATCACAACACACAGTGAGAAGATCACAACACACAGTGAGAAGATCACAACACACAGTGAGAAGATCACAACACACAGTGAGAAGATCACACAACACACAGTGAGAAGATCACAACACACAGTGAGAAGATCACAACACACAGTGAGAAGATCACAACACACAGTGAGAAGATCACAACACACAGTGAGAAGATCACAACACACAGTGAGAAGATCACAACACACAGTGAGAAGATCACACAACACACAGTGAGAAGATCACAACACACAGTGAGAAGATCACACAACACAGTGAGAAGATCACAACACACAGTGAGAAGATCACAACACACAGTGAGAAGATCACAACACACAGTGAGAAGATCACAACACACAGTGAGAAGATCACAACACACAGTGAGAAGATCACAACACACAGTGAGAAGATCACAACACAGTGAGAAGATCACAACACACAGTGAGAAGATCACAACACACAGTGAGAAGATCACAACACACAGTGAGAAGATCACAACACAGTGAGAAGATCACAACACACAGTGAGAAGATCACAACACACAGTGAGAAGATCACAACACACAGTGAGAAGATCACAACACACAGTGAGAAGATCACAACACACAGTGAGAAGATCACAACACACAGTGAGAAGATCACAACACACAGTGAGAAGATCACAACACACAGTGAGAAGATCACAACACACAGTGAGAAGATCACAACACACAGTGAGAAGATCACCAACACACAGTGAGAAGATCACAACACACAGTGAGAAGATCACAACACACAGTGAGAAGATCACAACACACAGTGAGAAGATCACAACACACAGTGAGAAGATCACAACACACAGTGAGAAGATCACAACACACAGTGAGAAGATCACAACACACAGTGAGAAGATCACAACACACAGTGAGAAGATCACAACACACAGTGAGAAGATCACAACACACAGTGAGAAGATCACAACACACAGTGAGAAGATCACAACACACAGTGAGAAGATCACAACACACAGTGAGAAGATCACAACACACAGTGAGAAGATCACAACACACAGTGAGAAGATCACAACACACAGTGAGAAGATCACAACACACAGTGAGAAGATCACAACACACAGTGAGAAGATCACAACACACAGTGAGAAGATCACAACACACAGTGAGAAGATCACAACACACAGTGAGAAGATCACAACACACAGTGAGAAGATCACAACACACAGTGAGAAGATCACAACACACAGTGAGAAGATCACAACACACAGTGAGAAGATCACAACACACAGTGAGAAGATCACAACACACAGTGAGAAGATCACAACACACAGTGAGAAGATCACAACACACAGTGAGAAGATCACAACACACAGTGAGAAGATCACAACACACAGTGAGAAGATCACAACACACAGTGAGAAGATCACAACACACAGTGAGAAGATCACAACACACAGTGAGAAGATCACACAACACACAGTGAGAAGATCACAACACACAGTGAGAAGATCACAATCCACAGTGAGAAGATCACAACACACAGTGAGAAGATCACAACACACAGTGAGAAGATCACAACACACAGTGAGAAGATCACAACACACAGTGAGAAGATCACAACACACAGTGAGAAGATCACACAACACACAGTGAGAAGATCACAACACACAGTGAGAAGATCACAACAACACAGTGAGAAGATCACAACACACAGTGAGAAGATCACAACACACAGTGAGAAGATCACAACACACAGTGAGAAGATCACAACACACAGTGAGAAGATCACAACACACAGTGAGAAGATCACAACACACAGTGAGAAGATCACAACACACAGTGAGAAGATCACAACACACAGTGAGAAGATCACAACACACAGTGAGAAGATCACAACACACAGTGAGAAGATCACAACACACAGTGAGAAGATCACAACACACAGTGAGAAGATCACAACACACAGTGAGAAGATCACAACACACAGTGAGAAGATCACAACACACAGTGAGAAGATCACAACACACAGTGAGAAGATCACAACACACAGTGAGAAGATCACAACACACAGTGAGAAGATCACAACACACAGTGAGAAGATCACAACACACAGTGAGAAGATCACAACACACAGTGAGAAGATCACAACACACAGTGAGAAGATCACAACACACAGTGAGAAGATCACAACACACAGTGAGAAGATCACAACACACAGTGAGAAGATCACAACACACAGTGAGAAGATCACAACACACAGTGAGAAGATCACAACACACAGTGAGAAGATCACAACACACAGTGAGAAGATCACAACACACAGTGAGAAGATCACAACACACAGTGAGAAGATCACAACACACAGTGAGAAGATCACAACACACAGTGAGAAGATCACAACACACAGTGAGAAGATCACAACACACAGTGAGAAGATCACAACACACAGTGAGAAGATCACAACACACAGTGAGAAGATCACAACACACAGTGAGAAGATCACAACACACAGTGAGAAGATCACAACACACAGTGAGAAGATCACAACACACAGTGAGAAGATCACAACACACAGTGAGAAGATCACAACACACAGTGAGAAGATCACAACACACAGTGAGAAGATCACAACACACAGTGAGAAGATCACAACACACAGTGAGAAGATCACAACACACAGTGAGAAGATCACAACACACAGTGAGAAGATCACAACACACAGTGAGAAGATCACAACACACAGTGAGAAGATCACAACACACAGTGAGAAGATCACAACACACAGTGAGAAGATCACAACACACAGTGAGAAGATCACAACACACAGTGAGAAGATCACAACACACAGTGAGAAGATCACAACACACAGTGAGAAGATCACAACACACAGTGAGAAGATCACAACACACAGTGAGAAGATCACAACACACAGTGAGAAGATCACAACACACAGTGAGAAGATCACAACACACAGTGAGAAGATCACAACACACAGTGAGAAGATCACAACACACAGTGAGAAGATCACAACACACAGTGAGAAGATCACAACACACAGTGAGAAGATCACAACACACAGTGAGAAGATCACAACACACAGTGAGAAGATCACACAACACACAGTGAGAAGATCACAACACACAGTGAGAAGATCACAACACACAGTGAGAAGATCACAACACACAGTGAGAAGATCACAACACACAGTGAGAAGATCACAACACACAGTGAGAAGATCACAACACACAGTGAGAAGATCACAACACACAGTGAGAAGATCACAACACACAGTGAGAAGATCACACAACACACAGTGAGAAGATCACAACACACAGTGAGAAGATCACAACACACAGTGAGAAGATCACAACACACAGTGAGAAGATCACAACACACAGTGAGAAGATCACAACACACAGTGAGAAGATCACAACACACAGTGAGAAGATCACAACACACAGTGAGAAGATCACAACACACAGTGAGAAGATCACAACACACAGTGAGAAGATCACAACACACAGTGAGAAGATCACAACACACAGTGAGAAGATCACAAACACAGTGAGAAGATCACAACACACAGTGAGAAGATCACAACACACAGTGAGAAGATCACAACACACAGTGAGAAGATCACAACACACAGTGAGAAGATCACAACACACAGTGAGAAGATCACAACACACAGTGAGAAGATCACAACACACAGTGAGAAGATCACAACACACAGTGAGAAGATCACAACACACAGTGAGAAGATCACAACACACAGTGAGAAGATCACAACACACAGTGAGAAGATCACAACACACAGTGAGAAGATCACAACACACAGTGAGAAGATCACAACACACAGTGAGAAGATCACAACACACAGTGAGAAGATCACAACACACAGTGAGAAGATCACAACACACAGTGAGAAGATCACAACACACAGTGAGAAGATCACAACACACAGTGAGAAGATCACAACACACAGTGAGAAGATCACAACACACAGTGAGAAGATCACAACACACAGTGAGAAGATCACAACACACAGTGAGAAGATCACAACACACAGTGAGAAGATCACAACACACAGTGAGAAGATCACAACACACAGTGAGAAGATCACAACACACAGTGAGAAGATCACAACACACAGTGAGAAGATCACAACACACAGTGAGAAGATCACAACACACAGTGAGAAGATCACAACACACAGTGAGAAGATCACAACACACAGTGAGAAGATCACAACACACAGTGAGAAGATCACAACACACAGTGAGAAGATCACAACACACAGTGAGAAGATCACAACACACAGTGAGAAGATCACAACACACAGTGAGAAGATCACAACACACAGTGAGAAGATCACAACACACAGTGAGAAGATCACAACACACAGTGAGAAGATCACAACACACAGTGAGAAGATCACAACACACAGTGAGAAGATCACAACACACAGTGAGAAGATCACAACACACAGTGAGAAGATCACAACACACAGTGAGAAGATCACAACACACAGTGAGAAGATCACAACACACAGTGAGAAGATCACAACACACAGTGAGAAGATCACAACACACAGTGAGAAGATCACAACACACAGTGAGAAGATCACAACACACAGTGAGAAGATCACAACACACAGTGAGAAGATCACAACACACAGTGAGAAGATCACAACACACAGTGAGAAGATCACAACACACAGTGAGAAGATCACAACACACAGTGAGAAGATCACAACACACAGTGAGAAGATCACAACACACAGTGAGAAGATCACAACACACAGTGAGAAGATCACAACACACAGTGAGAAGATCACAACACACAGTGAGAAGATCACAACACACAGTGAGAAGATCACAACACACAGTGAGAAGATCACAACACACAGTGAGAAGATCACAACACACAGTGAGAAGATCACAACACACAGTGAGAAGATCACAACACACAGTGAGAAGATCACAACACACAGTGAGAAGATCACAACACACAGTGAGAAGATCACAACACACAGTGAGAAGATCACAACACACAGTGAGAAGATCACAACACACAGTGAGAAGATCACAACACACAGTGAGAAGATCACAACACACAGTGAGAAGATCACAACACACAGTGAGAAGATCACAACACACAGTGAGAAGATCACAACACACAGTGAGAAGATCACAACACACAGTGAGAGATCACAACACACAGTGAGAAGATCACAACACACAGTGAGAAGATCACAACACACAGTGAGAAGATCACAACACACAGTGAGAAGATCACAACACACAGTGAGAAGATCACAACACACAGTGAGAAGATCACAACACACAGTGAGAAGATCACAACACACAGTGAGAAGATCACAACACACAGTGAGAAGATCACCACACAGTGAGAAGATCACACAACACACAGTGAGAAGATCACAACACACAGTGAGAGATCACAACACACAGTGAGAAGATCACAACACACAGTGAGAAGATCACAACACACAGTGAGAAGATCACAACACACAGTGAGAAGATCACAACACACAGTGAGAAGATCACAACACACAGTGAGAAGATCACAAACACACAGTGAGAAGATCACAACACACAGTGAGAAGATCACAACACACAGTGAGAAGATCACAACACACAGTGAGAAGATCACAACACACAGTGAGAAGATCACAACACACAGTGAGAAGATCACAACACACAGTGAGAAGATCACAACACACAGTGAGAAGATCACAACACACAGTGAGAAGATCACAACACACAGTGAGAAGATCACAACACACAGTGAGAAGATCACAACACACAGTGAGAAGATCACAACACACAGTGAGAAGATCACAACACACAGTGAGAAGATCACAAACACACAGTGAGAAGATCACACAACACACAGTGAGAAGATCACAACACACAGTGAGAAGATCACACAACACAGTGAGAAGATCACAACACACAGTGAGAAGATCACACACACACAGTGAGAAGATCACAACACACAGTGAGAAGATCACAACACACAGTGAGAAGATCACAACACACAGTGAGAAGATCACAACACACAGTGAGAAGATCACAACACACAGTGAGAAGATCACAACACACAGTGAGAAGATCACAACACACAGTGAGAAGATCACAACACACAGTGAGAAGATCACAACACACAGTGAGAAGATCACAACACACAGTGAGAGATCACAACACACAGTGAGAAGATCACAACACACAGTGAGAAGATCACAACACACAGTGAGAAGATCACAACACACAGTGAGAAGATCACAACACACAGTGAGAAGATCACAACACACAGTGAGAAGATCACAAACACACAGTGAGAAGATCACAACACACAGTGAGAAGATCACACAACACACAGTGAGAAGATCACAACACACAGTGAGAAGATCACAACACACAGTGAGAAGATCACAACACACAGTGAGAAGATCACAACACACAGTGAGAAGATCACAAACACAGTGAGAAGATCACAACACACAGTGAGAAGATCACAACACACAGTGAGAAGATCACACACACAGTGAGAAGATCACAACACACAGTGAGAAGATCACAACACACAGTGAGAAGATCACAACACACAGTGAGAAGATCACACACACAGTGAGAAGATCACAACACACAGTGAGAAGATCACACAACACACAGTGAGAAGATCACAACACACAGTGAGAAGATCACAACACACAGTGAGAAGATCACAACACACAGTGAGAAGATCACAACACACAGTGAGAAGATCACAACACACAGTGAGAAGATCACACACACACAGTGAGAAGATCACAACACACAGTGAGAAGATCACAACACACAGTGAGAAGATCACAACACACAGTGAGAAGATCACAACACACAGTGAGAAGATCACAACACACAGTGAGAAGATCACAACACACAGTGAGAAGATCACAACACACAGTGAGAAGATCACAACACACAGTGAGAAGATCACAAAACACAGTGAGAAGATCACAACACACAGTGAGAAGATCACAACACACAGTGAGAAGATCACAACACACAGTGAGAAGATCACAAACACACAGTGAGAAGATCACAAACACACAGTGAGAAGATCACAACACACAGTGAGAAGATCACACAACACACAGTGAGAAGATCACAACACACAGTGAGAAGATCACAACACACAGTGAGAAGATCACAACACACAGTGAGAAGATCACAACACACAGTGAGAAGATCACAACACACAGTGAGAAGATCACAACACACAGTGAGAAGATCACCACACAGTGAGAAGATCACACAACACACAGTGAGAAGATCACAACACACAGTGAGAAGATCACAACACACAGTGAGAAGATCACAACACACAGTGAGAAGATCACAACACACAGTGAGAAGATCACAACACACAGTGAGAAGATCACAACACACAGTGAGAAGATCACAACACACAGTGAGAAGATCACAACACACAGTGAGAAGATCACACACACAGTGAGAAGATCACACAACACACAGTGAGAAGATCACAACACACAGTGAGAAGATCACAACACACAGTGAGAAGATCACACAACACACAGTGAGAAGATCACAACACACAGTGAGAAGATCACAACACACAGTGAGAAGATCACAACACACAGTGAGAAGATCACAAACACACAGTGAGAAGATCACAACACACAGTGAGAAGATCACAACACACAGTGAGAAGATCACAACACACAGTGAGAAGATCACAACACACAGTGAGAAGATCACAACACACAGTGAGAAGATCACAACACACAGTGAGAAGATCACAACACACAGTGAGAAGATCACAACACACAGTGAGAAGATCACAACACACAGTGAGAAGATCACACAACACACAGTGAGAAGATCACAACACACAGTGAGAAGATCACAACACACAGTGAGAAGATCACAACACACAGTGAGAAGATCACAACACACAGTGAGAAGATCACAACACAGTGAGAAGATCACAACACACAGTGAGAAGATCACAACACACAGTGAGAAGATCACACAACACACGTGAGAAGATCACAACACACAGTGAGAAGATCACAACACACAGTGAGAAGATCACAACACACAGTGAGAAGATCACAACACACAGTGAGAAGATCACAACACACAGTGAGAAGATCACAACACACAGTGAGAAGATCACAACACACAGTGAGAAGATCACAACACACAGTGAGAAGATCACAACACACAGTGAGAAGATCACAACACACAGTGAGAAGATCACAACACACAGTGAGAAGATCACAACACACAGTGAGAAGATCACAACACACAGTGAGAAGATCACAACACAGTGAGAAGATCACAACACACAGTGAGAAGATCACAACACACAGTGAGAAGATCACAACACACAGTGAGAAGATCACACAACACACAGTGAGAAGATCACAATACACAGTGAGAGGATCACAACACACAGTGAGAAGATCACAACACACAGTGAGAAGATCACAACACACAGTGAGAAGATCACAAACACACAGTGAGAGATCACAACACACAGTGAGAAGATCACAACACACAGTGAGAAGATCACAACACACAGTGAGAAGATCACAACACACAGTGAGAAGATCACAACACACAGTGAGAAGATCACACACACACAGTGAGAAGATCACAAACACACAGTGAGAAGATCACAAACACACAGTGAGAAGATCACAACACACAGTGAGAGATCACAACACACAGTGAGAGATCACACAACACAGTGAGAAGATCACAACACACAGTGAGAAGATCACCAACACACAGTGAGAAGATCACAAACACACAGTGAGAAGAACAACAACACAGTGAGAAGATCACACACACAGTGAGAAGATCACAACACACAGTGAGAAGATCACAACACACAGTGAGAAGATCACAACACACAGTGAGAAGATCACAACACACAGTGAGAAGATCACAACACACAGTGAGAAGACTCACAACACACAGTGAGAAGATCACAACACACAGTGAGAAGATCACAACACACAGTGAGATGATCACAAACACACAGTGAGAAGATACAACACACAGTGAGAAGATCACAACACACAGTGAGAAGATCACAACACACAGTGAGAAGATCACAACACACAGTGAGAAGATCACAACACAACAGTGAGAAGATCACAACACACAGTGAGAAGATCACAACACCAGTGAGAAGATCACACAACACACGTGAGAAGATCACAGACACACAGTGAGAAAGATCACAACCACAGTGAGAAGATCACAACACACAGTGAGAAGATCACAACACACAGTGAGAAGATCACACAACAGTGAGAAAGATCACAACACACAGTGAGAAGATCACAACACACAGTAGAAGATCACAACACACAGTGAGAAGATCACAACACACAGTGAGAAGATCACAAACACACCAGTGAGAAGATCTCAACAACACAGTGAGAAGATCACAACACACAGTGAGAAGATCACAACACAGTGAGAAGATCACAACACACAGTGAGAAGATCACACAACACACAGTGAGAAGATCACACAACACACAGTGAGAAGATCACAACACACAGTGAGAAGATCACAACACACAGTGAAGAAGATCACACACACACAGTGAGAAGATCACACAACACAGTGAGAAGATCACACAACACACAGTGAGAAGATCACAACAACATTGAGAAGATCACAACACACAGTGAGAAGATCACAAACACACAGTGAGAAGATCACAACACAGTGAGAAGATCACAACTCACAGTGAGAAGATCACAACACACAGTGAGAAGATCACAACACACAGTGAGAAGATCACAACACACAGTGAGATGATCACAACACACAGTGAGAAGATCACAACACACAGTGAGAAGATCACAACACACAGTGAGAAGATCACAACACACAGTGAGAAGATCAACAACACACAGTGAGAGATCACAACACACAGTGAGAAGATCACAACTCACAGTGAGATGATCACAACACACGTGAGAAGATCACAACACACAGTGAGAAGATCACAACACACAGTGAGAAGATCACAACACACAGTGAGAAGATCACAACACACAGTGAGAAGATCACAACACACAGTGAGAAGATCACAACACACAGTGAGAAGATCACACAACACACAGTGAGAAGATCACAAACACAGTGAGAAGATCACAAACACACAGTGAGAAATCACACACACAGTGAGAAGATCACACAACACACAGTGAGAAGATCACAACACACAGTGAGAAGATCACAACACACGTGAGAAGATCACAACACACAGTGAGAAGATCACAACACACAGTGAGAAGATCACCAACACACAGTGAGAAGATCACACAAACACACAGTGAGAAGATCACACAACACCACAGTGAGAAGATCACAACACACACAGTGAGAAGAGTCACAACACACAGTGAGAAGATCACACAACACACAGTGAGAAGATCACAACACACAGTGAGAAGATCACAACACACACTTGAGAAGGATCACACAACACACAGTTGAGAAGATCACAAACACACAGTGAGAAGATCACAACACACAGTGAGAAGATCACCACAACACACAGTGAGAAGATCACAACACACAGTGAGAAGATCACACAAACACACAGTGAGAAGATCACAACACACAGTGAGAAGATCACAACACACAGTGAGAAGATCACA
This sequence comes from Squalus acanthias, assembly GCA_030390025.1. Taxonomy (NCBI): domain Eukaryota; kingdom Metazoa; phylum Chordata; class Chondrichthyes; order Squaliformes; family Squalidae; genus Squalus; species Squalus acanthias. Next base: position 40,843,403 of record CM059428.1, on the reverse strand, counting down.
CAACACACAGTGAGAAGATCACACAACCACAGTGAGAAGATCACAACACACAGTGAGAAGATCACAACACACAGTGAGACGATCACACAACACCAGTGAGAAGATCACAACACACAGTGAGAAGATCACAACACACAGTGAGAAGATCACAACACACACGTGAGAAGATCACAACACACAGTGAGAAGATCACAACACACAGTGAGAAGATCACACAAACACACAGTGAGATGATCACACAACACACAGTGAGAAGATCACAACACACAGTGAGAAGATCCACAACACACAGTGAGAAGACTCACAACACACAGTGAGAAGATCACACAACACAGTGAGAAGATCACAAACACACAGAGAGAAGATCACAACACACAGTGAGAGATCACAACACACAGTGAGAAGATCACAACACACAGTGAGAAGATCACAAACACACCAGTGAGAAGATCTCACAACACACAGTGAGAGATCACAACACACAGTGAGAAGATCACAACACACAGTGAGAGGATCACACAACACACAGTGAGAAGATCACACAACACACAGTGAGAAGATCACAACACACAGTGAGAAGATCACAACACACAGTGAGAAGATCACACAACACAGTGAGAAGATCACAACACACAGTGAGAAGATCACAACACACAGTGAGAAGATCACAAAACACACAGTGAGATATCACAACACAGTGAGAAGATCACAAACACACAGTGAGAAGATCACAACACACAGTGAGAAGATCACAACACACAGTGAGAAGATCACACACACACAGTGAGAAGATCACAACACACAGTGAGAAGATCACAACACACAGTGAGAAGATCACACAACACACAGTGAAAGATCACAACACACAGTGAGAAGATCACAACACACAGTGAGAAGACACACAACACACAGTGAGAAGATCACAACACACAGTGAGAAGAGCACAACACACAGTGAGTAGATCACAACACACAGTGAGAAGATCACACAACACACAGTGAGAAGATCACAACACACAGTGAGAAGATCACAACACACAGTGAGAGATCACACAACACACAGTGAGAAGATCACAAACACAGTGAGAAGATCACAACACACAGTGAAAGATCACAACACACAGTGAAGAAGATCACAAACACAGTGAGAAGATCACAACACACAGTGAGAAGATCACACAACACAGTGAGAAGATCACAACACACAGTGAGAAGATCACAACACACATTGAGAAGATCACAACACACAGTGAGAAGATCACAACACACAGTGAGATGATCACAACACACAGTGAGAAGATCACAACACACAGTGAGAAGATCACAACACACAGTGAGAAGATCACAACAACAGTGAGAAGATCACAACACACCAGTGAGAAGATCACACACACAGTGAGAAGATCACAACACACAGTGAGAAGATCACAACACACAGTGAGAAGATCACAACACACAGTGAGAAGATCACAACACACAGTGAGAAGATCACAACACACAGTGAGAAGATCACAACACACAGTGAGAAGATCACAACACACAGTGAGAAGATCACAACACACAGTGAGAAGATCACAACACACAGTGAGAAGATCACAACACACAGTGAGAAGATCACAACACACAGTGAGAAGATCACAACACACAGTGAGAAGATCACAACACACAGTGAGAAGATCACAACACACAGTGAGAAGATCACAACACACAGTGAGAAGATCACAACACACAGTGAGAAGATCACAACACACAGTGAGAAGATCACAACACACAGTGAGAAGATCACAACACACAGTGAGAAGATCACAACACACAGTGAGAAGATCACAACACACAGTGAGAAGATCACAACACACAGTGAGAAGATCACAACACACAGTGAGAAGATCACAACACACAGTGAGAAGATCACAACACACAGTGAGAAGATCACAACACACAGTGAGAAGATCACAACACACAGTGAGAAGATCACAACACACAGTGAGAAGATCACAACACACAGTGAGAAGATCACAACACACAGTGAGAAGATCACAACACACAGTGAGAAGATCACAACACACAGTGAGAAGATCACAACACACAGTGAGAAGATCACAACACACAGTGAGAAGATCACAACACACAGTGAGAAGATCACAACACACAGTGAGAAGATCACAACACACAGTGAGAAGATCACAACACACAGTGAGAAGATCACAACACACAGTGAGAAGATCACAACACACAGTGAGAAGATCACAACACACAGTGAGAAGATCACAACACACAGTGAGAAGATCACAACACACAGTGAGAAGATCACAACACACAGTGAGAAGATCACAACACACAGTGAGAAGATCACAACACACAGTGAGAAGATCACAACACACAGTGAGAAGATCACAACACACAGTGAGAAGATCACAACACACAGTGAGAAGATCACAACACACAGTGAGAAGATCACAACACACAGTGAGAAGATCACAACACACAGTGAGAAGATCACAACACACAGTGAGAAGATCACAACACACAGTGAGAAGATCACAACACACAGTGAGAAGATCACAACACACAGTGAGAAGATCACAACACACAGTGAGAAGATCACAACACACAGTGAGAAGATCACAACACACAGTGAGAAGATCACAACACACAGTGAGAAGATCACAACACACAGTGAGAAGATCACACAACACACAGTGAGAAGATCACAACACACAGTGAGAAGATCACAACACACAGTGAGAAGATCACAACACACAGTGAGAAGATCACAACACACAGTGAGAAGATCACAACACACAGTGAGAAGATCACAACACACAGTGAGAAGATCACAACACACAGTGAGAAGATCACAACACACAGTGAGAAGATCACAACACACAGTGAGAAGATCACAACACACAGTGAGAAGATCACAACACACAGTGAGAAGATCACAACACACAGTGAGAAGATCACAACACACAGTGAGAAGATCACAACACACAGTGAGAAGATCACAACACACAGTGAGAAGATCACAACACACAGTGAGAAGATCACAACACACAGTGAGAAGATCACAACACACAGTGAGAAGATCACAACACACAGTGAGAAGATCACAACACACAGTGAGAAGATCACAACACACAGTGAGAAGATCACAACACACAGTGAGAAGATCACAACACACAGTGAGAAGATCACAACACACAGTGAGAAGATCACAACACACAGTGAGAAGATCACAACACACAGTGAGAAGATCACAACACACAGTGAGAAGATCACAACACACAGTGAGAAGATCACAACACACAGTGAGAAGATCACAACACACAGTGAGAAGATCACAACACACAGTGAGAAGATCACAACACACAGTGAGAAGATCACAACACACAGTGAGAAGATCACAACACACAGTGAGAAGATCACAACACACAGTGAGAAGATCACAACACACAGTGAGAAGATCACAACACACAGTGAGAAGATCACAACACACAGTGAGAAGATCACAACACACAGTGAGAAGATCACAACACACAGTGAGAAGATCACAACACACAGTGAGAAGATCACAACACACAGTGAGAAGATCACAACACACAGTGAGAAGATCACACAACACACAGTGAGAAGATCACAACACACAGTGAGAAGATCACAACACACAGTGAGAAGATCACAACACACAGTGAGAAGATCACAACACACAGTGAGAAGATCACAACACACAGTGAGAAGATCACAACACACAGTGAGAAGATCACAACACACAGTGAGAAGATCACAACACACAGTGAGAAGATCACAACACACAGTGAGAAGATCACAACACACAGTGAGAAGATCACAACACACAGTGAGAAGATCACAACACACAGTGAGAAGATCACACAACACACAGTGAGAAGATCACAACACACAGTGAGAAGATCACAACACACAGTGAGAAGATCACAACACACAGTGAGAAGATCACAACACACAGTGAGAAGATCACAACACACAGTGAGAAGATCACAACACACAGTGAGAAGATCACAACACACAGTGAGAAGATCACAACACACAGTGAGAAGATCACAACACACAGTGAGAAGATCACAACACACAGTGAGAAGATCACAACACACAGTGAGAAGATCACAACACACAGTGAGAAGATCACAACACACAGTGAGAAGATCACAACACACAGTGAGAAGATCACAACACACAGTGAGAAGATCACAACACACAGTGAGAAGATCACAACACACAGTGAGAAGATCACAACACACAGTGAGAAGATCACAACACACAGTGAGAAGATCACAACACACAGTGAGAAGATCACAACACACAGTGAGAAGATCACACAACACACAGTGAGAAGATCACAACACACAGTGAGAAGATCACAACACACAGTGAGAAGATCACAACACACAGTGAGAAGATCACAACACACAGTGAGAAGATCACAACACACAGTGAGAAGATCACAACACACAGTGAGAAGATCACAACACACAGTGAGAAGATCACAACACACAGTGAGAAGATCACAACACACAGTGAGAAGATCACAACACACAGTGAGAAGATCACAACACACAGTGAGAAGATCACAACACACAGTGAGAAGATCACAACACACAGTGAGAAGATCACAACACACAGTGAGAAGATCACAACACACAGTGAGAAGATCACAACACACAGTGAGAAGATCACAACACACAGTGAGAAGATCACAACACACAGTGAGAAGATCACAACACACAGTGAGAAGATCACAACACACAGTGAGAAGATCACAACACACAGTGAGAAGATCACAACACACAGTGAGAAGATCACAACACACAGTGAGAAGATCACAACACACAGTGAGAAGATCACAACACACAGTGAGAAGATCACAACACACAGTGAGAAGATCACAACACACAGTGAGAAGATCACAACACACAGTGAGAAGATCACAACACACAGTGAGAAGATCACAACACACAGTGAGAAGATCACAACACACAGTGAGAAGATCACACAACACACAGTGAGAAGATCACAACACACAGTGAGAAGATCACAACACACAGTGAGAAGATCACAACACACAGTGAGAAGATCACAACACACAGTGAGAAGATCACAACACACAGTGAGAAGATCACAACACACAGTGAGAAGATCACAACACACAGTGAGAAGATCACAACACACAGTGAGAAGATCACAACACACAGTGAGAAGATCACAACACACAGTGAGAAGATCACAACACACAGTGAGAAGATCACAACACACAGTGAGAAGATCACAACACACAGTGAGAAGATCACAACACACAGTGAGAAGATCACAACACACAGTGAGAAGATCACACAACACACAGTGAGAAGATCACAACACACAGTGAGAAGATCACAACACACAGTGAGAAGATCACAACACACAGTGAGAAGATCACAACACACAGTGAGAAGATCACAACACACAGTGAGAAGATCACAACACACAGTGAGAAGATCACAACACACAGTGAGAAGATCACAACACACAGTGAGAAGATCACAACACACAGTGAGAAGATCACAACACACAGTGAGAAGATCACAACACACAGTGAGAAGATCACAACACACAGTGAGAAGATCACAACACACAGTGAGAAGATCACACAACACACAGTGAGAAGATCACAACACACAGTGAGAAGATCACAACACACAGTGAGAAGATCACAACACACAGTGAGAAGATCACAACACACAGTGAGAAGATCACAACACACAGTGAGAAGATCACAACACACAGTGAGAAGATCACAACACACAGTGAGAAGATCACAACACACAGTGAGAAGATCACAACACACAGTGAGAAGATCACAACACACAGTGAGAAGATCACAACACACAGTGAGAAGATCACAACACACAGTGAGAAGATCACAACACACAGTGAGAAGATCACAACACACAGTGAGAAGATCACAACACACAGTGAGAAGATCACAACACACAGTGAGAAGATCACAACACACAGTGAGAAGATCACAACACACAGTGAGAAGATCACAACACACAGTGAGAAGATCACAACACACAGTGAGAAGATCACAACACACAGTGAGAAGATCACAACACACAGTGAGAAGATCACAACACACAGTGAGAAGATCACAACACACAGTGAGAAGATCACAACACACAGTGAGAAGATCACAACACACAGTGAGAAGATCACAACACACAGTGAGAAGATCACAACACACAGTGAGAAGATCACACAACACACAGTGAGAAGATCACAACACACAGTGAGAAGATCACAACACACAGTGAGAAGATCACAACACACAGTGAGAAGATCACAACACACAGTGAGAAGATCACAACACACAGTGAGAAGATCACACAACACACAGTGAGAAGATCACAACACACAGTGAGAAGATCACAACACACAGTGAGAAGATCACAACACACAGTGAGAAGATCACAACACACAGTGAGAAGATCACAACACACAGTGAGAAGATCACAACACACAGTGAGAAGATCACAACACACAGTGAGAAGATCACAACACACAGTGAGAAGATCACAACACACAGTGAGAAGATCACAACACACAGTGAGAAGATCACAACACACAGTGAGAAGATCACAACACACAGTGAGAAGATCACAACACACAGTGAGAAGATCACAACACACAGTGAGAAGATCACAACACACAGTGAGAAGATCACAACACACAGTGAGAAGATCACAACACACAGTGAGAAGATCACAACACACAGTGAGAAGATCACAACACACAGTGAGAAGATCACAACACACAGTGAGAAGATCACAACACACAGTGAGAAGATCACAACACACAGTGAGAAGATCACAACACACAGTGAGAAGATCACAACACACAGTGAGAAGATCACAACACACAGTGAGAAGATCACAACACACAGTGAGAAGATCACAACACACAGTGAGAAGATCACAACACACAGTGAGAAGATCACAACACACAGTGAGAAGATCACAACACACAGTGAGAAGATCACAACACACAGTGAGAAGATCACAACACACAGTGAGAAGATCACAACACACAGTGAGAAGATCACAACACACAGTGAGAAGATCACAACACACAGTGAGAAGATCACACAACACACAGTGAGAAGATCACAACACACAGTGAGAAGATCACAACACACAGTGAGAAGATCACAACACACAGTGAGAAGATCACAACACACAGTGAGAAGATCACAACACACAGTGAGAAGATCACAACACACAGTGAGAAGATCACAACACACAGTGAGAAGATCACAACACACAGTGAGAAGATCACAACACACAGTGAGAAGATCACAACACACAGTGAGAAGATCACAACACACAGTGAGAAGATCACAACACACAGTGAGAAGATCACAACACACAGTGAGAAGATCACAACACACAGTGAGAAGATCACAACACACAGTGAGAAGATCACAACACACAGTGAGAAGATCACAACACACAGTGAGAAGATCACAACACACAGTGAGAAGATCACAACACACAGTGAGAAGATCACACAACACACAGTGAGAAGATCACAACACACAGTGAGAAGATCACAACACACAGTGAGAAGATCACAACACACAGTGAGAAGATCACAACACACAGTGAGAAGATCACAACACACAGTGAGAAGATCACAACACACAGTGAGAAGATCACAACACACAGTGAGAAGATCACAACACACAGTGAGAAGATCACAACACACAGTGAGAAGATCACAACACACAGTGAGAAGATCACAACACACAGTGAGAAGATCACAACACACAGTGAGAAGATCACAACACACAGTGAGAAGATCACAACACACAGTGAGAAGATCACAACACACAGTGAGAAGATCACAACACACAGTGAGAAGATCACAACACACAGTGAGAAGATCACAACACACAGTGAGAAGATCACAACACACAGTGAGAAGATCACAACACACAGTGAGAAGATCACAACACACAGTGAGAAGATCACAACACACAGTGAGAAGATCACAACACACAGTGAGAAGATCACAACACACAGTGAGAAGATCACAACACACAGTGAGAAGATCACAACACACAGTGAGAAGATCACAACACACAGTGAGAAGATCACAACACACAGTGAGAAGATCACAACACACAGTGAGAAGATCACAACACACAGTGAGAAGATCACAACACACAGTGAGAAGATCACAACACACAGTGAGAAGATCACAACACACAGTGAGAAGATCACAACACACAGTGAGAAGATCACAACACACAGTGAGAAGATCACAACACACAGTGAGAAGATCACAACACACAGTGAGAAGATCACAACACACAGTGAGAAGATCACAACACACAGTGAGAAGATCACAACACACAGTGAGAAGATCACAACACACAGTGAGAAGATCACAACACACAGTGAGAAGATCACAACACACAGTGAGAAGATCACAACACACAGTGAGAAGATCACAACACACAGTGAGAAGATCACAACACACAGTGAGAAGATCACAACACACAGTGAGAAGATCACAACACACAGTGAGAAGATCACAACACACAGTGAGAAGATCACAACACACAGTGAGAAGATCACAACACACAGTGAGAAGATCACAACACACAGTGAGAAGATCACAACACACAGTGAGAAGATCACAACACACAGTGAGAAGATCACAACACACAGTGAGAAGATCACAACACACAGTGAGAAGATCACAACACACAGTGAGAAGATCACAACACACAGTGAGAAGATCACAACACACAGTGAGAAGATCACAACACACAGTGAGAAGATCACAACACACAGTGAGAAGATCACAACACACAGTGAGAAGATCACAACACACAGTGAGAAGATCACAACACACAGTGAGAAGATCACAACACACAGTGAGAAGATCACAACACACAGTGAGAAGATCACAACACACAGTGAGAAGATCACAACACACAGTGAGAAGATCACAACACACAGTGAGAAGATCACAACACACAGTGAGAAGATCACAACACACAGTGAGAAGATCACAACACACAGTGAGAAGATCACAACACACAGTGAGAAGATCACAACACACAGTGAGAAGATCACAACACACAGTGAGAAGATCACAACACACAGTGAGAAGATCACAACACACAGTGAGAAGATCACAACACACAGTGAGAAGATCACAACACACAGTGAGAAGATCACAACACACAGTGAGAAGATCACAACACACAGTGAGAAGATCACAACACACAGTGAGAAGATCACAACACACAGTGAGAGAGATCACAACACACAGTGAGAAGATCACAACACACAGTGAGAAGATCACAACACACAGTGAGAAGATCACAACACACAGTGAGAAGATCACAACACACAGTGAGAAGATCACAACACACAGTGAGAAGATCACAACACACAGTGAGAAGATCACAACACAGTGAGAAGATCACAACACACAGTGAGAAGATCACAACACACAGTGAGAAGATCACAACACACAGTGAGAAGATCACAACACACAGTGAGAAGATCACAACACACAGTGAGAAGATCACAACACACAGTGAGAAGATCACAACACACAGTGAGAAGATCACAACACACAGTGAGAAGATCACAACACACAGTGAGAAGATCACAACACACAGTGAGAAGATCACAACACACAGTGAGAAGATCACAACACACAGTGAGAAGATCACAACACACAGTGAGAAGATCACAAACACACAGTGAGAAGATCACAACACACAGTGAGAAGATCACAACACACAGTGAGAAGATCACAACACACAGTGAGAAGATCACAACACACAGTGAGAAGATCACAACAACACAGTGAGAAGATCACAACACACAGTGAGAAGATCACAACACACAGTGAGAAGATCACAACACACAGTGAGAAGATCACAACACACAGTGAGAAGATCACAACACACAGTGAGAAGATCACAACACACAGTGAGAAGATCACAACACACAGTGAGAAGATCACAACACACAGTGAGAAGATCACAACACACAGTGAGAAGATCACAACACACAGTGAGAAGATCACAACACACAGTGAGAAGATCACAACACACAGTGAGAAGATCACAACACACAGTGAGAAGATCACAAACACAGTGAGAAGATCACAACACACAGTGAGAAGATCACAACACACAGTGAGAAGATCACAACACACAGTGAGAAGATCACAACACACAGTGAGAAGATCACAACACACAGTGAGAAGATCACAACACACAGTGAGAAGATCACAACACACAGTGAGAAGATCACAACACACAGTGAGAAGATCACAACACACAGTGAGAAGATCACAACACACAGTGAGAAGATCACAACACACAGTGAGAAGATCACAACACACAGTGAGAAGATCACAACACACAGTGAGAAGATCACAACACACAGTGAGAAGATCACAACACACAGTGAGAAGATCACAACACACAGTGAGAAGATCACAACACACAGTGAGAAGATCACAACACACAGTGAGAAGATCAACACACACAGTGAGAAGATCACAACACACAGTGAGAAGATCACAACACACAGTGAGAAGATCACAACACACAGTGAGAAGATCACAACACACACAGTGAGAAGATCACAACACACAGTGAGAAGATCACAACACACAGTGAGAAGATCACAACACACAGTGAGAAGATCACAACACACAGTGAGAAGATCACAACACACAGTGAGAAGATCACAACACACAGTGAGAAGATCACAACACACAGTGAGAAGATCACAACACACAGTGAGAGATCACAACACACAGTGAGAAGATCACAACACACAGTGAGAAG